>VWZV01010964.1:233928-264324 GCA_013397155.1 Irena cyanogastra
GGGGGGGGGCCGCAGGCAGGGGGCAGTGTTTGCTTTCAACAATACTTCCTGAGTCAAGAAAAGCCTTGGAAACCACTACCTAGCTCTGCATCAAGGAAGAGCATAACATAGAGGAACAAGGTTTCAAAGGATGCTTTATCTTGAATTCTTAGGAAGAAAAAAAAAAAAGATTTTGTCTCAACAGATGAAAACTGGAAAGAGAATAAACTAAAAATGGAAAAAAAACACCTTGTTTTTATAACTGGGGACAAGGAGAACTAGAGCTCTGACTCCAAAATAACACACTTTAGAACTAGGGAGGTTTCCTCTGAGGATGAACATCGCAGGATAACTTTTTAATTCTGAATGAACCTTTGCTGTTCCCCTCTTTTTTTTGTTTTTAAATACACTTGTTATACTTTAGACATCTATACATTCCAGGCATTGCTTTTGACATTACAACTTAGAGTGACAGCACATTTTCTGCTTTAAATCAGGCAAGAACAGCTGAAAGCCAACAGAACTGATGTCCCAATATTCACCACTAACAAGGACTACTTCTGGATTTTCACCCCATAACACTGTTTAGACATTCACAGCCCAGCCCCGAGATGTACATAAACTCCAACACTCACTGCCAGGTGCTACCTACTGCCATGCTGTCTCTCTACTTACTCATACTATCCCTCCTGTTGTCATCCTCCTTCAGCATAGCTTCCTTCTGGTTGTCCTGGGCTGCCTGGCTGGAGTTCTCCTTGTCACTGGATGGAGAATCACAGGCTCCGTCAGATTTTTTTTCCGAGGCCTCTTCGTCAACTTTCTCCAGGGGATGTATTTTCACAACTTTTACAGGCAACATTTTCTCCTTACCAACCTGCACAGAAACACTGGTGAAGTCTGAACTTGAACAAGACAGATGAGCTAGCAGGCTTTAACACTATGAGGAAGGGAAAAACACCAGCTAAGACGACCTAAAAGCAAAACTCCCGACCCACAGTGTTTTCCAATGCTGCTTCCTCAGCCAATGTATGTGCACAAGGTGCAAGTGTATTCTCAGTAACCCGTTTAGAAACTATGTCCTAAACATTGCTCACACACAACATTAACTCCTCCACATTTTCAAAAAGTTTGAGTTTTCATCAACATTCCCAGTTTTGGAGGGAATTTTCAAATCTTTAGGGCCTTTTTGAGAGACTTTTAGCTTTGACTTCAGGCTCTATTTATTTCAGACTACTGCTCCTTCTAGCAATGTGTCAACTGAAAAGATTATAACAAATGATAATTTTTAATTTACTCTAATTAAATAATGTATTAATATATAAACAGATCATCACATATTTAAACAGTATAACAATTTTATCTGTTTCCTCCCCCCCCCCAACATATCAGCCATTTTTCTCTTGCCATTATTCCAGGATCCTGGAATGTTTTGAGTTGAAGGGCCCTTAAAGATCATCCAGTTCCAAATCCCTGCCAGGGACAGGGACACTTTCCACCAGAAGTATGGTTTACAGAACCATTTTCCATCCAAAAGCAGGTGCTGTCACTGGGATTCTATAGAGAATAAATTTTCACATCCTTCTAATAACTTGAGTGGCTAACACATTCTTCCTGTCTCCTGCCTTTAGCTATCTGGAATTAGCCCTGTACAGAAGCACGGGATAAAATGGAAAACATCCTTACCTCAAAGTCACACTCTTCACCCACTGCAAATTTGGTCATGATCTCCAACCAAGCTGCATCCACTAACTTTTCCAATGACACAGTGTTATGATGGACTATTTCCAGAACCAGTTTCTCATACCAGATAGGGAATTCCTCCTTTAAGCTGAGCAAGCACAGAAGTTTTCATTATTCAGGGAATAAAAGCCCAAATGCAAAGTACCTTCCCAGTTCCAGGAATTCCTGTTAATAGCCACTTCGATGTTTGAGGCAGATGCTCCATTAGCATGCAAACATCCAAGGGCTTTTTGCTCCCCTCCCTCCCCCAGGTGTTAGCTGGCATGAAAATCCCAATTGTCCTGGTCCTTCCCAGAAGGAATACTGTAAACACTCAGGAAGAGCAGCACTGAATGTGAACCCTTTCGTGATGGTTATTACTATTTCTCTACTAGATATTAAATATAGATCAAGATGATGCAATTATCTTGGGACTTGCTACTTTAAAATGCTTGTTTCCAATAACACCATGATTCTGATAAAGATTAGCATTTCCTTCTCCCTCGACAGGCTGCCAGTGCAGTAAAGACAGGGGAAGGTTAACACACTCAAATTATCTTGCCAAAGAAAAAATATCTTATGCGTTTCACATGTCATGATCTTCAAACTTTTCCATTCAAAGAAAAGAAAGGACTGTGATAATAACTTCTTTTCGTTCTAAAAGCTGCCCTCAGGAAGGTGCATGGGCACTAAGGAATATGTTGCATAAAGCCTTCTGGCTAAAAAGTAAAGTCCATTTCAAGTTACCATGAGAAGGAAAAAAATACTACATTTTTCCAAAGCACTTTCATCTTCTTTGACTCCAGGATCCATGGCTGAGAACCCTCAGCTATATGTGCTGTGTTACAACTGCCATAAGCAAATGTATCCCTTTAGCAACCTGTCTAAACGAACTTTTTTATTCAGCTTAGTGTCAGGTATTAAAACGGACAAACTGTCTGGGAAGCTTTTCATCCCATTTCAAAGAGACAAGACCACAATCTCATTTCACAGTATCTTCCCCCCCCCGCCCTGCTCCCGCTCCCCCCATATTAGAGAGACTATAGCTTAATTTTTTATTGAGAAATTCGAGAAAGCTCCCATTCCTATTTCATTGACATTTCTTACTGTTTCCAGAAGTGGTCAATCAATCCAACATAGATAACCAAAAGAAAGTAGCGGTATTTGTTATTTGTAGCAGTATTCTTATTTTTTGGCTTTAAGGTTGTGATTAACCACAAATTATGGTGAATTTCTCCTTAGGAGAAGGCTGTGAACTCTTTGCCAATGATCGGAAACATGAAGAGAGGCAGCAGAAAATTCCACCTCTTAGGTGGTGCCACTGACATTCTCCACAGTTTATATCCAGGGAAAAAAAAAGTCACAGAAGTCCAAGTCATCAGTTGACACAATGGAGAAATACATCACTTGTCTGGCATAATTCCTACGATTTGGTAATCACACAGTAAATTATATGTGTTGGTTGATACAAGGACTTGCACCTTTACAGAAAATTCACTTCTACAACAAGAGCCATGCTGCATCTCATCCAAGGATTCCTGTGGGCTAGAAGAGGAGGTCAGGGCCACAGCAGCCCAGAGGAATACAATTCACTCAGAGCAAGTACTCTTGTTGTTTCAAGTAGAGCAGATTCCCCAAAATCTCACTACAACTTTTTTTTTTTTTTTTAATTTAGTGCAACAACTCTAATGCAGATCTGGAGAAAATAATTACAGGTGTGGACCTGACTGATCTCAAACACTTCAACCGACTTCTTTTATTCTACTTTGACTGTACATTGTTCAAGATTTGTTATTTTTCCCCTCTAAAACTTTCCCAATACTCCAGGGGCTTTGAAATATGTCAAGTGCCATATGCTGAACTATTTTGGTTCACGTAATATCAGGATACAGCACTAAATAAGTAAATACCCAATTGCATTAGTGATGGTGTAAAATTTGGACTTAATTTGCTTTCAACTCCAGAATCCCCAGATCTCCTTACAACTCCTTATCTCGCCTCACAAACTGCCACACACATTCCCAAGCCCACTCTTACAAGCCCAATACCTAGAGATAGGCACAAACCCACATCCCCACTGGTACTTACAGTTCAGCAACCTCCTGCTCCTCCTCCCAAGCCTCTTTGTGTGTCAGCTGGCTGCTTCCTGTGCTCTTGCATGTCCAGATCCGCTCGCTGTATCGCTCTAAACGTGCTTCGTACTCTCTGTAGGAGTGGCAGCTCAGGAAAACAGGACTTATGCAGTGGAAGGCACAATCACCATAGCACAAAACAGTAAAATTTAATTAAACTCTCATGACTGCAGTGTACAAAGGCTAAGGACAGTCTCAGTACAGTCTGACTCTGTGACTACTATGAGGATGCTGCGCTAAATCCAACATATTGGTGCTTTCTGAGGCCAAAATGCCTGTCTTGCTCATTCTGACACAGAAGGTTCCACACCACCAATAGTTCAGCTGCAATGCACAAGGGGAACACAGATGGCTGAAGGTTTCACAGCACTGCTAACTTACTTTTCAGCTTTTCCAGTCTGATACATTGGAAAACAGCACAATCAATGTCACAGGCACATGCAGGAAGTACAGCATGGACCACTGCTAAATTCCTGGCAATAACTGTTGTGACACTGTTACTACCAATGCCTTATGGTGGTGTTACAAAATGCAGATGCAAATTACCAGGCCACCCATCACCCTCGATCTTTTGACAATAAATACCACGAATAACCTAAACCATTTGAAACTGAAACCCCTAGAAAGGCCATTTTTTCCTTTGGTTTCCAACACTATCAGGCTTTTGCATTCCAACATGAGGATCTCTCTCACCAACTCCATCACCTGCTTCATGGATTCACAGAATCCCAGAATGGTTTTTGTCAGAAGGGACATTAAAGTCCATCTTGTTCCACCCCCATCATGGGCAGGGACTAGACTAGGTTGCTTCAAGCCCTGTCCAACACTTGAACACCTCCACAGCTTCTCTCGATAACCTATGCCAGGGCCTCACCATCCGCACAGCAAAAAACTTCTTCCTAATATCTAATCCAAACCTACTCTTTTAATTTGTAACCATTGCCACACGTCCTGTCATTTTATGCTCTTGTAAAAAGTCCCCCTCTGTCTTTCTTGTTGGCTCCCTTCAGGTGCTGACACTCCTGTGTCTCAACCTGCCTCAAGGTTATGTTATTCCAGGTGGAATTACATGATTAAAGGGTGCCTGGGCAAGTCACCGGGGTGCAGAGAGCATTAGCTAGTCTGCTGTGAGCATCTTTGGCTGCTCTCCCTGCTCCACCTAAGTGGTAATTAATGGTCAGAGTAAACAGAGAGAAGCTACTTCACACTCACTATGGACAGAAGAGGCACAGGCACAATTATCAGTGTGGTGTAAATCCACACCAGTTGCTCCATGATCAATGCCACATGCCTTCTAACGGGAAGTTAAGAGAAGCAAGAAAAGCACCTTTTGCTTTTCCTGAATATGCCCCCCAGTGGCAAAGCCAGCATGAAGCATAAGGCACACGGGGTACAGCTGCAGCTCAGCCCACTGCTGCACGAGCACCGATTTGCAGTGTCTTGTGGGAACAGCAGACTGCTCTACACTCTTGAACGGGCAGAGCCACCAGCCACAGCAAAGCACTTGGTGTGTCTCACATGTTTTGTCATTCAAGAACATCTCAGTGCAACCAACTTTTTTTTTTTTTTAGATTCCTATTAGGAATTACAACTCCAGCAAAGCAAATTTCCTTAAATGTTTCCTCACAACCCCAAGGTAAAGCATAACAATGTACAGCAGCTGCATTATGGATGTTGATGTACAGGTAACTTGCAGACACAGCAAGTGGCACTATGCAAAGATATTAACCAGGAACAGAGTCAACAGCAGAAGAGTCAGCCACAGTACTCCTTTTTCCTGGAGCACACTGCAAAATCCAGCAGAAATCCCATGGTCACCCAGCTTGTCCTGCTTGTGGAGCCTCCTGCTCCTTCGCAGAGGAACAGACCTGACAAGTCATCACCGCACTATTATTCAAGCCCTCTGGCACATTCTTACCCTCCTTGGGGTTTAAAAGATGCTAAATTTTTCACAGAAACAAGAGGTTCTGTGGTTCCGGGACAGGAAGTGTGATCATTGTGGTGGAGCAGCGGCAAGGAAAAATCACAGCCCACAGAGAGCTCATCTGCAAAGCCCCACTGACCAGCCCAGGAGTGTCACTGTGATGCCTATTGTAGTGATGCTGAGCTAGGAGAGAAAAAAATATAAAAAATAAAATCAAACAAGAAACCAGGAATCCTCTTTGAACTTACAGCAACTTAGGACTGGCACAGGTTGCCCAGAGAAGCTGTGGCTGCCCCATCTCTGGGGCCCGGTTGGACAGGTCTTAGAGCAACCTGGTCTAGCGAAAGGTGTCCCTGCCCATGGCAGGGAGTGGAACAAGATTATCTTTAAGATCCCTTCCAACCCAAACCATTCTGAGATCCTAAGATTCAATTAATCACTTTAATAATGACTAAGTTGCAACCATAATACTATTTATTTCTGTGCCTTTCCCACAAAGAACAGCATTAAAACCAAATCCAATCCTCACAGCAGACAGGAGCTTAAATGCAGGAGCAGCAGTCATCTCCAGCTTCATCCAGCAATCCTTCTGCATTCTCCCCTTGGTTTCCTTCTGCGTATCTGTGGAATAACTGAATGACACATTTCTTTCCCCTAACATCATTTCCCATATCAGTAGGGAGATCCAAGAGACTTTTCCCTATGAACGTTCTCCTCCTTGTACACACCTATGAAACAGGCTTAACCTCACCATATCAGGACTCGCATTTCCCAGACAAGCCTGGAATTTAGAAGTGACAGATAGGGTCATTCCCTGTTCAGCTCGGATCTGCCTCTTCCATGCAATTCAATTCCACCTCCAGCTGGTCAGCTCATCTAACACTGACCCTGGACACACTCCTTACCCAGGGCTCCAGACTTGTCTCACAGTGCTGACCCTGCCTTTGTGCTCTGCCAAGACCTCAAGGTCACATCCTGCTTCGAATTCCTGGAGGCAGCACAAAGCCAAAATGCAGGAGGATGTTTCTGCAAAGTTTACTACAGCTCAAACTTTCCACTACATATACGCTGTTTGTCTTCTCCACTCAGACTGGAAACAAACCCAAGAAATTTCAGATTGTTCATCAAGTCTGATCCAGAACTGCAAGTCACCATGCCCCTGGTACGCCATAATCGACCCATCTCTCTAGACAGCTGGAGCCTCCATTGCCAGAAATTCCCAACATAGGAATAAATAAAAAAATCCTGGACACAAGCTCCTCGTGAACATTGCCCAAAAAGCTATGAATAACATGTATATTAAATGAAACAGCTGACTATCCACTGTGTAGCTGTTAATATATCACATCTGTTTGCATCCCACTGCAGATCATCCAATGCTGAAAGGTAGCAAAATTAAAGTACAAACAAAACTACAGTAAAAAAAAAGGACCTTTTAAAAGAAAGATGTTTAAAAGTAATCAAGTTAACCACTGCACAAAACAACTCCTGAGGGAATAAAAAGTGTACTTCTTCCTCAGTTAGTAATTTCTGGGAGAGCACTAATATCAACTCCAAAAAAATTGTATTCTATCTGAATTGTTTGCACTTATATTAGCCAAGAAGGTAAACTTCCCAGAAAGGTGGGTACATTTATAAGGTGCTACTCCCCGGATGCATGGAAAAGTTCTGCAATTGGAGAGTGAGACACAACAGTGCCTTGGTGCAGCCACTTTCCAAGCAGAGTTTGTCTGGCCAGTATCACATGTGAGGATGTGAGCAATACCCTTTAACCTGCCAAACCCAGCCCAACCCCTCTTCTTCTCTGTGCTGATACCATACAGAAGTATTAACTAAAGAAAGGCAGCAGGCTTTAATCCAGAAAGGAGACAATATAGCTTCCCAAAACCATGCACTGGAAGCTGAGGGAAAGCTTTGGCTGGAACAGCCTAGGCTGGCTGAGCTCTCTGAACCCAGCATCTCTCCTGATCCAGCAGCAGTTTTCCAAACCATGCTGCAGCAGACCCATGTGCCCACAGCTGAGCTGACTGTTCACCAGAGTACACACTGGATATTTGGGAGACTGCAAATGCTCAGCAACCGCTGCGCTGCTGACAGGACCGTACACGTGCAAAGCATTTTCCTGACACTTCAGGTAGCTCAGAGCAGACCCCATTGAGCTCCTGCAGGGATGAGTCTATCCCTGGCTGACCCATGATCTGCCACACCCACACGATTAGCAGGATCTGAGGCTTTGCCAGGATGCAAAGGGCTCTACACAGCAGGACTTCTCTTATAAGGTTTTTGCAGGATTTGGCAGTCAAAGGAAACCATACAAAGCTACAAAGGAAAAAGAGGCCAAATAAACACCTGAGCTCTGCTGACCAGCTTATTCCACTCCCACTGCTGCCAAACACTTCCATAACACACATCCAAGGGGAAGATGTCTCTCCTCATGCACACCACCAGTTTCCATTTTTTGTGCGACCCAATCTGCAGCAGCTTCAAATCGTAACAGCAAAAAAAAGCTTTAAGATCTTTTGATGTCTTTTAAATGCCTCACTTGTAGCTGTACAGTACAAGAACTTACACAGTCTTTAGGGAAAATCAGTAATTTTCCAAGATAGAAAACAATTCAGGAGAATATATTCTGTCAGGTCTTGGCATAAATAACACTGGGTGAAGACTCAGGCACACTCTCCTGGCACACTCTCAGTAGGCCCTTCCCATGTTCCAGAGCCACTCCTCCTCAACACTATCTAGGATAAATAGAAGAGACCGAAAAAACCCTCCAAGTCTTCCTTAGGTAACATCTCCCTCCAGCTCACTGGCTCATTTGCAATTTTCTGTTCCACTTTTGGGCTAGCATATATTATACAAAGCCAACAAGGCAAAGCAGAAACCCAACATTGCTTGGTTTCTCTTTTTAGCCTCATGATGTCTGTCTGCCAAGATGAACTGTCTAGATCTGCTAGGCTGCCTCCCACACTACCCCATTAAATACTTCCTCCAAGACAAGAGCTCTCCAGAACCTCAGTGCTTGCCTTGGTTTCTTCTTTCCTTCTAATCCTACAGCTAACACCTGCCCCTCTCAGGATGAGAAACTATCTTTTTTCCTCCCTTAATTTTAATACCACCCAAGTGTTTGCAGAAACATGTCCTCCACCTACTCGCTAGATCCACAAGAGCCACCCAACAAAATGGTGTTCTCTGAAGGAGCCCCAGAACTCGCCTGTGTTGTTCCAACAAGGCCCATCTTCCTTTTATAAAAGCAGTATTTAGGCTTAAACTCTTGTCTTCTCTATCACTGATCACACCTCACAGGGAAAGATAAAGAACTGCCCGGTCAGGTGGATGACTGAGCTACTTTCAGTTTGCACACACTGAAAGAGCAGGTTGGTGCCACAGACTGAATGTTCTAATTTGAAACACAGTTCAAAATGAAGTCTCCAATACTCCACTTAATCTTGTTTTACTGGGCTGAGTGCATTAACAATGCCTATCTGCACTCAAGAAATGCATTTCCTCTGCAAAAGTCACCTAATTCTTCCCAGGGGCTTCCTCTGCTTATTCTGGTCACTGCAGAAACAAGACACTCTTCAACACAGGGGCTGTGGAAGTTCTGGAGACCCTTTGTCTTCCACACTGCCAACAACTCCTTCCTGTATCCATGTATTCCCTCTCACTTACAGCCTTTCCTTAGTTCTCAACTCAGATCCTGATTTTTGTAACACAAACAACAACCCAGCCTTGTGAAGCAGCCAGTCTGCAAGTTACAGCGCCGAGGTCCTGCCCCTTCAGCCCTGCTGCAAACCTGGACAGCAGCTCTGCTGCCGTGCAGCTCTGTCAGTCACCTGCCTGGCCCACGGCCACTTCCCGCGATCAAGAGCTGTCACATGCAGGGGAAAAAAAATTAAAAAACATTGGTTTTTATGCAAAAGCAGCCCAGGAAGAGATACGCTCAGAACGAAAGCCTGGGATGTACATAGGGAGAGCTCCCGCCGCTGTTTAAAGAAATTAGAAATTAAGGACTGCGAAAGACTCCTGTGCTACTTTGCTCCAGGCCCGCGGAACTCCAATGTCCGCACCCGCTCCAGGACGGCGTGAATTGCTCTCACAGCCCGCTTTGATGGTCCCTGGTCTCCGTTAGCTCCGCTCGGTCCAGCCCCGCGGAACTTCTGTCTCGCTTTCCCGGCCCGCCTGGAACAGGCCCCGGAACTCCTCAGGGAATAACGACCCGCTGAGCCCACGGCAGCGCCCGCCGCGCTCTCCTCACGGTCCCACTCCCCGCCTGACCCCATCACCGCTTTGTTCGGCTCCAGGACCCGCCCCGGCCCCCCCGGTGAGGAGGATACTCGCGAGTGCGGAAGGCCTCCTGCGTGTGGGGGATGACGAACCGCTCGCCCGGCTCCCCCGGCGGCAATGGCTTAGCCAGCGGAAACGGCTTGCGGCCGAGTAGCGGCGCCATGGTGAGACCCGGCAGGGCCCGGGCGGGACGGTTGAAAAATGGCGGGAGAGTCCGCTCCCCCTCACGGCGGGTGGCGGGACCGACCCCGCGCGCGCTCCCCGACCCTGCCGCCCCGCCCCACCGCGCCCACCNAGGCCAGTCGATCGCGTCGCATCACCCCGCCCCGCCGGCGCGGCGGGGTGAGAGGTCGCGTTATGTAAGTGGCGGCGCAGCGCGCGGCTCCATTTTGTGGCCCCCCCGTTATCCGCTCTCCCCCACTGCCGTGCGGCGACCAATCACAGTGCACACCGCCCCCTCCAGCCCCGCGGCCACCAATTAGAGCGCGTTCTGGCCACTGCCCCTCCTCGCGCCCATCCGGGTACCACCGCAGGGGCGCGCGCCGGGCTTTGTCCTCCGCGTCTGGCGCGGGGCATTGTGGGCTTGTAGGAGTCTGGGGGGAGGGGGGTGGAGCAGCCGCCCTCTCCGGAAGTCGCGGGCCCGGCCCGCCGGTGCGGCCTCTCGGCGCCGGATCCCTCCGCTCTGCGGGGAAGCGGAGCGGCGGCTCCGGCACGACGGTCTCCAGGGTGAGGAGGAGGAGGAGGAGGAGGCAGGAGCCGCGGCCTGGGGGCTGTAGGGGCAGTAGCGAGGGAGGCTCGGCCACCCCGTGGGTGCTACTCCTGGGAATGGAGGAAAGGCAAAAATTCGAGAGTTGTAGCTTGGGTTTTGTGGGTTTATGGTATTATTTTTCCTTTATAGGAAATGTGTGGGGAGTTTTTGTGGCATGAACATTTACTGGGGATTGGAAGGGCAGCAGCTCGAGTGCTGCCTGCCTAAAGCAGTCAAAGCAGAAGCTGTGATTTCATACCTCTTCCCCACGGATTAAAAAGCAGATGTGTGTTTAATGTGCAGATATATTCTAGGGATCCTGGGGTTTTGCTGTTCATGGCATTGAGGACTAGGTCTGCTTTATACACCCCTGTTGGGGCTGCTTCAGGATGGGAAGCAGCAGCCCTGGAAAACTGCTTAGAATTATACAATCCCACAATGGCTTGGGTTGGAAGGGACCTTAAAGATCATCTTGTTCCACCCCACTGCAATGGGCGGGGATCCCTTCCACTAGACCAAGCTGCTCCAAGTCCCGTTTAGCCTTGCCTTAGACACTTTCGGGGATGGGGCAGCCACAGCTTCTCTGGGCAGCCTATGCTGAGTGCCTCACCATTCTCATA
The DNA here is from genome assembly GCA_013397155.1 of Irena cyanogastra. Lineage (NCBI taxonomy): Eukaryota > Metazoa > Chordata > Aves > Passeriformes > Irenidae > Irena > Irena cyanogastra. The sequence goes on from VWZV01010964.1 coordinate 245,335, forward strand.
GGGAAGATTTTTTTCCCAGTACCCAGTCTAACGATGCACTGTGTCAGGCAGATGGACACTCGGATTACCCCCTGCATGTGGAGGGCTGTTTATGCTGGGTGGTTTAGCCCAAGGGCATGTATGAACTGGGACCAGTTCTGCTCTGGAGCAACAGAATTAATGGTATCATCTATTCCCTAGAAGACAGAAGAGTAACTGGATCTCACACAGTATTCTCCGAATTGTAGATGTAATAATCAGATTATTATTATTATTAGTTTACTAGATTGCTTTATAGGAATTTTTCTGCTGGTGAAGTATTAAAAGCATTTAACTTCTGCGGATGCATGCTCATTTGAGGTGTTGTGTAATTCTGGGAAGAAGTTTGTGCTGTGAGTATCCCTGGAACACAGCAGTTGCATAATGGAGCACAGAGCACAGTGTCTGCTAGAATCAGAAGTCTATTGTATTTTCCACAGCATTGTAAACAGGCAGGAAAGAAGGGTAATGCTGTAACGTAAGTGTTCACTCTTATATCATGGTTGTTGTTACTGCTAGTAGTATTCTGCAGTGGAATCAGGTTCCCAGTGAAGTTATGCCTCCTCCCTAGAAGTGTCCAAGGCTAGGCTGGACAGGGCTTGGAGCAACCTGGTCTAGTGAAAGGTGTCCCTGTCCATGATTTGGATGGAACAAGATGATCTTCAAGGTCCCTTCCAGCCTATCCCATCCCATGATTCTGTTTAGTACCAGAGTAGATGTGTAATGCCATAAATCCATCAGTGAGTGTAAGAATGGTTATTGAGGATTCCCATTATGCCTGTAAGGTGTTGTAAGAGTTGCTTGAAAGCACAGTCAGCTCACAGCCAGTGAAACAGGTTCTTGTGGTACTTCGCATGGAGCTTGGCTTCATTCCATGTTATTTTGTCAAAAATTATAGAGTACCTGCACTGGAATTCTACGTGGTGTATGTCTGCCTCTCTGGGCTGCAGGGCAAAATGAGGAGAAGGAAAACCGGAATGTAATGAACCGAGGGAGAATGGGGAGCAGATACAGACCTGTGGAGCAGTATAATCTGGGAAGGACATGCTTAGCTGAAAGGCAGTGTTGAGTGAATATGGCCACTCTGTAGCTCTGACACTCTGGGGACACACCAGGGGTCTGACCCTGGGGAATGGCAGCATGCAGGGAGGAGGGCAGCAGGCACAGGGCTAGTCCTTGGGCAGGGAGTAGCCTCAGGAGAGCCAGAGGCAGGGGAGGGAGCTGAGGGAGGCAGGACCACAGGGAGGGATGGGAGGGCGAGCTGCCTGTCCCTTCACATCCACCGTAGAGCCACGTGCCTGTTCCTCCATAGCGACCCATTGGGATCTGAGGCATGGCAAACCTCCAGTGCTGATACAGGATGGGTAAAGGTCTGGTATCCCCCAGTCATTTTTCAGGCTGGGAAATTGTGTGTAGTTCCTGGCACAGGTTAAACACACACTCACCAGAGAGCTGTTCATTGACCCTGCAGCTGTTTGCTGAGGCATCCAAAGGTTGGGTTTCTCTTCATGGGCAGAACCTGCCCATCACAGCAATTCTTAGCCTCAGGAGCTCTGAGTTACTCCAGGATGGTTTTCCAACGCTGTTGTATACTGTCTCCCAGTGCCCAGGAGATGGCACTCCTGCATTTGGACAGTGTGTGCAGCTGTTCTCCAGACACACCAGAGGTTGCCTGAAGAGGAAAATCCTGTCATAGGCTGCCTGTTTGGCTCTGCTGGGGAGGGAAGTGGCCACATTTGTAGGGTCTGGTGATCTGTCCTGTTCTAGCAGATAGCAAAGCTGGGATGGTGAGCTGTGAGAACAGTCTCTACTCAGCAGGCAGGCGTTCCTGGGCATGGATTGATGGCGCAAACTCCAGCAATGGGTTGATGTCACTGTCAAGTAGTTATCACCATAGAGGACCTAGAGATGTGAGGTCCATGCAGCTGCAGCTCCTCCAGGTGTGAAGGCTTTAATCAGCCAGATGAAAGCATCCTTGTGAGGATGGAGCCCACTGTCATGAAGCCTTACCACTGGCTGCCTTTCCTCAGCCATGGCTGGTGCCTTTAGCATTCCAGCAGGGAGCACGTGATGGAAATTGCCGTTGGACCCCGTGCTCCTCACTTGGAGCCCTCAACTGCTCTTGCCCTTCCCCTCAGTCCCCATCTTCCCTTGTCCTCACCATCAGTGTACATAGAGGAAATAGAAGCATTTGAAATAACCTTACTTGAAATAACCTTTCACTCCTTCCCCTTCTGTTAAATGCTGGTGGAACAGGGGATTTATCTGAGCAAATGAGTTGAATAGAAGTAGGAGATGAAGCTGGATCTCTGGGGATGTTCTCAGATTTTTCCTCTTCAGAAACAAAAGCAGATTTGCAAGTCTGGTACAGGTATGTTTAGAGAGTGAGACTGAGTTGGTGACACAGAGGGGTGAGGAGCTGGTGAGTGGTGGGAGAGGTGACACATGAGTCTGTCCAGGCTGGTGATGCTGCTGGTCTGACTCTTGCCCTGGCTTGCCTGGCCTGAGGGCACCTGAGGAAGTACTGCATTGATGCTGTTCCTAGCAGCTTCCAAACACACTTGAAGGTATTTGACCTGGTGTTTTGCAAAGCCCTTCTCTGGGTCATGGACTTTCTCTGTACTGACACAGGAGGGTGTCAACATGCCTAATCTCTGGGCACAGCGTCCTGCTGATCTGTCAGCTGTTCTTGCTGAGAGATCTGTGCTTGAAAACTGTCGCTCTTTACCAGAGGATGAAGAGAAAGACTCCAGGATTTCGTTGAATTAGAAGGCTATTTTTATTGTAACAATGCAATTCCTTTTTATAGGGTTTTTTACTAGCAGTTATTTGATTGGTTAAATGACACAACGCCTCTCTACCACTATTGGTTGAGGTAGAGCATGTTTTGACAATACACAAAAGGACAGAATAAACTAAAGTGAAAAACAGCACTTGTTATTTTGAGAACACGGGATGGTTACAAAACTTCTATCAGTCTTTCCCTGAGAACATGAAATTTTTCACAGAGCTGTTCCTTAGGAAGGCAAACTGCTTTCCCTTGGGAAAGTCAGGGCTTGCTGCTGAATTTCTCTAAGTCCCACTGAAAGTCAGCCCCACAGAAAACTGTTACCTCTTGTGTTCCTACACCTTCAAACAATTTCTCAGTTTCCCCATCCTTCCCATGGCAATCCAGATTTCCCAGTTACCCCATACTGCTCCTCTGGGCTGGTGAACCAGCAGAAGCCAACTCTGCCCCAAGTGCTCCAAGGTCAGTTTGATCCTAAATATCACTTTGGCCATGTGGGTCATAACATGCTTCTCCTCACCCCAGGTAGCTGCCAGGATCCAAAATTGTCCCCAAACATCCCCCGCATCACTGACCTTCTCCCAGTGAAGCAGTGAGCACCACCCAGCTCTTGGCTCATAGCATACACAACAAATGCAGATTCCATGGGACATGTGCAGATACCCTTTGCTGCTGGTGATGACATCCCAGGTGTGTCTGAGTCAGCTCTCCTGCTCCAGTCTGGAGTTAATCCAGATGCTAGATGGAATCTTGTTCCTTTCCAACATTAGTGAACGTTTGAACTGGACCAAAAGGCTCTGTCGTTACTCCATACCTGTGAGCCTGAAGCATGTTTTTGGGCTGGTGGTCTTGCTCAGGCAATACATGGCCATCCCAGGTGCGAATATACATCCTTATATATTTTTGGTCACAAAATCTTTCACTATGAGAGTCTGTTCTGGTTTAGGGCAAATTTGGGAAGAAACTTCCAAAGGGGTCCCTCTAGAAAGCATATTCAAGTGGCCCCTCCCCATACTGGTTTGGGAAAAGATTTCCCCAGAGAAAAGTGGAAGAAACCTGTTAATTTAAGAAACAAAGTATTCATAAGCATAAAAAATGAATAATATTAAACAATAAAACCCCTCACTGTTCTGAAGAGATGGCAAATTCAGAAAGTCCTTCTTGTGGGGTGTAGCTTGGCTTGCTCAGTCTCTTACCAGTCCCTCCTGCACTGGAATATGCCACGTCCCGGCCTCGGTGAGCCACAGGTGTGAGCTCCTGGTGTTTTTCTGGATTTTCAGTCCAGAGCAGCACCGATCAGTTCCAAGAGAAAGAAAAGCCACAGTCTGGGGAACTTCTCTGCCTCAGCTAGCTAAAAAAAGGACTAAAAAGCAAAGGAGAGCTCTCTCTTGCTGTCTGTGCTGCAGACCACACGGTCTATTAGAAGGAATGCATGGAAGCAAGTGCAGTTTCTGAAAACAAACTGTGCACTTCTTTTCTCCCCCTTCGCTCTTGGAACCAGTTTTAAAGGTGCAGAACTTAATATCCAGCATAAACAGAACAGACGATTGGGGATGCAAGCATCATAAAGTCAGCCTAGGACAAGTCAGTAATGCCATCCCTGTTAGCACATTTTGGTAGCTCCTGAGTCAAGGGTTCTGGACTGGCACTGCAGCACAGGCAGCTGCACCAAGAGTGTGCAGCAGCCAAACCCTACTCAACAGCTCAACTCCAATCCTCCCAAATTCCTGGTAGGAAACACCTGCTCACAGTTGCATGTCTTCAAGGGGAAACCCTGCCTTGGATCAGTCACAACCATGGGGCATCCTGCATGTGTTGGGAGCTCCTTTGTACCCATATGGGCAAAAAGTAGGGTGCTGTAGGCTCCTGAGCCTAGAGGTGGCCTTTGCATCTTCCCTTTGGTACTCAAGGATCCCTTTGGGAAAGGGTCCTTTTCCACTCTGCTGTCCTCTACATGGTAAGAAATTGCTCTGGCCTAAAACCAGCGGGGTTTTTTTAGGCTGGGGAATGGGCTTGGAAGCTCCTTCATATGTGCTGTGTTTCTGTGAGTAGGGAATTGAGAGAAGCCAGAGACACCCATCCAAGGGCCCAATCCCACAGCTCTCCCTGCAGCACTCAGTGCTGGCCAAAGGGAGACAATGTCAAGCTGCTATTCCATCAGTTTTCCCTTTTTTGGGAAGCTTGGTGACCCTAACTGAGGTACATGGTGCCTCCTCCTGGCATGGTGTCCGCGTTGCTGCTGAAAAGTTGCTTCAGGTTCCCTAGGAATCAGAGCCTCTCCTAGGCCACCCATCACTTCTTGTCACTGCAGGACCATGGGGCTGGACCACAACTTTGCTGAATTCTTCCTGAGGAAAATTTAGAGAGGATGTGCAGGCTCTTCCCTGTGGTGTGGGAAACTAGAAAGGGCAGTAATTGCTGCTGTTGTGGCTGTCTGAGACCTACCAAACCTGTAGCCATAAACAAATTATTAGATTGGGGTAGGGAGAAAAGTCACTTTACTGCCTAACACCTGGGAAGGTATTTCATGTGACAAGTAGCCTTGACCTCAAAATATTTCCAAGCTATTGGCAGAGGGAAGACGATGCTGTTGTTGAGTGTTGTAGTGCTGCAAAGCAAATGCTGTTCTGCTGAGCTGATGAGTCCTGGCATCCATGTTGCTGTGGGTCTGCACTCGCCATGAGTGCATATGAAAAGCTCACTGGCTTGAGAGTAAAAGAGTGTTACAAATGCCTATTTGGAAGATGTCTCCAGGATGATGGGAGGACATCTGTATCATCTTGTTTTTTCCATCCTTGAGTTTGGAATAACAAGGATTCATCTGGAGAACTTGATTTGACCACTAATAGTGGCAAACTCAAATGTCCTTTTGTTTCATCCCTGTGTCCCTGCAGTGACCTTGTGCTTTCTCTGCCAAGAGGACAGGTGCAGGCAGAGAACAATGATGTGCAGATGTTGACGACACCAGGAAGATAAGTAACAAAGCTCATCAAAATGCTTACATACGGATATAAGGGAGAAAAAAGGATAGGGTTAGAGAACTCAGGTAACATTTTTAACTCCTCTTAAATTCCTCCTTGAACTGCTCTTGTCACACTCAATCTGGTGTTGACTCTGCCTTTCTAAAGCCATGTTCAGATCTGCCTTTGCTCAAACGTGTTTATGGTGTCTGTGTCCACACACTGACAGCTCCTCAAGCCCTTTTTCTCCAAGGATTTGCAGGATTGGTGAATGGCTCCAACCAGTGCTTGGGATGGATAGAGGTTTGGTACAGCAACATGTGGGGGATGGTGTGTGATGACTCCTGGACACAACAGATGCCTTTGTTGTGTAGGCAGCATGGCTGAGGGAATGCAGTATCAGCCCTGGGAGGTGTTTATTTTGGGAGAGGATCTGGGACAGACCATCTGGCTGAACAACATTAACTGCAACGGGATGGAGAGGCTCCTCAGTGAGTGCTCACCACAGGTGTGGGGAGAACACAACTGTGGGCAGGACAAGGAGACAGGCTCTGTGTGCTCAGGTGACAATGAGATTTGCCTCATCTGTACTCTTTGGGCAGGCAGGGCTTCGTAATGTCTTGGTCTTGCAGAACCAGCCACAGCTCTGTGCCTTGGACTTATTCAATCCTCCTCTGTCCTGCCCCAAGCTGGCCCAGGGAGTGCAGTGGGATCCCTGCTGGCAGCCCCAGTGGCATCTACATCATCCAGCCCACAGGACTGCAAACATCATGGTGTACTGTGAGATGAGTGGGGCAGACAGGGGTTGGACCGTCATCCAGAGGAACCGGCAGAACTCAGCGATCTCCTGGGGTGAGTCTTGGAGCACCTACAAGCACGGCTTTGGGAACGTGCACACTGGGTTCTGGCTGGGCATCGAGTACATCCACTAGATCACCAGGCAGAAGGTCTACGAGGTCAGGTTTGTCATCTGGGATGCTTCAAATAACATGAAATTTGCAGACTACAACCTGTTCAGCCTGGATGATGAGACCCAGAGTTACCAGCTGAGGCTGGGAGTGCACTCATGAAAGGCTTATTTTGGAGGTATTAGAAGCCCTACAATGACCAGAAGAAGTGGCAGTGGTATATGTTAAGGAACATAAAAAAAGGGGTGGCCCTGGAGGCACGGGGAAACAATTTAGCACATTTGGAAGCTAGGGATTTGGCCGAATCAGGGACAGAAAAATTAATGATGGTGTTAACCCTCATGGGAGAAATGCAGTAAGTCCCAGTGTTTAGTGAGATGGAAGAGAGAGGACTCCCCCAAATGGAGCAAGGAAAGAGAAAGAAGGGAAATGGAAGTTACTGGATGGGAGACAGTTTCTAAACCACTTGCCACGAAAATGCTAGAAGACATGCATAACAGAATACATTGGGGTACGCAAGTGCTGAGTGATCAGTTCCTAAGGGACTGGGGCTGCATAGGAGTTTTTGGAATAGCTAAGTGTTGGACCATCCCCTTTTCCTGACCCAGAGATGGGGCAACTGAGAGGCATTTAAAAAACTTTTATTCCATTATCAGTCTCATGAGAAGGGTGAGACAATAAAGATGTTACATCTCACACCATCACAATCAGAAGCAGACTATTTCCTAATCACAATACACTATAAGGGTTTCTTGGCCTATCAGCTTTTTGCCACGCCATGCTGTAGATGCCTTAAAGCCAATCATCTAAAATTACCCCTTGTGGGTCTCACTGCAGTGCATCTTTCATAGTGCTATTACTCCAAAGTATCTAGTCTTATTTGCAAGGCTATCTTTTGAAACTTTTTTCTAACTCCATTTCTTTCTCAACAATGTCTGTCCTATTCCATGGCATTTTTCAGTCAGCATTTCTTGTCTCAAAGTTTGCATACGGATGGGCCTTCTGTCAGGCCCTGAGAACTCTCTACAAATCCATTTCCCACAGCTANGAACTCTCTACAAATCCATTTCCCACAGCTAAGCAGGTAACTGAACGGTGTGTGATATGTCAACAAGTAAATAGGAAAGTCATGAGGAAAACACCCAGAGCGTCACAACTGTATTAAGGACAGGTTAAAGAAGCAGCATGACTCCGATATCTTCGGGAGGCCAAAACCGAGTTTATTAGACCCACATCCTTTTTACAGACAATTACAACAGAGTTAGACCTGATTGGTCGTTAATCAACACCTCTCACACCACTGGCTAATTAGGAAGAACGCCCTCTTGTGTACAACAACAAGTTCAGAACATCAGCTGCAGAGATTGTTTAATTCTTTCTCTGAGCCTTCTCAAAACTCCCCAAAACAATTCCTGGGAAAGTTTATTTGGCTTTCTCTCTCTGACCAGACTGTCAGTATCCACACCCAGAGAAGGGCGAGAGCTAGCCTTATGACCTGTTCAGAACATCCAGGTAGAGTTTACTGAGCTTCCCTAGGTACAATGGTGGAAATTTTTGCTAGTGATAGTAGATCACTTAACCCATTGGGTAGAGGTGGTGCCCACTGTTAAAGCCAATGCAGTATTGTAAGCAAAACCCTTCTGGAATTAATCATTCCCTTATATGGGGTGGTGAATAAGATTGATTCGGACTGAGGAACTCATTTCACATCTAGGATATTACAGCAGGTTGTTGAAGCCCTGGGGGTAAAATGGGAGTTACACACTCCATGGCATCTGCAAAGTTCTAGTCGTGTTGCAAGGATGACTCAAACTCTTAAAAGAATTAAGCTGATGATTGAAATCCAAATGTTGTGGATAAAATGCCTCCCTTAAGTCCTGTTAAGAATTAGAACTCAGCCTCGATCAGATTTAGGAGTCTCGCTATATAAAATGATGTTTGGAATACCTTTTTTACCTTGCCATAGAGAGTTGCCACCTATGAGGATGGGGAAGCCAATGCCAGAAAATATGTCTATAGCAGAGACCTTACAGGAGGTAAGGCATAAAGGGATAATCTCTCAAATGACTACCCTGGATTTTAGAATTCATAATTAACCCTGGAGGTTAATTCATAGTTAACCCTGGAGGCTGGATAATGATCAAGTTATGGAAAGACCAGCTTCTAACTCCTCAGTGGGAAGGTCCCTTTCAGGTGCTGTTCACCACTGAATTGGCTGTGCAAACTGCAGAGCAGGGATGGACTCATGCCACAGAATTAAGGGCCTGGTAGAAGAACCAAAGGAATGGACCATAACATCCAGATTGGGTGAGACAGAATTGACTTTTAAGCAGAGACTGAGAGATAACCAGAAAAGCCCCAGGGCATCTGAAAAGTAGGGTCAAGCTTCCACTGGCCAGCTTGGGGACTGCTTAAGTAACACTTTGAACAGGAGGTTTGAATTGTGTTGGTCATTGATGTAACTGTCCTATTTAGTGGATAGGGATTTTGGGTGTCTATTGTGGGGAAGTACACAGGAAATAGTGGGAGGTGCTGGGGTGATTCACTTAGGAATTGACAAGTAGAGTATGATGGGAACTAGAGGGCAAGACTGGGTTGGCCCCTGTGCTCACCACTGAGAAGATTATGTAACCCTGATGCGTGCAGCAACTCCATAGGTATGGTAGGTGGCAGTATAAGCCATACCAGACCTCTATCATTCCCTTTCTGTCTATTATTCCTTAGTTGTCTTTTCCCTCCTGGAATCCAGACAAATTCTTGACCAATTATTTTATGCGGGTACTCTTTCCACTACTCACACTATTGTCGACCCGCACTGTTATGACCCATCCAAACTATGCTGAAGAGGCAAAACAAACTAGAATACCCCCACAAAGAAGCCAAAGCAATCTATGAAAAGCATGAGTGGAAAATGGGAATTAATTGCTCGAGCCAAATGACTTATAGAAGGGAAAAGGGGGATTGTTATGTATGGGTAATATGATGATTGGCTCTCACAGTTAAGGGGTGAATATTGTGTGTATGTTAAAAGAAGTTTTGTTGATATATGGTTTTGTTATGGTAGTTTGCTGTTTGGACACCCTCTGTTCTCCCCATAGTCCCCTTTCCCCCTGCTCTGTATTGTTGCCACTGGACGTGTGTGCACGTGCCCCTTGCATGGGGCAGTTGGGAATGGGGAAAGCTTGTTGCTGGGAGGGCTTGGCACAATACCTCACCTTCAATCAAGCTGCACTAAGGTCTCCCCCACGGGATGGCAAAGAAGAGTTGACTGGCAGACTTTGGGAGGGGCCAGGGTTGGCTGATGCAACACCAGGGGTATAAACGGCAGAGCAGCCATTTTGTGGATGAGCCTCTGGCAGTCGGCCACACTCCCAGCACTGTCCCTTTTTCCTTATTCAGTCCTTTGTTGTGTTTGTTGAGGTTTAATAAACTTTTGAAATTTTAAAGTGAGCGGGTGTTTCTCACGTGCCTGTCAGGGTGGGGAAAAGTACTCAGGCTAGCTAGGAACCATATAACTATACAACAGTAAAGCTAGCATATAGGTGTAAAGAATATAGAGAATATATAAAAGCAAAAATCATTCTGGCAACAGCAACATGCATCAGAGAGTTTAGGATTGAAAGGAATAAGGGACTTGTCTTTGCAAATAAACTGTAGGTCTGATGGTAAATAAAATTAGATACTGAGAGATAAACAATGGGAAGGATTCCACTGATTGATAAATGGAATGAGAGATTTATCTTTACTAATAAATTGTAGGTCTGCTAATAAATAAAATTTAATACTGAGACATGAAAGAAACAATGGGAAGAACCAAAAATTTCATAAGGAATTCCACTATTTGACACAAGGAAAAGACAAAGGTGGGGGAGATTATACGTTAGAAGGGGGTCTTAGGTATTAGGCATTTTGGGGAGTCTGTACCTCTCAAGTACTTTAGCCAATGGGGAAAGAGAGAGGGACATGTAGTTGGGAAATTAGGATAAAAAGGAGGCTGTGTGCTCCAAAAATGGGAGAGACTCCAGGGAAATGCCCCATGGCCTCTCCCTTTATTCAACTAAAGTAACGCAACTTCTCTGTCTCCTTTTCAGACGTAAACCTATGGTGTTTGTGGATTAATTTTCCTGATAGGATCAAAGGAGGCTGTGTCCTCTAAAACCTCGAGTGAAAAAACCCTGTGGGCATGTGATGCAGTGGACTTTCTCCCTCTATTCAAATAAAGTTGCAGGACTCCTCTGTCTCCTTTATGGACACTGGCTTTTCATACTGTGGTTTTCCATACAGCATTGAGCAGGATGTTCTTGCAACTGTTGTACCACCACTCTCTGTACCTGCACCCTAACCTGGCTGTGCTCCAGTGCCCAGTTCACCACCCTAGGAACTGGTCACACAAACGGGGCCCAGGCATCCACCACGGTGGGTAGGAGGACAAGGTCCCGGTGGAGGTGGGGTGCCACAGCCTGGATCCCTGGGGAACAAAGTGCCCATCACCATCAGGATCCCTGAGTAGCCCTCGGAATGCTTGAGCAGGAAAGGCAGAGCCAGGGCACAGTCAGGAGCAGGGGCTCCTGGGGTAGTGGGAGCTGCATCTTTGGGACAGGCCCTGCAGGGCTGAAGCAAGGTGAAAAATGGCTCTGTCACCTCCTGATCACCATGCAGCAGCCTGTGCTTACATTTTCTCATGTTTCTCCTAAAAATGGTTTGCATTTTTTTTTCTGTAGGTCTAGAGGCAAAAGGATGTTTTTATGGTAAAGAAGTAAGTCTGTGTAAGGCCATCCACAGCGAATAGTTCAAAGCACTGGACCTGAGCTTGTTGTGTAAGACCTGGTGCTCCAGGTGCAGAGGAATGCAGGAAATAGCCCAGCAGCAGCAGCAAACCAGAAAGAAACAGCAGGGTGGAAAGGAATGGGATGGATGCTGGACACGCTCATCCATTCCCACTCCCTTGGTACCCACTGGTGTCCCCCACCTTGGATTTCTGCTTGTATCCCCTGGAGCTGCAAGTCCTGCAGGAAAGGAGCCATGAGAAAGAGGAGGAGGACTCATCCATCACCACTGTGCTGCTGGCCAGTCCTGCTCCCCCGCAGGACCATGCTGGGCCCTGTCCCTTCACTCCCAAATCTGTCCCTACACACACCTCCTGTGTGAGCACATTATCTCACAGCATTAATCATTTTGTGCCCATCTAGTGGCTTGTCTTTGCTCAAGATTACACAAAGAGGCCTCAGTATTTTATTCTTGAGGAAAAATAAAGTAATCCAAATCTCCCAGCTGCAGGGCGTTTATCACCTGCAATTAATTGGACCTGCCCAGGAGTTAAAATCTTGGAGATGTACCAACTGCCACAGGTCAATAAAGTAGCTGAAGGAGGGGGGAAAGGCAAACAGAAGGGCCAGGGCATAGACTGGAAGGAAGATTAGTGTCATCTGGAGGATCAAAGGGAATAACACCTATGGGTAGTGGTTTGTCAAAAGTTCCTGCTCCCAGCATGACACAGCACCTCTGTGGACAGCTGGATCTGTCTCAGCCCCTTCCCTGCAAAGCTGCCCAGACATCAGCCCCAGAGCTGGACTGCAGACACAGATGCCTTATGCTGTCCATCAGCAAAGGCTGGAGCTGAGGACAACAGTCTTTCCCAGGGGCAATCCCCAATGCCTAGATGTTTTGTGGCAACTCTGAGCTCTCTGACAGAATGTGTTATACAGTGCCCCTTCCACAACATTCCTCCCTTATCCCATATATCCTGAGGGGGAAAAAGACAGTCTCAGGAGGGCTCTGCTGACCTGCTCTCCCTCATTGTGTGTGGGTGGGCATCACCCCAGCCCAGGTGCTCTCTGAGAGAACATCTCTATTCTCTCGTGGCCAGTGCCTCAGGCAGCAGCTATTGGGTCACATCTGTGCAAGCTGTTTCAGTAAACCCACAGCACTGGGCCAGTGTCTCCTTCTTCCCTTCTACTTTCAGTCCCCATTTTCATCCATTGCTTGGGTGGTACCAGCAGATCCTCCCCCCTGACCTGGTGTCTGATCATGCACATGCTGTGGTTCTGCTGAAACAGTTTGTACCCCTGTGTGTCACCAGCACTGGGTGTCCATCCGGCTCCAGTATAATCTCTGTGCTGGGAGATGATGCTTCCCTGGGCAGCAGGTCCCACAGTAAGGGCAGGGGAAGAGCAGGGGAGAGCTGCAGGTCTCCATCTGGGGGAGGCTCAGTCCCTTCTTCTCTTTCCACAATTCAGCTTCCCTTGTGATCTCCAGATAAGCTGGCTGGGCTCACATTTCCAAGGCCATCCATGCCCTGACACTGCTACTTCAAGGGTCTGCAGTGCTGGAGGGGCTCACCATGAGGTCCTGGCTGCAGAGACCTCCTTTATAGCTGTAGGATGAGGATGCCACCAAGGGGTAACAGCAGCTGGAGCTACCCCAGTGCCCACAGGTTGAGATGTCAGACACAGCTTGGCACCTTGGCTTTGAGGCTGCACTTGGTATCCAGGTGGGTGCAGAGAGCCAGCCCTGCTCCTGTGTGGCATGAGGAGTGCTTCTCGTCTGTTTTGACATTGGGCTGCCAGAAATGTGTCTAAGACAAATACTACAGATCCTGTTTATGTATGTGTTCTGGATTGAAAGCAAAACCAGTAAGAGATTCCAAGTCAGAATTACAATTTATTAGGAAAAGGGAAAAAAGCCAAAACACATGCAATAATACAAAAGTAAAAAAAAAAAAACCACTGACAGAATCAGAATACAACCTAACACCCTGTGGGTCAGAGTATTGGTAGCAGTCTGATTAAATGGTGGCTACTGCCCTCCTGCAGTGAGAGATGTGGTTCCATCAAAGCAGGGATCCTGTGGAAGGGTAGAGTTTTCTCTGAAGGTCTGGTGGTAGCCTAGGTCTTTCTCTGGGAATCCAGCGTAGAAGAAAGCTACTCCTCTGAGAATGCAGTGAGAAAAGGCCGCTTGCTCTGCCTGAAACCCCAGATTATATCCAGGTGGAGATGCTTAGCTCCTCCCCCCTGGGTGGAGCATCTCACAATGGGCTGATATCATTCTGTGAGTCACTGGTGGGTCCTTGCTTGTCTATTAAACAGAAATGGCTCCCAGAGGGAGTTATCTCTGAGTTATGGGCAAAGCATCGATGAGCCCATTAACAGGAGATAAGGAAAAACAATGGCCCTCTTGGTTTCAACAGCTTTTTTGGAAATGGGAATAGAATATATCTATAACATAGGACAATATGGCGCTGGAAGCAGGGGTCAGGGCTGCAGATGAGGCACTTTAGCTGCTCAGTGTGTGTGGAATCCCATGTGAAATGTCAGAGTACAGTATCCCCTTGACTGATGCACCACGTGAAGGTAGACAGACCTGGAGGATGTCTAACAGAGATTCCTGGCATGACCAGGCGACAGACTGTTTCTACAGGGCTTGGCTTCAAACTCCATAAGTATTAACAACCTCAAAAAACCCCTTATCAGTAGCTTTTGTTGGTTTTGTGGAATTCGGTGTGAACACCAGCAGCTGAGAACTCTTATCACTGAAGCACAACAGCTGGCACGTGAGAAAAGGCGCCTGTGGAAGGAGGCAAACAAACCATAAATTTCCAGGAACAGGTGAGTTCTGCTGTTTGGATTGACTACCTCACCTCACTGACAAACAGAGCTGGGCTGCAGACAGAGATGCCTTGTGCCCTCTACCAGCAAAGGCTGGGGCCAAGGTAAACAATCTTTCCCAGAGGTGGTCTCTGACTCCTGGATACTTTGTGGCAGCTCTGAGCAAAAACCTGGTCGTCATACAATGCCCCTTTCCCTACACTCCCTGCCCTTATCCCATATATCCTGAAGGGGAGAAACAAGCTCAGGAGGGCTCTGCTGACCTGCTCTCCCTCATTGTGTGTGGGTGGGCATCACCCCAGCCCAGGTACTTTCTCAGAGAGCATCTCCATTTTCTCATGGCCAGTGCCTCAGGCAGCAGCTGCAACTGTTGAGTCACATCTGTGCAGGGTATTTTGGTAAATCCTCAGGTCCAGGCTGGAGTCTCTTCTTTCTTCCCTTCTGCTTTTGGTCCCCATCTTCATCCAGTGCTTGGGCAGCACCAGCAGGTTCTCCCCCCTGACCTGCTGGTTGACCCTAGGGGCCATGGTTCTGGTAGGTGTTACCAGGAGCTTTTCTTGGTTTCATGGAATCCTGTGTGAACTCCAGCAGCTGGGAACCCTTACCACAGACACACACAGATGGTGCATGAGCAGAGGTACCTGCAGAGGACAAACAGACCATAAATTTCCAGGAATGGATGAGTACTGCTGTTTGATCAGCTGCTTCACCTCACCGATGAGCCCTATATAACATCAGGGTTGGCTATGCTGCCACCAGACCAGACCTACTCAGCTCCCCACTCTACAGGATCCCAACAGAGACAGCATGGGTGAGTGTGCAATGGGATGGGATGGGATAACATGAATTCTATGTGCATCTGGGCATCCCTGCTTTTCTTTCCAAGGTTATAGGTCCCTGTGCTTTGTTCATCCCTCCTGCAGTAGTTCCTGAGTAGGTACCAGCGATGCCCACAACCCAACACGTCAGTTCTCCTCCAGAGGATTCACATTCCCAGATTCACTGTGTACCTTCTTTCTCCAGCTGCTCATCACTACAGTCCTCTGTTCTTCACCTCCGTGCTGGCCCTGCTATCCCCACTTCTTGCTCTGCACATTGAAAACCTGGAGAGATTGAAAGGAAATATAGCTGAAATCATTAATATCCGTTCTGATGCGCCTTTTCCTGGTATGTGTCTTCTGTCTTATATCCCTGTTCATCCAAATATCAGGAGCCCTCTTCTCTGTACAGAAAGGGAGGAGTGGAAAATACTCTTGTGGAAATAAAAGGATCCCGATCAAATCTTCCTCTAATTTAATATCTTAACCAAACTTCACCAGATTTGGTAATTCAACCTTCTTTGTTATTGACAAGGTTGTATGTAGCAGCTTTTTCTAGACAGATTGTTTCTCTTCCTTTATGTATTCTCTTCCCATATATATTTGTATAGGTCATTCACAGCCCTGAAACTTCAGAGAGACTTTCTATAAGTGACTAACCAAAATGCTTTCTGAAGCTTGCACGTGGCTAAGCAGTCCCAAAACTTCATCACACCACTGATAGAGGTCACAGTTCCAGAGGCTCTCAGGGAAGCAGTCTTACTGAGCTGGATGCTGGGATTTCTCTTAAACAGAGCATCGTTCTCTCATAGCTGTGAGCTTCCTCACACTCTGAAGGTTTCTGGAGCTCTTTATGGATTGAACGAACATATGAATCCTTCATCACTGAAAAGCAGGTTAACAGCAACAGCTTCCATCTGTTTGATCTTGGTCTGAGAGCACCCATGGTCTGATTTGCCTCTTGATCCTTCTCTCTTTGTACATCCTTCTACTCATCACTACTACCCTGAGCAACTTGTTCAAGTGGAAAGTGTCCCTGCTTATAGCAGGGGGGTTGGGTTAGGTGGTCTTTTAAAGGTCCCTTCCAACCTAAACCATTCATGATTCCATGGTTCTACTTGGATATGCTGTCTGCTCCTTGCTGAGAGGAGCAAATAGGCAGTTGCTTAATGGCTGCAGCATTCCCATTCCTAGTCTCTGATGCCTTTGAAGTTTTTCCAACCAAAAACTACCACACAGGAAGAAAAATGAGCCAAGTGGCATCATTGAAATGCCCTACAAAAAACTCAGTGCTAGAAACAATATCCTGTGGGGGGGTGGACTTACCTCTGTGTCATGGCACAGGGCTGCTCTTCTCACTCCCTGTTTTCCTGATGCAGATGAAGCTGGAGGGATCATCCAGCAGAACCGGGCAGCTGACTCTCAGCAGGCACAGGACCACAGGGGTAAGTACCTACATGCCCCAGGGAACAGGGAGGGATGTAAGGAATGAAGGCACAGTGGTGGCAGGTTGGCAATCAGCCTAGGGAGCAGGCAGCCCAGCGCTTCAGCACAACTTCAAGTGCTCCTCCAAACTTGAAGGCCACTGAATGAGGGTGGGGTCCAGTTGGAAATGGGGAAGAAATGTCAGACAATGAGGGTGGTGGTGAGGACCTGGCACACATTGCCCAAAGAAGCTGTGACTGCCCTATCCCTGGAAATGTCCAAGTCCAGATTGGAGGGGGCTTGGAGCAGCCTGGTTTAGTGGAAGGTGTCCCTGGCCATGGCAGGGTGGTGGAACAAGATGGGCTTTAAGGTCACCTCCAAGCCAACCCACTCTGGGATTCTGTAATCTCGAAGGACTCTTCTGCCATTACTTTGCTGCCATTACTCTGCTGCCACAAGGCCACAGAGGATGTCGCTTCTGAGCAAAACTGGGCTTTCACAGCCATCACAGGGTCCAATGCTGAGGGAATGAGGTTTCCTCCTTCCCAACCCTAGGGATGCAGTGGATGCCAGAGTTGCAGGGACAGCAGACTGGGATGTTGTGCGTTGGTCCTCCAATGTTCTCTCATGCCCCAGGTTGGCCCAAGGACTGCAGTGAGCTCCCTGCTAGCAACCCCAGTGGCATCTACATCATCCAGCCCACAGGACAGCAAACCATCGTGGTCTACTGTGAGATGAACAGGGAGGATGGAGGCTGGACTGTCATCCAGAGGAACCACAGAGATACACCAGTCAGCTGGGATGAGTCCTGGAGCACCTACAAACACGGCTTTGGGAATATACACACAGAGTTCTGGCTGGGCACTGAGTACATCCACCAGATCACCAGGCAGAAGGTCTACGAGGTCAGGTTTGTCATCTGGGATGCTTCAAATAACATGAAATTTGCAGACTACAACCTGTTCAGCCTGGGTGATGAGTCCCAGGGCTACCAGCTGAGGCTGGGAGCGCACTCGGGGACAGCGGAGGATGCCATGGCCTCCAAGGGCACAACCACCATGCACGACAACATGAAGTTCTCTGCTAAAGATCGGGATCAGGATACTTCTAGTGGGAACTGTGCTGCCACCTCTGGGGGCGGATGGTGGTACTCGGCGTGTTACTCTGTGCGTCTGAACTTCAAAGGGGCCATGACATGGGGCAGCCTGTGCCAGGGGAGCTGCAGAGCCTCAGCCATCCTCATCAAACCCACCACCTACTGCTAGTTGCATTTTCATTTCCTGTCCAACCTGAGGCTAATTCTGCTCTCCAATGAATTGGAACAAAGAAAAACCAAACTGGGTGTGCCATGGGGTCTTTGTAGAGGTTGGTCATATGTAGCTATTGAATAAAATAAGGCATTTTCCACTTTTTCTTCCTTCTGTAGATTTTCTCTCCTTCTTAGCTGTGCCTGTGTCCTCTAGTTCAGAGTCAGATAATTTTAATTACATTAATAATAGAAACAGTCTCTTGGAAACTCAGAAGTTTCCAGGTTGGTAGTGTGCTTTATACAACATGTGAAATGGTCAACCCAGCAGACTTCTGTGGCTTTGTCAGTTAATTTACATCCTTAGTTTCAGGAAAACTACCTAATTTTTGCTGAAGATCTTGCTCAAGATACTAAAGTCCACAGGCAACTTCCCACTCTGAACCTCCTGCATGTAAGGCTTAATTGATGTTAATTAGTCAAATAAATTGGTATTCAAAGAACTGTCTGAATTGTGACAGTCTATTTCAGACCTTTGAAGTGCTCAAAGAGGTTAATGCATTAGAGGGTTTTTCCCACTGCAGCTCAGCTTTTCCCTGAGCCAGGGCCATGATGACTTCCCAGAGTCAGTGCTAGTAGAACAGCTGGACTTGATGATCTTAGAGGACTTTTCCAACCCTCATGGTTCTATGATACATCCTCATCTTTGAGGGCAGAACCCTTCAGCAGATGCCACCCATTCCAGCTTCCAGCCTCCATGGTATTTATGTACTAAAACAGCCGCCAGTGGCATGTGAGTCCTGGAGTGCCTTTGGCTTAGGGAAATGAGAGCTGTTTCCTCATCAAAATAGAGATATGACCTAGAAAATAAAAATCATCAATAGCAAATCTTCTATTACTTTGTCATGCTTGTGTGTGATTTTTTACACTCTCGTTTTACTGCGTCTGCCTTGAAATGTGGGACTTCTCTCCCTGCCTCCTACTGCCTCCTGCTCCTCTGCAGTAAGTCATGAGGTGTGTGGCAGTGTTAAAAATAGGTTAGAAACTGTTGTAAAATAGTTAATAATTGTTAAGCATATACTGCTAAAAGGTTTGGTTATTGTACTGTAAAAGGGGTTTAAAAGTGCAGTTACAAGAAATACGGTACTGAGTTACCGTATGTCACCTAAGTGAAGCAAATTCTCACCCCTCCCCCCTCCCCCCCACAAACAAAACCCAGTTAA
>VWZV01010969.1:0-78990 GCA_013397155.1 Irena cyanogastra
TTTTTTTTTTTTTTCCTTAGGTTCTATAGAGAACCTCTCTGCTGCTTCCAGAAAACAATCAGGTTCAAAACAAAGCACATGCAATATAAGAATCGTGGAAAATAACATATTGCAGAGGAAGTTTATTTAAAAAATAAAATTAAAGCATCACAATTAATTAAAAGTAACTGAATTATAAGCAATGAAATTCATTAAATAGTATGACAGAAAACTCAATTATGAACAATATCATTATGAAACAGGTGCTTGATTTTTTTTTAAGTTATACTTTTTTTTTTTTTCAAAATAAAACATCCACTTTATGGTTTCACTTCACTTTTTTTTAATAATAGTAAAGCCATTAAAACTGGGATAAACAATAGTTCTACTGTACCATTTCTCATTTTGAAGGACTCAGAAATATATTGCAGACATAATCCAATATAATGTAAAGTGAAGACCTCAATCATCATGAAGATAGACACAGTTTAAAACAGAAAAAAAAAATATAGCATACAAATGAAACTTCAGAGACAGTTAAAAAGGAGAACAAAGATAACAAAACTGCTATGTCCAAAACACTTTATTTGACAGCATTTGACACTCTATTTGTTCTTTGCAAGATGGTCAAAATGTTTTAGTCACGAGCAGTGTAACTGATTGGCCCAAGGGGACTAGAACGATGGTTTGTTTCTGGTTGTCAGCGTATTTTTATTGTGACAAGATTTTTTTTACCAGCTATAATCAACTCAAGCAGCAACAGTTTCTCTGCTTCACAGCTCCAATAGCATGGTACTGCTGTCTCCTTTCCCATCATGTTGCCACGGCTGTCAATGATTCAGTAGAACTCCAGAATCAGAACTGTCACAGAAAGAGAAATATAAAATCATATTGTCAAACTGCCAAAGATTTCACTGCAATCATATTTTCTTGTTAAAGCCAGTCTGGTTTTAAATGTCCTAATCAATGGAACACTTTCTACTTCCCATAAGGAAGCTACAGAAAAATGTTAGAAACATTCTCCATATACATTTTTCTAGTACAGTCCTCTTTTGCTGCCACAGAAGGAGCTGTACTGATTTCTGAATCTCCAACTGGTCTTATAACCAGCTAATTATGCAGAGTTGCTGTGAGTTAACCTACAGCTAAGCACCACACAGTCGCTCACTCACTCTCTGCCATACTCCAGTGGGTTGGAGGAGAGAATAGGAAGACCAAAGCAAGAAAACTCATAGCCTGAGATAGAGATACTTTACTAAGCAAAGGAAAGACAAAAATAACCCAAAATAAGCCACAAACCACAAAAAAAACCCCAAACAATAACCAAACCAAACCAAAACACAAAACACAAAATAAAACACAACACAAAACAAAGCAAAATGAAACAAACAAAAAAGAAAAAAAAAAACAAAAAAAAAAAACCAAAAAAAAAACCAAAAAAAAAAAAAAAAAAAAAAAAAAAAAAAAAAAAAAAAAAAAAAAAAAAAAAAAAAAAAAAAAAAAAAAAAAAAAAAAAAAAAAAAAAAAAAAAAAAAAAAAAAAAAAAAAAAAAAAAAAAAAAAAAAAAAAAAAAAAAAAAAAAAAAAAANAACAAAGAAAAACTCCAAAATCCTCTGCAGCTTTTTATTGCTGAGCATGATGTTATATAGCTTAGAATATCCCTTGGTGTTCTCAAATCAGCTTTCCTGGTTGTTTCCCCTCCCAGCTTCCCACACACCCCCGAAAAACTCACTGAGAGAGAGCTGGAAAGGAGAAAAGACTTCATACTAGAGAAGCGCTGTTCAGCAATAGCTAAAACATATTATCAACACTGGTTTAGTCACAAATGCAAAGTGCAGCACCATACTGGCTGCTGGGAAACAAATTGACTCCATCCATTTCAGAAAAAGTACAAGAAGTCGCCCAAACACGTAGCCCTTCATCGTACCCTGAGCTAGAGAATAATGTTAGAAATTTTGTAGCACGGAAATGACAGGATAATCCCCAAGTGCAGTCTTATTCAGTAAGATTTCAGGTTCACTGGTTAGACACTTTAGCAATTGTTGGAAAAACATGGAACCTGCTGGATATATGTTTATTCTAGGTGTTTATTGTTCTGTGGTACTCCCAGGAAATGCTGGGACCATCACAGTGCAGGGGACAGTGTAATCTCTATACAACTATGTGGCAAAAAGCTGTTCAGCCCTGTCTCACTGGGGAGTTCTCTAACAGCTTTAGGACTGCTTTAAACCACGAGAGTAACGCAAAGTATATTTAATGCAGCTACTAATAATAATGAAATCTCCAAAGAATTTAAACTTTTCTGCATTTTGGAAATAAAAACTTTAGGTTCCAAGAAGATATTTTAGCAGTATTTGCAGATGACTGTAGTCATACTATGAGAACACTAAAAAGCCTTAGCCATGACACCATAAGCAAATATAATGGGTACTACAATCAATAGTTCAATGTGTAGGGCACAACCATTTCAATTTTGTAAGGCTGTACACAACAAGTATCTTTACATCAGTTCAGCAGTTGACAGGAAGCAGTATTCCAGTTTAGTACCAATTCAGTGTTTATACAAGTTGCATTTACAGGGTACCCTAGCCATTGGATTCTGTAAAAACTGAAGTTTATGTACTGAAACAAACATCTGAGGTAACTCCAGGATATAAGTCCTAAGAATGTATAGCTTTGTTCTATAAAGACCTGTGTGTCTGGCTGCAGTTGGGATATCTTGGGAAGGATACTGTGGCTTAATTTGCTCATTGTTAAAGCATTGGGAGTCAAAAGTAGTATCAAGGTGCGACTCAGTGTTTAGCATCAAGCTCCATACTGAGTTAGATCAGTTGTGATATTCATCACTGATGCTTAACTTCTGTGCTTCTTAAACAAAACAGAGTCTAAACTAAATACATAATTTTCCTGTATTGAATGGAAAATGCTAAAGCACTAATCGCATAATTAAGTCCCTAAGTTAGACTTCTTATACATTATCAACTGCAAGAGACAGTTTCTTTGAAACGTGGTAAAGAAAACAAGATAACTTTGGAACTTCTAATCATTGATTCACTCTTTGTGGTAGTTAGCTGTCTGCATTGTACGTCTGATTTACACTAACTTAAATTCCCCAAGTGGGTAATGTAAACACTCTCACTTAATCAGAGCAGGATGCACAACTGGATTAGACTACAATAACTAATAGGATGTCTATAAAAGGTTGTAGCTTAAATACTGATCTTGAGATACGATACCCAGAATTTTGAGTGCATCTCTGTCGATGGAGGAGTTCTCACCCTCAGCTGAAAACAAGAGGTAAATGTATCTTTTTGAAAACTGGGCAAGTTATTTGAGGCAACAGCCTGGCTATTAAAACACAACACAAGAGAGTTTAGAGCAATTGTCAACATGAGAGAAAGTTACATGTCTCTCAGAGAAGTGCCCTAATCAACTGTCTGTTGGCTGTTATGGGGTACTTTTCTTGATAGAGCAAAGTATTTTGCAAAAAATATTAAAAGGATTTATAGGCACATGTTTCTCCTACTTAAAATAATTAGTAGGAAAGAAAAAGCCATCTATATGTATCAGTTATGCCTCTAATATCAGCCTCATACTGGATCTGGCTTCACATAAATACCATGAATAGTATCTTAAAGACTGTGTGGATTCAGTTTTTGCATGTCTTTCACTGTGGACAGTGTTTCACGTGAGTGTTTTAGAAATGATTCCACATTCCAGCTTTGTCATTCCTTTGCCCATGGTTGTAACAGCAGAACCAAATCCAACTCTCAGGCTTTGTGATATGTGGATTAACTCATTTCACTATTGCCCTTTTCTAGCGTGCCAATGAATAGTTTTGCCTACTCATGCCAGTCAAAGCTAAGACACAGTCCATTCAGCTGGCAGTGACAACCCTCAGACAACAGAGTCTGCACCTGCTCCGATTCTTAACTTAAAGGATAGCTCTGTCTCAGTACAGTTTTTTTTCATAGTGTTGCCTTAGAGAGCTGTAGCTTCAATGAAGTCGTTGTTTCTGTCATCAACTGCTTGAATAATTCATTACTTAACAGAAAACATCCCTCTTTGCTCTCTGTTTATTCCATTGTTTGTATGTTTCAAAATAAATAAGTCAATGAGTAATACAGTGACTATTTTGAAAAAGAATTTGCTTACCCAAGAAGGAAAAATCTTGGCACAAATAGGGAACTAAAAAAAAAAAAAAGAAAAGTTTAATTTTTTCTTATTTTACACACAAACTGAAGTATGTGCCTCACAGAAACTGCTTTGATTGCAAATAAATGTAATGACCAATAAAAATGACCAGACTGTTTGATGCATAATTATAATCACAATTAGTATGTGATTAATTTATTAATAATTATGTTCTGATTTCCTTATAAAAGTAAGTACAGAAATCTTCTAAGCTTGGGAAGCTGAAGATACAGATTAGTCTCAGGACTAGAATAATCACAAAGATAAGCTGTGTTCCAACTTGCAACAGTAAACAGGCAAGAGGTAATAGAGGACATAACTCAGTGCAGCATATGCTTTGTGTGCTTCCTGTGAGTTATGAATCATGCATTATGGGAATGGTTCCGTATCACCAAATTCGTGTGGGGTATTTCCTAAGTCCATCCTTAAAGTATGGCAAGGTTTCCACATACTAGTCTAAAGTGACCGTTACTGCTTCATATACTTTGATTCCTTTTTGGTTTAATCATTTTAGGTAAGATATTTAAATGATAGGAAGTCAAATAGCTCAGTAATGCATCTGAAATTATGGGTAATAGGATAATTGGCAAGACCAACCTGCTGATGAGGCATAAGATAGGATAGGATATCTTACGGTAGTAAAATGTACTGACAACCCTGAATTCTTTTAAATATGGAGCAGTTCTATAACATAATCTGTTAGTGTATCTTCCTAAATCATTCTAGAATCTTGTTACAAATGGTTTTTGTAGCTTAAAAAGATTAAAAAACTTCTTTAACAGGCATCTACAGAACACAAAAAATCTGAAGTGACAAAAATTAAAATATTATTTCTGTGAATAAACCCAATGCAGAATACATAGCAGATAATGTGTTATGGCAGGAGTACCCACTTCCCTGGATGATAAGTGGCCAGCAGCAGTTCTCTGTGCCCTTTCTACAGCACTACAGTACAGCTGTGACAGGTACAACCATGACCCTGCCACACCTCACCCCCGGATGTGGGAATGAGAAAGGCAGGAGCCCTTGGACAACAGAAAGGAGTCCCAGTCAATGAGAGGCAGAGAAATTTCTGGATCATGACCATGTGTGACCATGAGCCCCAACCCACCAGGTTAAAAATGGGGCCCTGATAGAAACCATGTATGGTGTTTTTTGAAGCAGTGTGTCGGTGATAGGAAATCTCTCCTGGGAACTGGGATGGCATCCAAGGAGACTTCCCAGGAATAAGTGCTCTCCCCTCACTCCCAGGTGAGTGACTATTTTTCTGCTGCATATCCTTGAGCAATTCCAGGACCCTTTGGGTGAAGCAAATTGATTTTCTGGCTAATGCTGAGTGCGAGGCCCCCCCAGTGACTGTGCATGAGCAGGTGTGCACTTGGGGTCATCATTCCCATCCATGTGATAATGATATCCCTGACAGGTAACAGTGCACCTGTTAAATGTTATTGGAGTGTCGTTGTGGTTCCCTTCGTCATTTGTTAGTTTTGGCCATTCATTTTGGTTGGGAATTGAATTTTACCCGAGTTTGTTATTTGCTTGAAGTTGTTTTCATGTGCCTCCATGACACGTGCAACAGCACAAAAATCAATTGAACCGGTATGGCCCAACTTGAGCATGGTGGTATGCAAGAAGATGCAAAGACTGTAAAGGCTATGTATACACCTGTAAGAGGCTGTTCTGCTGTTCTGAGGCTAAAAGGACTGATGATAAAATACAGGAATCAAACACTAGGATTCTGATTCTTGCTGAAGTCATTAGGATTTTTAAAATTTATTTTGCAGGGACCCGGATTTCATTAAACGAGTTTGCAAATACGTGTGTGTATAAATAAATGCAAATATATTCACACAAGAGAACATGTAAGTATCTCTATGCAAGGTAATAAAGAGGATATTGTTAATACTAATATATTAGCAGTCCTTGGGCAATGAAAACTAAGTAACTATGGGAATGAGTTGAGAGAATTGGGGTCCAACACATTTTTGGAAAATTCATTTTAATGGTGTTCTCATATTACTAATGCAAGTAAAAGTGCCAAACAGAGTTTTAAATAGACTTTCTGCATAAATTATCCTTTTTTGATATTCATAAAAATCTTTTTCTCTTCATATGTAAGCAGGAGTATCTCTTTTATAGATCCCTGGAGCATAAAACTACTGAAAGTGGGAGTAAAGTGAACCAAAAATTGGTGAAAATTACTTTTGAAAAGGGGCTTGGTTTAAGACAGTAGAAACTTCCATATTATTAATTACGCATAACATAGATATTTTCATTTTACAGTTTACAAATATTTTATGTTTTACATTTTTCAGTTTACACCAAACTGTGCAGCCTTTCCTGTGTTTCTAAGT
Source organism: Irena cyanogastra (assembly GCA_013397155.1). Classification (NCBI taxonomy): domain Eukaryota; kingdom Metazoa; phylum Chordata; class Aves; order Passeriformes; family Irenidae; genus Irena; species Irena cyanogastra. The sequence continues at coordinate 6,528 of VWZV01010969.1, forward strand.
CACATTTTCAAAGGGACCAAAGTATTTCATCAAGGGGAAGGATTATCTAATTTGCTATATGCATTTGGCACTATCCAACACATTGTAGTAGACTGTAATTTCATTTAGAGTTTGGAAAATCTACTTTATTCATGCATTACAGATTTTGAAATAAACTGTTAGAGCACTATTGACAAGAGAAAACAAGGAGAAAAATTACTCCAATAAATATTTGTAGAAGAGCAGGTAAGTATGTATGCATTTTAATTAGCTGGTATGTACAAGTAAACTATCCTTCTAAAAATATTATTCTTACCTTATGATGTTACAAATTTCTAATTTTTAAAAAATATTTTTCTGCCTTATTAGAGTGTATTGCAAAATATATAATTGTTTCCTAAAAAGGAACTTCTACTGCCATGTCTCAAGTTTTAAATACCTCAGTACACAAGACATTTCATTTTTCAAGTCTATTCATACTTTGTATAGTGGCCTCTCACAGCTGGGCCCCTGAGATCTATTGCAATTGAAATGAAAGATTAGTCAGAATAACATGCTAAAACAGTGATACTAGCAATGCTGCAAGATCTGTAGTTAAACTTATAATTATGGCAACTGCTATTCAGAAAATCTGCAAATCCTGAGATATCCTTGCTGACAATCCCCTTCTACTAGTGCTCTTAAAAAACTGCCATAGCGAGACACACTGTCACTGCTGCTGGAGGATTCTGCCCTGGCAATATGTAATCTCATTTTTAACATGCTATTCCTGCTTTTCTCAGATCGCTTGCCAAACCATGGAAGTACTGCATTAAAAATAGAATACTGTGCATGGAAGAGAAGACACATGAGGTACTAGAAAGGGGAAATAAAGATCTAGAGTAGGACTAGAATGCTTTGGCTTAATTAAGAGACTCAGTCCCTTTCTTCTTTTATTGCAACTTCCTTGAAAAAGCTGGAGAGAATTTCCTACACCTTCCATGAGCATCTATCTTGGTCTTCTGCAGGAACTTCTTTAGGATTATGCTACTTCTTTAAGTCTACTCTTTCTTTCATGCAGGAACGATTTGATACAGCCTTTGGACAATGCCTGAACACTGATGTTGCTGCTTAATCCGGCTCCCAGGCTCTGCAGTGCAACAACATGCAGCAGCACTGCTACTAGGTCACATCAGCAGTGTTATTTTTAAGGTTTCATACAAGGAATGGATTGTATAAGGTATGTAATCAAGGAAACAGAGCCAGTACCATTTTCAATTGTTTGAAACTTGTCCCTGGTGCAGGGTCTTGGTACATGCCCAAGCTTGGCTTAACTTGGCTAGGTTTTGCTGTGGTAGAACCTGCTTTCTCAGGACCATGCAAGTATTGGGTAGTCTGTTTGTCCTCAACTCAGATAAAACCAACCTGGATTATTGCTGCATGACAAACAATATCTCCTTCTGTACCAATAATTACAGTGGCCAGCAAAAAGTCTAATAATAGCTTGTGGGTGAACATGGCCAATCTTCAGCTGGGAATTAATGAGGAAAAAACAAACACAAAAAAGAGGAAGCAAATTGTTAAGATTATGCCTAAAAGGAATACTGCGGACCCACAACTGAGGAGGATGATGTCAAGTTGTGACTTCTGGAGCTGGCTGAGAGGGAGCCAGGACAGGCTTTGGCAGAAGCCACCTCAAACATGCCATCGCACCCTGCAGCACTGGGTAGGCCCCGTTGTTGCCTTTTCTGAACATGTGAGTGCTACTAAGCAGCATTAAAATTACCTTTGTTTCATTAGTGGCACTCGTGTCCTAAGAGTAACTGATAGAACAGAAAGGTGGATGCAAGCAGTTCAGATGGGCCTCTTTGAGTCCAGCAAAAGCATCAATACTGCACCAGCAAGGGGCCCAGCTTTTCTTTCCCCCAGTGCTGGATTTCCCTTTTCATACCTGACAGTCTTTTTTTTGACATAGAAGGAGGGGAGACCCCCGTGTAAATGGCAGAACCCCACTATAGGGTTGGGACCAAAATGTTGTGCATCAGAAAGAAAAAGTGTCAGGATTGCTTTCAAGAGCTGCTGATTCTCTTTTTGCACAGATTATTATGCTGAAGTTCTTGCTGCTTATTTTCTACTTAATTTCTGCATGAATAAGGGATACTCTGTACACATTCCCAGGAGTATTTTAGAGAAAGTCAGATTGAAAATATTTAATGCAGTGGATTTCTAGGAGTGCCTCATCAGACAGAGCAATACTAATTTTATATTAAAAATTAATTTACTTCTGTTTGACTTAAAACTCAGGATAAATACAGTGCTCTTGAGGCACAACAGAAGTTAAATCATTACTGAAAAAAACTGGTATGATGGATCATTTCAATCTATTGCTTTCCCTTACAATAGTCCAGAGTTTGAATTGCTATTAAATGATCATGTGTTTTTCAAAGATCATCTCTTTTTTTTTATTTCTTTACGAGTGAACATTATTTTTATGAGGCCCAAGATGGAAAGAGCACCTGAAGAAAAACAAGAGGATTATTATAATTGCAGAAAACATTTTTGCAGTAGACCTTTTTTTCCTTTTGTTCATTAGATAATGACAAAAGACAAGAGTAACAGGAAAGAGAACCATTTTTGGTTGGAATGTAGTGATCTTCAGTTGTCTAGACATGAAAGTCTGATTCTATTTCAGCTAAGCTAGTTTATCTCTCTGCACTTGTAGTACCTGTTCTTGAGAGCTGTTGGTCTTCTGTAGGCCCGGTGTAGATGGATCTGTCAGCTGCCCTCATGTATTTGAAAGATCAAGAGACACAAGGCAGAGTAATAAGCTCCAAATTTGATGTTCATTCAGTGAAGAAAATGTGAAACAGGCGTTACTGAATTCCGCTTGAAATAGATGGTGCAGTATTTGAGGTCCTTAAGGAAAGTGATTATAACCAATGTAAGAGAACAAAATAATCATAACAGTATAAAAAGTTAATGTGGGCACCTACACCTCATCTTACTCAGCTAATGATGTTTGCCAGTATCAAAGTTATGTAGTCTTTAAAAAGCCAAATACACAATTTATATCTCTGTCTTTTACGAACTGAAAACCATACAACAACTTGTAGCATTAAATCACAATCAACTGCACAAACTGATGTAACTATTCCATATAGATCTAAGTATTGTATATACTTTAATATTTATTGTATATACTTCAATATTTGTATTGTCTTTTGAAGAACTACTTTATTTTCTGCCAGTTGATGCTATCCCATTGTTTTAAGTGTCTAAAGTGCTATATTCCCAATGTACACCAAGTCATTATTTTTGCAAGTTGCATTGCTAAATCCTTTTTTAGGTAGTGAGATGCAACTGCCTCCTGTAAAAAGTTGCTTGTGATATATAAAAGCAAAACTAGACACACAAATATGGCAGTCTGAGCTCACAAAATGCCTTCATTCACATAAACATTTAATTTTCAATTTTCACTAATGTATACTTTCTGTTTCAATTTTCACAAATTTTCATATGTATTCAGATCACTTTTCCCTATTGAAGTTCTGATTAAATTCAAAAATTGAAATTTCTAGTTACATCCAAGTGTTAATTAATGTTCAGTGAGTGCTGATGTCAAATTCAGAGGTAAAAACCAAATTATTCTTGATTCTATATTCTTGTCAGTCAGCTTTTACACATCCAAGCTTCAATCCCAATAATGTACTTTGTATTTTCCTGAAATTAATCTTCGACAGCATCTTGCATGGGGAAGTTCATAACTTTTTATGCTGATCCCATGACAGGGACCAAATTTAAGCCCCTCATGAGGCTCTCCCCATCCTGCTCACAACCCAACTCCCTATTTCAGCCCTGTGGGGCTGAACTCACTGCAAACCCATGACTGACTTTTTTCAACTCATGCCTAGGAAAGAGCGGTATCACCAAACTTAGACTTGAAACCTCCTTCCCTCTTTCCCTCCCTCCACTGAGCCTGCATAACCTCAAGACCTGTTCTGTACTCTGCAACATCATCAGACTCCCATTTGGACTTCAGATTTGAGTCTGAAGAGAGTTTTGGGACAAAAACACTACAATTTTTGTAATAATCCTTAGTCAAATACACAATTGCCTCACCACTGCAAGAACTGCAAGAGCCATTGCAAGGGTAAAAATAACAAGTACAGTGCAATTTGATTGGCATGTGCTACAGCCAAGTGGGCTAGGAAGGCTGGTACATATGGAAGAGAGTCTGAAAACACATTTTACTGAATACCCTTTGATATCCTAGAGCCAGAATGACCTCACAGAGACAGAGTGTTCAGCATGGCTTCCTTAAAGCTTCCTCCTTCCCACATCTTTCCACATCGCTGTTAATGTATTCCCTGATGTATCCCAGCTTTCACTCTCAAAAATGCTCACCTTATTCCTGATCAGAAACCTCAACACTGCTCCTGTCTGTGACAGCTCTCTTCTCCTGAAAGAATTCTTACCATGTATGTTGTGATATACCACGTATGTTCCTTAAAAACTGCATCCTTTCAGGTTTCTCCTCCATAGCATGCCCCTATACAATACTTCAAACGTTTTATAAAATCTTCCCACTCTTTCTCATTATTTCATATTTGTTTCCCTCAAAAAAGCTCATTTTTTTACAAGTACCTCAGATTTCCACTCTCAAATGTTACCTCTGTTCCAAGTTTCATCACCTTTTTCCTCAAAAAGCTAATTTTGTTCCAAGTTTCCACAGCTTTTTCTTCAGTAAGCTCCTTCCCCCTCTAACTTACCCCATCATGTTCCCCCTGAAATGTGACCTATGAAATCTCTAATATACCTCAGTTTTTCCCTCAAAAATGCTCATTTTGTCGCCTACAAATTACTTCAGCTTTTCTCCTCAAAGCATCACCTCTTTCCCCTCTAAATCACTTCAGAGAATTTTTTTGGTGAAAAGCTGAAAATCTGTGCTTTCCTCTAAGAACGGCGGCATGGAAACCCTTCTCAGTGACAGAAGTGGATCACAAAGCCATTGCCCTCCCTCTAGATGACACCATTTCTCTGTGCTGTAGGGTGTCTCCTTCCATCCATCCTCCAAGGCCCCTGCCTAGCACCTGCAGCTGCCAGTTCTGCTCTGCAGTGCTGACCCTGAGCATCCTAAACACAACAAAGCCCCTCCTGGAGCTTTTCAGCTCCCCGAGACCACACTGCAGCATAAGTGAAAAATCCCTTCCTGTATCCTGGGAAGCTACTTACAAGTATCCAGATGCCTTCCCAGGGTAGTCAAGTGGAAGCCCATGTTGCAAGCACCTGAGGTGCAAGTACCAGGTGCCACCAAGCATGATTTCTTGAGCTAATCTGTTGACCATCAGTTCCACCCTTGGAGCTGAAGTCTGAACATAATATTTCGGACCCCGTGAACGCAAAACATATCATCCCTGTGGTGTACATTGCTCTTTTGCAATTGCTTTTGTAGACACCCATCTTAGGAACGATCCCTCTTCTTTGCCACTCCTGTGCAAACATAGGAAAAAATGTAGAAAAGAAATGAAAGAGTCCAGACATGAGTTATAGTTATTACCATTCTTTTCATAGACTCGTAGAATGCTTTGGGTTGGAAGGGACCTCAAATATCATCTAGTTCCAACCCCCCTGCCATGGACAAGGGTGCCTTCCACTAGACCAGGTTGCTCAAACTTCAGAATTGGCTTTGAATACTCTTCTTTTCTAAACCTTCCTACTTACATTGCTGAAGTTAGCAGGCATTTAATGACTATGAAAATTCAGAAAATGTGAAAAAAAAGATTTATGCACCCTTTTTCCTTCTCTGCTTCTCACACCCACATCCTTCCTGTCCCTGAATTTGCATTTGTACCTTTCATTTCTTTGAAATTCCTGGATAGAAAGACCTGGCAAGTCTGATTACCACAATATTGCCCTGGAGTAAACTAAGCCCTCTGAAATATCCACAGTCCTGAATTAAAGTTGTAAATCATGAAATCATAAATATAACAAATTGTTATTTAAGTTTCTCTGTTGGCTTGGAAGCCTGTTTAGCAAGCCTGCATTTCAACTCTTTCATTGCAAGGGCCACATCAGTCAAGACAGATTCTCAGCTGTATAAGCAGCTGGGTATGTGCAATGAGCCAGCTGTAACATGACAGATGTCATTTTACTTTTTCCACAAGACAGGTTTTATTCGTGTTGTGAATCTCAGTCTTGAAGAGACTCAAATTTCAGACAAAATGAATAATGGACAAGTTACTCTGGCAGCAATGTTTAGCAGCAGGGCCACCATTTAGACTAAGGGAAATAGCAGTGAAAACTTCTTCCTCAAAATACATGTCACTGGAGTGTTAGATGCCAGTGCTACTGGGGCAAACACATCTGGTGTTATGCAAGAGGGCATTTGCTTTCTTGCTTAATTCTGCCATTTGCTTTCCTTTGGAGATGCTTGTTTAATGCTACTTCTGGAGCTAAGGCAGGAGGTGAGGGCACTAAGACCTGCTCTGTGAGCTCAGGAGAGACTGGTCCTGGCACTACTGTTTTCTGTGCTCGCTCTGGAAAGTCTCTCACTAGGGACTGGAGTGGTGATGGCAAAGTGGCTGAACTGCATACATGCTTACAGAAAGACACTAGACTTTGGTGTGGGATAGCAACACACCCATTTCCTACTCCTGTATCTGTTTCCTCACGCTCTATCCCTCTGTGATAAATAACTGTCTACAGGACAGAGGAAGATGCAGTTATTCAGTTATCAGTCTCCAATGAATTACTTGTTTGCTGGCCACTATCTCCCACTTTGGGAAGAACAAGTTCCTCCTGGCTACAGAAGCATGTACACATCCAGAGCATACAGTATAAATCTTGAATTTATCTAAATCTGATTCTTTTACAAGTTTAATGGAGTTTTCTTTTCCTTTTTTTTTTTGTAATGTCTTTGTAATTGATTTGTGAGCACAGGCTCTCCTTTTCTGCTTTCTACTCCCCTGTGAAACAGTGATCATCTGAAGTAAACATAAGGCCTAGTTTGTTTTAAAGTGCAGCATTGACTCTTTCCAATTGGGCATATAAACCTAACTAATTCCATTTTATTCTTAGCTCTCAATATCCTACTAGTGTTATTTAACACTACTTACATCTAAAAAGACAATATTTTTAAAGCAATTTAATCTTCTCACAATCAAGCTTCCACATCATTCAGTCTATTTCCAACATCAAGAAAATAAAATTGCTAGTAGACATGCATGTATTAAAAAGATCTACATCATGCTGTATGGAAAGAAAACAGAAGGTCAGATCTATTTTTCTCCTTAATGAGAGGATTTCAGAATTTTCAGGGGCCTTGAACCAGCTGCTGGCTATGCCATTGAGAATCCAAATCCTTGTTTCAGTTGTTAGATTCTCTTTTGCAGCCTAACAAATCCATGAGATAGTAAAAACATTTAACATTTGGATTTCCATTGACCATAAGAGAAGATATATGTCAAAGCTAATCAGATTTCTTTTGAACATAGGACAGATTTGGCTTTTGGAGAGAACGATACTCTAAACATTCACAAAAGCAGGGATTTTAAAAATATATTTCTACCTAGGCTTGGAGGGTACTTGAGTTTTGGAGGGTGTATGATGCTCTGAAAGAGAGTGCACTAAACACGTGTGCTCTTTTGCAAGCACTGTGTTATGGACAGTCCCATTTCCCTTCAATTTAACTTTTTTGTCTGTACCTAGTGAAAAAATAGTGTAGAGGGGACAGGAAAAGGGAGGGAAAGGGGAAGGGAGGCAAAGCAAGGAGATAATGGAGGGGAGTAGAGGAGAGAGGAGGGAAGTGGAGGGGAGAGTGGAGTCAGCCAGAAGAATAATAAAGTATCAAGAGACAAAAGCAATTTTACAGCATTTTATTATTTGTAAGTGGCTGAAACATCAGGACTTGCAAGGCTGACAGGTCTTTCTAATAGGCTATAATCTCTAGCAGAGCTGGAAAGGCCTTGGAAGAGCTGCTTGTGAGCAAGTTTGCAATTTATGTGCCTTTTCTCCGAGCTAATGGGCTATTTTAGTGTAAACATTAATTTAAATAATAGTTATGAAACATATCTTGCTCATTAAAAATGTGAAAGAGCAAGCTAGAATTTATGTTCGTTCTGGATTGGTGCCATTACAACACAGTGATTTTCTTATTTGCAGTTTTCAGTCACAAAAATGAAATCAGATTGGAAGCCTTATACGAGTTTGAAATTTAGATGTTTTTTTTATACCTGCAAGGTTATTTCTTTACATAAATATGCCATGTAAGCATTGATTTCATTTGCAGCAGTGACATTGATTTAATAGATTTGAAATTGAAGATTCACTGTTTTCTGTGAGTTCTAACTTTTACCATACCATAATAAAATTGCTTTTTCACTTTATCAGATTTTTCTAATTAGTTTTTTCTTTTGCAGTTTCTAGTCTTGTTCCGTGGTCTAAGGCTAATTTTGGTGTATTTTTATCCCTTGTTTTGGGATACATTGCTGACACAATTTTATGTCTTTTCATATTGTGTTTAAATATTGTGTTTTCATATTGTGAAAAAACAAAGTATCTAGTACTGTAAACTCCAAATTAAATTCTTTATATAGTCACAGTGACAAAGAAAAAAATTCAAAAGAAGATAGGATCAATATCTTTGAAGCTGTGGAACTTTATATTTCATGCCATATGCATTAGCTCTTGCATTTTTTTTCTGCAACTTGAAGATAGACAGTTTCAGCTACCATTTATAAGTGCTTTACCTTTTTAATGCCTTTAATTGTTTAGACTTCCTAAGCTAAAGCAGTCCATTTAAAGTTCTTTTTTGAGATAATTTTAATTAAATATATCTTAACTGTTCATGACTTGCATTTTTAAATATGCATCATTGTAAAAAAAGCTGAGTGCCCAACCTCAAATAAAACTCAAAAAATAACTGCTTTTTTAGGTGGATATCTGGATAGCTTCAATATGTACTTTTGGTATGCCAGGATGAAAAACAACTTATGACAGTGCAGATTCCTCAACACAGAACTTGTAAAGAATCTAGTTAAAACATTCAGCTGTGAATTTTCTTTAATTAGTTGCCTCTTCTGCTAACGAGAAGTAGAAATTTCTATCTAGTCTCAATTTCTGAGGTAAGGAATGTAAATGCATTTTGTAGTTATACAGTGTTGTGGTTTATCTCTTGTTGTGACTGACCATTCAGTGATTGCTGGTTAATTACATATCATTAATAAATCAATACATGACTTTGATTCTCATTTGGTTTAAACCACGTGAACAGATCAGCAGTTTCTCTCTGGCACCCCAGGATGTGCAAGTGTTGCCTGTTCTATTTAGTATGTTTTAATAGACCCATTGTGCCTGAATTTGTCTTGTGTTTTTTAAACTACTGCTATCTACTTCTACTATTTCCTGCTCAACTTGCTGCTAATCCAATTACTCAGTGCTTTAAGAAAAACTTCTTATCTGTTTCAGAGCAATTTCTTAGTAGTTTTATTGAGATTTGATGGTAGTTCTGCTCTCTCTTTTTCCATTGCACTCAAGGCTTCATCAGCCTCCATCTCCCCTCAGCCTTCTCATTCACAGATTGAAGAGTATGAACCTTTTCAGTGTCCCTCTGTACGGCAACTGTTTTGGTCATTTCAATGTTTTAATTGCCCTTCTGCTCCTTCTCCAGTACCACTCACTCTGTTTCATTAAACACATGCTGAAAATACAGGTGAAAATAAATTAAAAGATTCAGTTGAAAGGTACACTGCATTCTGCAATTTATGCAGTAAATGAACAGACATGGAAAATATCTTTGATTTGTGTGTGGAAGTCCTTGCTTTCTTGCTTGAGTTAAAAAACGCTTAGTGAATACACAGGAGAGAATGATGGGATTTGAGGGGAGAAAAAAGCCATAACATCTAGCTGTGAAAGGAAACTGAGTAGCATGAAGGATGACAAAAGTCCCTAGTTTGATTTTTAGTTAGTTAGTGTTCATAGCTGACTGGATAGCTCACCTTAATCTTTTACGTTTTTCATCAACATTGTGTTTATTTTAGAAGCTATAAATAGAAAAGTTTATTTCTATTACAAAAGTTTGAGTTAATCAAAATTTCAGGAAAACAAGCTTACAACAGGTATCTTTGGAGATTGTGATTTTAAATTCTGGATTTATAGCATGTATTTTGTACTCTTATTTTTCTACCATCTTGGAGGTGTGAGTCTGTGTATGAATGAGTTGGCTAATTAAAAAAACTTCAAGCAAAGAGTAGGTATGGAGGGGTGAGTAGCAACTAAAATCAATCTCTCATATGATAAAAAGGCAGAAGGAAAATATTTCAGCTTCAAAAACCATGATAAGCAGTGTAAAAAATCTTCTTTTAGTAAGAATTCTGTATTGTAAGAAGCATTTTTGCTTAATGCAAAATTTATCCAGCCTGGCAAGAGTAATCCAAATCATTGGAAGGTGTTTATTCACATCTTTGTAGTTCCCTGTAGTGTGGTAGTACTGGATGAGCAGCAGTATCAAAATCAGGGATGAAAACAGATGCATTTCCTTTATCAGTGAACAACAAAGAGAACAAACAAGAATAATCAGCCCTGTTTTGGACTGGACTCCGACTGAGAGAATTTTGAGATGTTTACTGCTAAGAGTTGCATCTGGAGATTGCGTCTGTAGTAGACACTGCAATTACTTGATTACTGTACAGTAATTTCAAACACAGTTCTCCAGCCAAGACTTCTTTTATTTGGATTGCCTATGGCACATGTCACATGAATAACTCTCTTCTGTTGTAAGGTGAATAATAGGATTCCTAGGTATTCGTGCACTCTTAATACACAGAGACAATATTAAGAGTCATAGGCAGTGACTTGTCTGTAGCTTTCAATTCCTTATCTATTTGTGGTTTGAAAAAGCTGTTTTCTTGTCTTTTCTTTGGCTTGCTTATCTATTTATTTAATGAAATGATTAAGGCTATCTCAGCTGTTTAGGAATACTTAAAGTTATGAGGCATATATTCTAAAAATATATGCTAAAAGTTGCTGTGGCATTGAACTGAGTAGATGAAGGATAATTTCTGTAGCAATTTATTGTAAGACCTTGCCATCTCCATTTTGGCAGGTTGTCAGAAGTGGTTAGATGACATTAAAAGCCCAAACTCAGTTACAAAAGGAAAGATGTAAAAAAAGCAATTTTCCTTCCTTGGTCAGTGCTGCTGACTTTCTTCCACGTCACGACCAACCAGTAGGGAGCATGATGTTCCCTATGAATTCCTGTCAGGCTGAACAAAGACACCAGTCCTGTGTTAGGGACTTTATGCTTTATTGTACAGGGACCTTATGCTTTATTGTACAATTGTCTGAACTCTGGCAGCTAGCGCCCTATTTTGTCTCAAAAGTTCTGGCTAACAAGCCCTTAATTATCACAACAGACTTCAACAAGCCCCAAATCTTCACAACAAACTTCAATACAGCATGCAGGGTAGAATATTATAGCTGCACTTTGCCCAGACAAAGCAAGGGAGAGAGGAAATAAAGATGAGAAAGGGAGGAAAGATCTTTACCAGTCTTTATATCTTGCATTAGTCCTGCCTCTTGGATGCTCCAGAACTGGGGTAGCGAGACAAAGAGAGAGAGGAAAAAGAGAGCAGATGGGACTAATCTACTTCCTTTTATAGTTAATCTGATAAAGTACATTATTCAAACCATTTCATTCATGCATGTATAGCCAGCCCTTTAGAGCCCTTCAGGAAGTGAGTCAGGTAAGGATGGGGGGATGACTGAGCATGAGTCTCAAGGTGGGAAAGGAAGTTGGCTCAGAACAGTGCTGCTCCACCTCCGCAGGACTGTCTCTTCCAATCACAACTTTCCTGTCACAATAGTCAGAAAGTTTGAGACAAAATATGCTTATGCTTGATTCTCCACAAGTATTCTTTCTTTCACTCTTACCATAGAAGTATCTCAGCCTGTCTCCTACTCATCATCTTAACATTGCTTTTCTGTGGCAGAAGTTGCTTCTCTATTGCATGCTTTTGAGGATGTGTCACTAACCCTGCAATGAGTTTGTCATTTGGAAAATCTTTGAAGATATAATTCTGCTGTATCTGAGACAGAAGGAGCAGGTTCTTTCGTGCTTCAGAATAAAAGGCAGTCTGTAATATTAATTAAGCTTGAGTTAAAGATCATGCGAAAAAAAATTCTAATCAATCTTTTGAGCCCACAGTGGTCAAATTACTGATTTTTTTTTTCATATGTAGTGGATTTGCTTAAGTAAATCCAGAATTAATTAAATATTGGGATATATTTTACTGTTTGGGATATACTACTGGTCTAAATGTTATAAGGATTTGAGCTCAATTAAGAACAGAATGCCTGACATCTGATAATGCCTTTAGAATTCCTGAGCTTATTTAGGTTTTACAGTTGGCAGCCTAACTTATAATGACTGCCAAAAGAAAATCTTAGGATCTTTTGAAATTGAGTAGCTGGTTTGAGAAAGTTCAGGGTATTTTACCTTTAGAAAAGCTAACAAGGTTAAGAAGAAGTAAAAAGAATAATATTGAATTATCTGGATTCCTTTCATTAAATTGACTGATTTTATGCTAATGACTTAAAAGCCATCTTTTCTTACGTAATTTGCTCCAGTCCAGCTAATTTAAACTTTAGTTAATATGACTGCATAGTATCCAGTTATATTAAAAGGGCTGTACTTGGAAATACTTAAACAATTCTGTTTCTTCCCCCAAAGAGAACTGTCATTTTACTAAGGTACATATTCTATCCTGTTAATTATTTGTTAATGTGAGAGACTGAGAAAAGTGCTTACTGGCTCAAACCAACCAAAGTGTTTGTGTGAGACAGGTCAGGGAAAGTTCTGCAGAAGTGGGATGGTGCCCCACTGCCTGCTCCCTTTGGAGCCACCTAGTCCAGCTGTCAGTCACTGACACACCAGAAGCAATGTCCCACACCCTGCCCCTGGAGCCCCAGTCTAGCCCCAGAGTGGCTGTCGGACTGCAAGCCCCACCTGGGGGTGTGATGCATATGGTCGCATCGCTTATTGTCTGTGGATTTTATGGCAGCTGAGACCATGCTGGTTTCAAGGGTGGCAGCTATATCTTACTTTTCTCTCTCTCTCTCTTTTTTTTCCTTTTTTTTTTCTCTCTTTCTCTTTTCGTCTTCTCCTGATTTCCTCTTCTTGATATCTGGGTAATTTAACGTTTCCTGGCTTAGAGTTTACTAAGCCAATGCTTTGTGAAATGCTTTATTTTGATGAAATGTTTGCTTTAAATTTTGCAAGGTTCCTGATCTTCTAAAGTTTGCTGGTAGAAGTTTCTTGTTTAATTTCCTGACTATTATTATTGGGTTATTGGGTTTCTCTTGTGCACCTATCTCAGGGTATAAAATAAAAGACTAAACCCCTTTAAATAAACTCACCAAGTGAGGATCTGGGCTTTACAGTTGATTTTACATTTGTTTGGCTGTTCTCTGCAGAGAAATAGATCAACAGCTTCAAAGATTTCTCTTTGCTGGTACGTTTCTGTCTTAAATATTCAAATACACTTCCTGATTTATTAAATGTTGATAGTTAGTATTCATTTCATCAAACTTACTTTTTATGAAGATACATCCTATGAAAATGTGTATACTTTAGCTAAAATAATTTTGCACTTTTACAATGATTACAGTGATTTCTCTTGCAATGACATCAAAACTGCTTTACAAATATGAATTAAAGTTTACAAAACCTTTGTAGAATAGCTAAGATTGTTAGCTAACAAAAATATTGCTATACATATTTTCAAAGTTAGTACTCTGAAGGACAGACTGTAAGTGATTTGTCTGAGTTCAAACAGGATATCAATGCTAATGACAAATTCTCACAGTTTAACTAGTAGATCATAGTCCTTGAGTTCTTTTTAACAGTATAAAATACAATTCCTTTCAGAAAAGTGATTCTATAAAAACAAGCGCCATATTTATGAATCATTGCTTCTATGAATAGAATTCCTGCAAAAATTTTGCTGTATTAAGAGTTAATTTGAGGGCATTGCTAATGGCATGTGCTAAGCTGTCTCTAAAATGAAGCAAAATGACCCTTTCTTCACAATTAATGCAGTTAGCAATGCTTTTTGTAAAGAGGACCATCTAAATGGGACCATGAAATTCAGGTCCAGGCACTTACTGCTGGGCAGAGCTTTCAAGCTATTTTGCTAGGTCAACTGAAACATACTATATCAAATTCAAGAGACAATAAAATATGATACCCAAAATCTGTAAAAAAAAAAAAAAAGGCATATCCTCTTAAAGCTAAAGATTAACTGCTCTTGTTATTAAAGCAAATAGCCAATGTACCTTCACAGGAGCTCATCTGTCAAACTCCTTAAAATCTAATTGTTCCTCTAGTCTTTACAAATTCAATCCAATAGGCAGAAGTGCACCTGTGCTGAGTGTCTTTCTGAAGAGATGGGCTGGTTTAATCTCTGTGAGACTTTCAAGGACACTTCAGAAAGGACGATGTTTATCAGCTGCTAAATTTTTGTTGTTAATGGAGAGGAAAGATAGGTATTTTACTGTTAGCCCACCTATTTATTCATGCTTGATATATAGGTATTTTATGAATGTTTAATGGTTTATACTGTCAGTTCAATGTGTCTTCCTTTGTGGAAATAAGGAATTCAAGGCCTAAAACTGTCCTTATGGGGGGTAGAGGAATTTGCCAGAAGAACATTCTTCCATGAACCTGGAGTCTGGCTAAGTTGTAAGGGAGCCTTTGAAGTCTCATTTTCAGAAAAATCCTTTTCATTATGAAAAATACATGCACAAAATGGCATGTCCTTGAAACTATTAGCATTTACAAACCTCTTTTAAATGTCAAAATCCCTATTCCAGATAGAATTTTTACCACAAAATATAATAAGGCTACAGACCCTATGAAATGGAGTACAGCTTCTCTGAATAATTGTCAATATTATGTCAGTATGTGAAGCTGTAAACTCAAATCTGGAAAGTGATAATTAGTTCCTTGTTATTATATAATTTCTTATCAGTGATTATCCATATTTCCCTTTAATATTTTTTCTTGTTTTGATTGGCAATAGAAATATGATAGCAAATAAATATTACTTTATTTGCATAAATACACTGAATGAATACCATTCTTGAGTATATTTAGTCATGCTAGGAAACATCTTAATTTTTCTTATAAAGGATAATAGTTTTGCTTGTTATTCACATTTCGTATTATTTCCTGGCTCTCATCTGGCTATGATTAAGCATTGCAAATACAGCGGCATGTCCTGTACTCTGTAAAAGATAATTAAATCTTTTTATAATGTACTTATTAACAATTTAAAATCAGTGAAAACACTGTTCTGTGTATATGTGAAAAAAGCTCCATAGTAATAGGGATAATCCTCAAGAACTCTGAAGACAAATTAATGTGCAAATCACTTTAAAAAAAAAAAGGAAGAAAGCTATCCATCCTGCTATGAAGTAGGATGCTTCCTTCTGCACCTGTTGTGATTTAGGATTGGTACTCCCCAAATCAATGCCCCCATCAAGACTCTCCAAACCACGCACTGCTGTCTCGCTCCCCAGGTTTCTCCTTCCCCTCATCCCTGCAGTGGGCTAGAGAGGAGAATTGGAAGCACAAGAGGCAAAGATCATGGGTTGACATGAGAAGAATTTACTCGAAACACCAATGAGATACAAAAGAGAGCAGTAACAGCTACAATACAAATGACAAAGGGTACAAGAAAGATCAGACAGACATCCCCAAAAGCAAGAAATACTGGATGTCTCCCTTTGTTACATATCCTCCACCAGACCAGAATCCCTTCTTTCCTGGAGAGAGTCCCTTTCCCCCAGAAATTGTATGAGGTTGTACAGAACAACTTCCAGGTCCTAGCCATGCCCCTTCCTTGCTACTGCAAAAATTAACCCTATCCTCGCTGGAACCAGGACACCACTGTTCCCCTATGTCCCTGTTTTTAGACACTTCCTAGATAAGTTTTTAATGGGCCTAGTTAAAGAACTGGTTTGAAGTAAAAAGATGAGTTGCAACACGGGAAATTCCAATTGGAAACAGTGAAAAAGCCTACCACTCTGGAGCTGGTCAAGCACTAGTGCAGGGACCTAGAGTGTTTGTGGGGTCTCCATGCATGTAGTTACTGAGGACACAGACCTGAGCAACTTGCCACAGTTGGCCCTCCTTTGGGGAAGGGCTTGGACTGAAAGATCTCCAGAGGTCTCTTCCAGCTTCACAGTTCTGTGGTTTTGTGATTCTGTTTACGTATGCAGGGGTATTATTGCTGTGTGTTTAGAGTGTCTGTGTCCTTGGGTCACTTTTTACTTTTGGGAAAAAGCGCAATCCAACACCCTAGGCTGGACAGTTCTTATTTTGCTTAATTCTATGGGACTATGACTAAAAGATGAAGCTAACTGATATGAAAAATTCCCATCTACTTTTACTGAAAGCCAAAGAAACTTATGTTTTAAAAGACAAATTGTTACAAAAATGTAAAGTCATTCCTATGCCTTGAATTGTATATGTTTTAATAATATAAAACGAACAGGGATAGAATTGAAGCATGATAATGAAGTTTTCCTTGTGTTAACAATAATGAATGTATTTGTACTCGTTATCAGTATGTACTCGGAACAAGATGAGTCTACATGATAGATAAAGCACTGTGGTTTGTTTTCAACAAACAAAAAGCTGGCTTTGCCCGTTAATTAAAATGTAATGTCAACACTAATGGAGGCGTTTACAAAATCCAGATTTGATATTTAAACTGAAAGTATGGGTTCTATATACTGTGAATTACTTGCTTATCTAGAATTTTAAAGAATGGACAAATACAAAATAAAAAAGGGGGAGAGAGAATGACTAACGCCAGCTGAGAAGAACTGGAAGAAGGGTAAGTCGGTATGATGATTTTCTGACATTTTAGTGGACCTCTGAGTAACTGCCTAAAACTTTGGATCTATCCTAATAAACTCTTCTTCATCTTCTGATTTCAATTTTATATTTTTATAGATTATTTAAGCAGAATCAAGAGCTAAGAAATCTCTCTGAGAAACACTGTCCTGATCATCTCTCTGCTGGTAGCTGGAAAGGGCAGTTGAATTTGATAAGGAAAAGTAATGAGTAATTTCTTACAATGTTGAGAGGTTAGGAAGTTCGTATTGTAATTGTCTTCCTTTTGGCTCAGGATAGCAAAATGACCAAGCAACAGTTTCTTCTGCTGGCTTTGCAGAGAAGAAACATGAAATGTTGATAGAAGAATGTACTGATTGTTATCAACATCCCCTCCAGTGGTTTTTTTTTTTGGTTGTTTTTTTTCCCCTTTGTTTCTGCAAGGAATGCCATACTGGTAATAACTGAACAGTATGTGAGCATTTCTATCCTCTAAAAAAAAGATATTTGTGGGTAGAAAGTGTATGTATTTGTGTCTTTCTTCTGTACCAAAGTCTGGATTGCATGTTTTGGTCTTAAAGGGAGGTTTCTCGGTGCCTAGTTTTTAAACCTGTATGAAATAGATATGAACAGTGGAAAAGCTGCAGCATATGCGATGGTGACACTACGAAAAACTGTGTTATTATTCATATTCAAATATTCTAAGCTTTGAATTCCTCTGACCTTCATTCCCAATATACTCAAATTTTTGAAATGTCTTTTTTTTAGGTTATAAATAATACTTTTTATTAGTTTACAAACTACTCTATATAATGCTCAATTCACTCATTTTCCTGTTGTGTTTGCCTGCTATCCTTGCATGGCAGAAGAGTCACAGCATGACTCGGATATGTTTTAGAATGTGAATTCCATTTAAGTGCACACTTAAAAAAAGAAACCAAAAAGGCAGACTAAATTCAAGCTTGGAGTAGGGCATAATTATTTTGTGAGTAGATCATTTTGTTTTACAGAATTAACTGTAAACATAACTGGATGTTAGGACAGCTTAGAAATGTCACCTAAGTTTATAATATAAATATATTAAAATAAATATTTTTCATTTGCAAATCTTTGCATTTTCTAAGACAGAAACATGGTATGAGTCATGTTCAATGCATTAGAAGTATGTCTATTCTTTTTCAGACTGACATCCTTTTCTCCAAGTCCAAGTACAAAACAGCATGTGTCAGGTGGCCTTCAAATAAAGATAGGAAACCATCTCACACTGTAGGATGCAGAAAGGAAGTTTAACTGTTTCATGTATTACAGTTTTTTTATTTTTGACCAGTACAAGATTTTCCATTTTTTACACATTGGTTTCATAGACTGTGTATGAGTAGCTTCTTTTAATGCTATTTCCCACGAGATGCAGTCTACATTTTCAAAAATGAGGAGTGGTTTGTGGTTTTTTTGTTTCTGGAAAGCCTATTTTTGAGATATCTCTGAAAGAGCCTGATTTTCGAAAGAGGATTAAGATTTGCCTACTAATACTCAGACAGTTTTAAAGCAAATCCAGAAGATAGAATAATTCCAAGTCAGTTTTTAAAATTTTAAAGGTGAGGTGGTTAGGAACACTCAACTCTTACTCATACTGTCAAAGACAAGATAGTTGCCTTGCTCTACAAACATGACAATGAGAAATCCTTGCTACATTAGAAATAATGCAAAGACCAGTAGGAAAAGTTGGTGAAGGATAAGAGGAAACATCCATACATTAAAAATATTAATAATTAATTAATAAATGTTCTCTTGTTTTCAAGAAGCATGAATAATAATTCTACAATCACTTCTTTTAATTCATCCCATAAATTAAAATAATTATATACACACTGGAAAATGTAGAATTTACATCCTATCCATTTGTATCCATCCATCCATCCATCCATCCATCCATCCATCCATCCATCCATCCCTCCCTCCATCCATCCATCCAGTCCATCCAATCCATCTATTTCATGTTGCTGCCCATGAATCTGATGTTTGAAAACCTTCTCCAAAATAAATATCTTTAAAGTACATTTTAAGATTCCTCTGCTCAGAAAATACAGTGGGTGGCAATCATGTTTAATTTAATTTTGTGACAGCTCTTTTGAGCATCATGAAGTGTCACAATGTGGAACATCATTCTGGTTATGAAAAGTGCAAAGGCAAAGGTCTTGCACCACTCAGTTTAGTTTGTTTTTTTTTTTTAATTTAAATGCATAAAAATATATTATTCTAAATATTTGAATGCCATGCATTATTAAAAAAGCACAAGCAACACAAGAAAATCCCAAAGAATTCCTTAGTTATATTGTGGCACTCTATGTACAAAGTGCTGCCACAAAAATGTCATTTTTTTTTTATTTTTTTGAAAGTCATAAAATCATGGACTGATTCAAGTTGAAAGGGATCTTTAAAGGTTATCTAGTCCAACCTCCTGCAAGGAGCTGGAATGTCTTGAAATATATCAGGTTGCTCAGAGCCCCACCAAACATAACCTAGAATGTTTCCAGGGATGGGGGATCGACCACCTCTCTGGGCAACCTGTTCCAGTGTTTCATCACTGTCCTGGTTTCACCCAAAGACAGGGTTAATTTTTTGCAGTGGCAGTGAGGATGTGTCGTGGATGTTACTCCATACCATTTCAGGTTATCTCTTGGTGTCGGAAGGAAGGGAGAAGAAGGGGCCTGGCTTGGGTGGGGAAGAAAAGCATGGGCATGGAGGGGGTAGGAAAGTGGGAATGCCATTCCTGAGCTAAGACCCTCACTGTAAAAACTTATTCCTTACATCTAGACTGAAATGATCCTTTTTCAGCTTAAAATAATTAACCCTTGTCTTTGCAGCAGACCCTGCTGAAAAGTTTGTTCCTAAATGTTTCTTGTAGACCCCCTTTAAGCCTGAAAGGCCGCAATAAAGGCCTCCACAGAACCTTCTCTTCTCCAGGCTGAACAATTCTAACTTGGTTACTCTTGGTAACTCTTGGTTACTTACTTGGTATACTCCTTATAGCGAAGCTGTTTAATCCGTCCAGACATCAATGGCCCTCATCCAGACCCAGTCTGTCAGGTTCGTGTCTTTTCTGTGCTGAGGACCCTGGAACTGGACATAGCAGGGTGAAATCACCTCCCTTGATCTTCTAGCCACATATACTGCGATGCAGGCTAGAATACATTTGGCTTTCTGGACTGCAAGTGCATGAAGACGGCTTGTGTCCAGTTTTTAACTCATCAGTAGCTCCAAGTACTTTGCAGGACAATCTTGGAAGTAGAGGTTAAAGCAGTATTATGTCTCTGGAACACTCATATTTTTAATGAGAGCAGAATCTGGCCCAAGAAAGGAAATAAGGGAAATGTAGTTTTAGTTTCTCAATGCTATCTGAATAGGCCTGTCAGAATAAGACAGTGTCTGTTAGGGATTAATAAGTACAATTTGCTTATCCAAACAGAACAAATTATAAGAAAGCTTTAAAAATTTTCTTCATTTTTTTACATTTCAGAGGCAATCAGCTGATGCTATGAAAATAGAGTACATTAAGGGACCTGACAGGCAAAATGGCAAAGAAAACAAACAAGTAATTCTGAACAAGGATAGAGTATTTGGTTGTTCTAAGAGTGTTTCTTTTCACATTAAATCACTATTAATATTTCATTAATGCTATAGCCAAACTGATATGAAATGCAGGAGAGGTGGTGGAGTGGAAAAAAAATTAACTGAGAAATCAGAGTATGTCCTTTTCTAGGCCTAGAAATATTTCAAGTCAGTCATGCTACCAGGATTTACTTCACCTGAACATATGGTCCATTAAGTAGTGTTCATTTTCTTCCCTAAAAAGAGAGAAAATATGCACAATAATTCTTCAGGAAATTTCTTGATGTAATTATAAATGAGCATGCTGAAACTTAAAAAAAGTTCCTTTTATTCCTGACACAGAAGGTTCATGACCTTGGTTTGATCGAGGATTGGTAATTGAATATAATGATACGTGAATGTCAGGATAATGAAAACAAAACAGAGTGTGACGAATCTCTGTACAGATTAAGACATGACAGCACGTAGTGGTGCCTCCCCCTCTCCCCCCTGCAATGATCTGAGAAATACTTATTACATCTCAGCCTTGACGAACAGCACCTGGGCTGAGCTCCTCTTGAGCTCATCGGAAACACTATCTGTTCCTAGGAACTTATGCACTCCTAAACAAGCATCTGCTTTCTTTTTAACAAACAGCCTTGGACACCTCTTTTTTTTCCTGAATAGCAACTCAAGTGGAATAATGTTTATGTTATTAAATTTTCAAAGAAAAATACTGACCCAAATTGGAGCCAGGATGAATAATTGCTTAAACTAAATTCCTTGTGGCCAATAAACACTGGTCCAAAATGAGACTTTTTAACGCCTTGTGACCAGCAACCTCCCTCTTAGTGAGAGCTCCTGGAACTTGTGCACTTGCAAGACTTTTACTTGGAGAATCACCAAACTGCAACAATGGATCCTGGCCTGATACCCTCCACTCCTTAAGTTTCAACCCTTTGCCTGTTCAGAAGATGCAAAGGCATCTG
Organism: Irena cyanogastra; assembly: GCA_013397155.1. Classification (NCBI taxonomy): domain Eukaryota; kingdom Metazoa; phylum Chordata; class Aves; order Passeriformes; family Irenidae; genus Irena; species Irena cyanogastra. The sequence continues at coordinate 27,960 of VWZV01010969.1, forward strand.
AAGTGACTATTTCACTGAATTTCAGTGGAATTGTTCACTGGTAGCCTTTGCAGACTCTTCATGTCTGTGTGCATTTGCACATGTGAGTGTGAATATGCCACAGTAAATGTACTCAGAATGCTGCTCCCCTAGATTCTTAAATACTTTAAACTTGTAAGTTAGGCCTGTACATAAGTTACTGTTGTAGTGTAGTAAATGCTATATGAATCCTTTGGAAAATTGTTTGACTTAAGTTACCAGTTAAGTTTTCTTGCGCCTTTAGTCCACATTCCTTTTTATTCTTACCCTTTCCTATCCTTTTGTCTTCCTTCCTGACCTCCACACAGGAGGAGGTTAAACTCCTACTGTTTGGGTTTATTTCAGTTTGGATTTGTTGACTCGTGATTTTTTTTTCTTTTTATCTCTGTGTGCTTTAATCATCTAATAAGTGGTAGAGCAAACCTTGCAGATGAACTTTGTTGTGCTATTGCTTTTATATTAAACCTGTTTTTACTGATACCTTTGCTGGTGATTTTTTCAGTGATGTTAAAGTACTCATTTGTGACACAGAACAATACCTGAAACTGATAGAAAGGTACAGTATGATAATGATTTGATGGCATGTAATCTTGCTGTTTAATGCCACCAGTAAGAAAGATTGGGGAAAGTGTTGCTACATGGACATCCAATGCCTTTAAGAAGCAGAAGTCCTAGACAAAAAAGTTACATGTGGGTGTTGACCTCCTGTCCTGAACCAGACATTGAGACTACCCTGAGTCAATGTTGTGCTCCCATGGCTGAGCTGTGCTGGTCACTGCAGAAATAACTGGGGCAGTCTCAGTTATTTGTGTGTGTGTGTGTGTGTGTGTGAGGGTAAGCTTTTCCTGACACTGCCTCTGTCTAATTTTGCCTGTTCTGTAAATTGAACTTAGCAGCATCATGTTTTTAATGTTCCTTTTTTCCCCTATGACAACTTTTTTTTTTATTAATGGGCACTTATTAGGTGACAAATAACAGCATAGAACAGTTCAGGCGGTGGGGATGGAAGCTTACAATATACTTTGTCTTTCTCCTTAAATTTCACACTCCTCCCTGCTGGTCTGCTAGACTATTTGACCCTGATGGTTTTTTTTTTGGTTTATAAAATCAAACCTTGGACGTAACACTATATAACCAGAGTATTAAGAGCTGATACATACAAACTGGTAAACATACCTTCCAATGAGTTTAGAGAAATCAAGAGCATTAAATACCCTGAGTAGGCTCACAATAAAGCATTTTACTGCTAAAGGCATCATTGACTGCTTACTGTTTTCATTATGCATCTTTGGCATAATATAATGCCAAACAAATGGTTTGTTTAATAAAATTTATGTTAAAAGACAAATTTCAAATATGAAGTTTTGGCCCTAGAAATAATAGGTGTAATGAATGCTAAGAGTAATTTGCAGAAATGTAGATCCGGTGCTCAGGAAATGGTGATGTTTAGATTTACTATTGACTTTTTTAAAGGTAGAGTGTAGTAAGAGCACACAGCACACATCAGTAGCTGTGTTTGATTCAGTGAAGTGAGGTCATCCTTTGGAAGCTGCATATTCCCAAAAAATTCTGGCTTTCCTATGGATATACCATATGTGGTGTAGCATACCTAATGTGTTGCTTCTATCTTGACTAGTTTTTCCTCTGTTTTGTTTAAGGAACGTTTTCAGTGCCTGAAAACCAAAAAATATTGCAAGATTTTAGAGTCATTAAATGTTACACTACATAGAAGGAAAAAAAAGAGATTTGAGTGTTTGCATTTCTCTTAGCTTTCTTATCCTTTAGGGTACCTTTTCAGTGACATTTCAAAGCTTTTTTCCATTACTTGAAGAATTACAAGCAAAATTTTTAGCATGCAGGCTGAGATTTTCATGTGGGCTTTGAATTCTTGCCTTAGGATCTTCCAGAAAAACAGAAACTATTATAAGACTTATGTTTAGAATCTCAACAACTGGCATACCCAGACTACTAAGGACATGTCCACAGTGCCCAGTAGAGTAGGCAGGATAACTCTGGAGCTGGCAGGCACCACACTAGTCCTGGAACCACAGATAATGTAACTGATGACATTTTTGCACATGTATGACTTTCTGTCAGCACACCTACTGATTCTGAGACTAGAAATTCTACTGTACCAAACTGCACCTGCTGAAATCTCTCTATGCACAGTTACATATGGGCAAACTTGGTCATGAATAATTTATGCACTAAACTATAATTCATTACCATAGAATAGATATCTGGGGAAAAAAAGAAGTCATACACCTAGGTTTTGATGTATGAAATAAATGAGCAACTAACATAATTTTTAGAATTGTAAAAATATTAGGATATTCAGTTTCCTGCTACAGGGCTTCCTATTATTTCAAGCATGGTTAAGTGACAAAAATTTTCACTAGTACACTAAAATGTTGTAAAGATTATTTCTATGAAATTTTTCTGTTACTGTTTAACATACTGTTACTCTTCATCATGATTAACATCTTGGATGAAGAACTTAAAGAAATATTAAGTAGGTTTCTCAACGACACTAAATTGGACAAGCTGTGAACTCCCTCAAGGGCAGAGAGACCTTGAGAAATTAGAGATATGGGCAATCACTAACCATATGAAGCTTAAAAAGAGCAAGAGCTGGATTCTGCACCTGGGATGGGGCAACCCTGGTATAAACTAGGTATAGACTAGGGAAGGAGAGACCAGTGCTGCAGAAATGCACCTGGGGATTCTGGTCGATGGAGAGTTGAACATGAGTCATCAGTGTCAGAAGGGCCAGTTGTGTTGGGGTGCATCAGGCACAGCATCGCCAGCTGGTCAAGGCAGGGGATTGTCCCATTCTGCTCTGAGCTGGGGTGACCTCACCTCAATGCTGGGGACAATTTTGGGTGCTGCAATGTAAGAAAGACATTATTAGAGAACAAAGAAGGTTCGTCCTTCCTAAGAAGGGTGATGAAGATGGTGAAAGGCCTTGAAGAGAAACGGTATGAAGAGCAGCTGAAGTCACTTCGTCTGTTCAGCCTGCAGGAGATTGAGGGGAAACCTCATTGTGGTCTTCAACATCCTCATGAGGCAAAGTGGAGGGGCAGGTACTGATCCCTTCTCTCTCATGACCAAGTAGCAGGACTCGAGGAAATGGCCTGAAGCTGAGGTTGGGGGAGGTTTAGGTTGGATATCAGGAATCATTTTTTCATCCAGAGGGTGGTTGGGCACTGGAACAAGCTCCCCAAGGAAGTGATCACAGCACCAAGCCTGACAGAGTTCAAGAATTACTTGTACAAAGCTCTCAGGCACATGGTGTGACTCCTGGTGTGGTGTCCTGCATTGGGCCAGGAGTTGGACTCAATTATCTTGATGGGTCCCTTCCAACTGAACATATTCTATGATAACAACCTCAACTAAGGGTGGTATTATAATCTTGTAGTGCTCCTGCTCAATTAAGATATTTATCTCATTAATGTGTTTTATGCAAAACATAATACTTAGAAATATTCATGTCCTTAATGACCAGCCTTGAAATTATAAGCAATGTTTCAGATAATCTAATGACAAATTGAAAATAAGGAAGTAGGAAGTAGGATGTAGGATTTCTGGTTAGCTTATTACTTTGGCTTTGGAACCTCCAGATCACCAGGACTTATAGGGCGTGGGCATTTTAGGTTTTTTGCCTTAAGCATGTAGCTTAGAATACTGTCTATGAAGTGTGTTGCAAAAAAACCAACAAAACACCCATCAGGAAGGGTTTGGTCTGACTGTAGTCTACATTGAAATGTTCCTTCTTGAAAAGTAGTTACCACAGGAACAAACAGAAATTAATAAACCTAAATAAAAGACAGACTTAACACTGCTACCTCAGGCATGAATGCTCATGGTGCCCATGTAGTGCATCATGAATTGCACTGAACAGTTTCCAGCTGATCCTGTGTAGAGAAAGATCAAGCTAAATTCTACTTGCCAAATAGAATGCAAGTTAAACTGAAATGTTTGGAGGTTTTTTTGTAACTAAATGGTGCAGTTCACATTGTATTTTGTGATATTGGTGCTTAGAATGCAAAGTTAAAATCTTGTATTTGATTTGTTGGAAATAGTAGTATTAACACCTATATGTGGTACTGTGTTTCTGTAACGGAAAAAGGAATATGAATATTGCATCATAATAGCATATTATGTTATTTGGGCACTTGAATTATCTTTTGTTCATAGCTTTTTTTGATATATGTGGATTTTGTGAGTCTAAAATATTCATTAAATAAATAAGTTGAAATTGCCATAGTATTTCAGTTTTAAATTATCCCAATCTGCATACATTTTTTATGCATTTTCCACCAAAGTTACAGCGACTAACATAAAGAAACAAAACCAACCAGAACTAATTGGTAGTCTCTAAGATGTAGCACTTGACTGTCTCTTCTGATGTACTTCCTCCAAATTGCAGTTCTCTGATAATGAGTCCCTGCAATGCTGTTTTGCGCAGACACAAAGATAAAAGTAAGACATTATCAAGGTTAAAGGCCTAAATGTGCTGAAAACGGCTCTTTCTTAATAAAAAGGTCCCATGCTGCTTTGACATCCTGACATGGAACATTGAATGGTCATCTTCTGGAATTATCTTACCATTATATAGGACTTTTGCTTAGTTTTTTTTCTTTTTTCCTGAGAATGGTATATAAAAACAGGATCTTCAGACTTAAATTTTGAACAGAACTCTTGAATTTACCAAGGGATTGAGAGTGACCATTTTGCAGATAATGTTTCTGAGTCAATTTCAATGAATTTGAAATTTAGTTCAAATTGATTCGTTTCAAGACTCAATTAGAAATAGAATAGCAAAACCAACTATAAATATACATTTATGTAGATGATTACTATTATACTTAGGGAGAACCTTATATTGAGTTTCCTTAGGGCACTTTATAACATTAAAACCACTTCTAATATAATTAGTGCTATTTTCCTACTGTGTAAATAAAGTAAGGCCAACAGAGTTGTTTTGTTATCATCACTGTCAGCAAAATCAGGGAAAAACACAGCCCATGTAGAATATTATAATATGTTTGTATCACTAACTTATTATTATTGATCACAACCTATGGAAAGAATGGACGTCATATAAAGGTCTGAGAGATTTCCTTCCACTGGATTTATTTGGATTTTCTTATAAGTATGAGGGATGGCCTTCCAGAGTATTAAAACAGTTTTTAAATTTGAAACCGTTACTAATTTCATTGATTTGTTTTTGTATCTGTGTTTGTTATATTCACTTTTGTCATTTTTTGTAAGATGGAAATATACATAACTGTCCTATAGGAAAAATTGCATGTTTGTCTTTAGTGGCTCCTACTAAATATGCACCTCTTCTAAGATTTTCCTACAACTGAACATATGGTTTGCTGATTTTCATCTTTAGCTACATCCTTCCTTTTTATAATCCTTAATTTATGAAATAGGTAGGCACAAGGTATATTGATACTGACCTGAAGTTAGTGTCATTAACAACATTTTTCAACCTTCTGGTAGGTCATAAGAGGAAGAAGCAAATACATATATGTTCAACCTTTCTATGTTTTACACCTAGTCACAGAATTTCTGATCTTAATATTCACAATCCTGGAGTATTTCAAATGTTTGGGTTCAGTAATGTGTTGTGTTCAAGCTGTTTTGGATTTGTATCTAACTTAAAGTATTCTTTTACCCTATTTTTTGTAATATATTGTTTTCTGTGTCACCATGTAGGCACTGCAGGGAGAGTCTTTGAACTTGATAAATTAATAATGGGCAAGGCTTTTTTTCCTCTTGGACCTACATTAAAACATCTCTGTGAACAGTGTTGTAGCTAAAATTCTCTCACTGAATGTCTTTCTATAGCCTATGCATTTACCCACTCTTTTGAAAAGGCAAGAGAAGCACTGAATCATAATAACGCATGGTGCTTGTCTCAGCTAGAGCATATATTTCCTTTGTCTGCTACTGAAAAAGGTGTTCCATCCTAGTTAACTTTGATATTTACTAGAGAGTGTGAAAGAATATCTCCTTTTGAGCCAAAATAAATGATCAGAGAAGTACATCTTAGCTGTGTTTCTATGTCTGATTCCAGGCCATCACGCCTTCTTTTCTCCCAAGGGATCAAGACCAACATAGACTATGAAGAGGTTAGTTCTTACCAATAAATCTGCTGAGGACTGATGAAAAAAAGATAGGGATTTAACTAGCAGTGATTTTTTTTGAAGCATAATTATGAATCTGGAGAACCAAAATGTGAGTCAGAATGTGCCACAAAGAGTGAGAGCAAGTGATATTGCAGATGTGGGAGGGAAACTCAAAGGCTTTAAGGTGACCATTACTTTTGGTGTAGCAGATTCAGTGAGTATAAAAGATGCAGACAAGCTACCTTCAATGCCCTGTGTTGATTTTTACCTTCTTAAAGATCATCTTTCATAATAACATGCATTTTAAATATTTTGACTATGAATATAGGTTTTTTCAGACTTACAGATGGATGAACTTACTCTTACATGACTTTGTCAATAGCAATTATATTTTTTTGCTATATTGTTTTCCTTCTTTTTGATTTTTACAAATTTGTTCATTATTTGGAATTATTTGACAAATAGTTGTGTACACATTCTAGACAAGTTTTTTGTTGAGTTAGGTAGCATTTTACTTTGATTTAATGCTTGCTTTTCTATTCTTTACAGCTTATTGTTCCGCACTTTAAACTAAGAGCCATCAATAGAACATTCCATGGAGCTTTTGAATTTGCAAAATTTTATTTCTTATAAAAATTTCTATGGCGATAAGCTATCTGCTGCTCTCTGCTTTTCCTTCTTCCTCTTATCCATTAAATTTTCCAGACACTTTATTTTTCCAGCAGTTGATTTTCAGCAGGCCCAGTGATAGACTAATAAATTATTCTGAAATTAAACCATACCAGTCATTAATGGTGAGTTCTAGTCTCATACTGAAAGAATTTGCATTTTGGCATTTCCTTCTGTGCACTTATCTATGGTTAGGATCACTTTTTCCTACAGTTGCTTTTATAGTTTTGATAGCTAGTCATTAGTTTCCAGAAGATTATTCAAACTCTGTAATAAAGAAGACTAAAATAATCTGACTTGCACCTCAGCCTCAATGTTGGTGCTAATATCTATTCCCTGACTAAAAAAACTACTGTGACCTTATAGAATCACAGAATGTTGAGGTTTGGAAAGGACCTTAAAGATCATCTAGTCCCAACCTCCATGCTACAGATAGGGACACATCCCGGCAGACCATCTCACTCAAGGACTTACCCAACCTGGTCTTGAACACTTTCAGGGCTGGGCAGTCCACAACCACCCAGAGCAACCTGTTCTGGTGCCTCACCACCCTCACAGAAAATATTTTCTTCCAAATATTTAAACTGAATTTTCCCTTTTTTAATTTTGACCTATTACTTCTTGATGTATCACTACAGTTTGTCATGTAGAGTCCCTCTTTGGCTTCTCTGTAGGTTTTCTTCAGATACTGGAAGGATGCTATGGGGTCTTCATGCAACCTTCTCATCTCCAGGCTAAACAGCCCCAATTTGAGTTCTCTTACCAATTTTCTGTTTCTCCTCTGGACTAACTTCAATAGTTTCACATCCTTCTTATTTTGGGAGCTCCAGAAGTAAATGCAGCACTCCAGGTGGGATCTCAGCAGAGTAGAGTAGAGGGGAAATAATCACCTCCTATGACCTGCTGGCCACGCTCCTTTGGATGCAGCCCAGGATTCCATTGGCTTTCTGATTGGGAGCGCACACTGCTGGCTCACGTTGAGTTTTTCATCAGTTATCCAGGTCCTTCTCCTCAGGGCTGCTCCCAGTCACTTCTCTGCTCGACCTGTGGCTGTTCCTGGGATTGCTCTGACCCATATGCAGGACCCTGCACTTGGCTTTATTGAACTTCATGAGGTTTGCACAGGCCCAGCTCTCAAGCCTGTCTAGGTCCCTCTGGATGCCATCCCTTTCCTACAGCATGTTAGCTGCATCACACAGCTCAGTGTTTTCAGTGAACTTGCTGAAAGTGCACTTGATCCCACTGTCCATGTTGCCAACAAAGATGTTAAACAGACCCTGATCCTTAATTTTCTGAACTTCTGTCATCTCATGGAGGTTACTTCTGAAAAATTTCCGAGTATATCTTTTAGAATTAAGGCAGTGTTGCAATCACATGGTCTTTCTTCAAGAAGTTTTCCATGACTTATCAATTTGAGCCAAATTCACAGAGGATTAAAGGTCATGAACATAATTAAATTCCAGCAAGTGTTATGAGATCAGCAATTACCAGTTTTGTGTTGCCAGCTGTTAGGTCTATCAGCACACACAGGCTTGCTGGCCAGCAGCAGCACACACGGCCACAGCATATGCTGTCACTTGTCCATCTGGGGTGGCTGTGGAGCAATCTACCAGAGAGGAACTGAAAGATTTATGAGGGTGAGAGAGATAAATACATAGAAATGTGATTGCAAGGCAGTTAGAAACATGAAGGACACACCATATTACAGAATTATTATCCTGCAGTATGTTGTGCTGTGAAGTCATTCTCTATGTGCATCCTTTGTTTGGAAAATATAGATTCTGCTTTATTTAAATTATTAACCTGAGATAGAAAAGTAACTGATTTTTTAGGTGTATGGTTTTGACTTTTTTGTTTTGTTTTGTGACTTTATTATATTTTTTATTACTTTTTAAAAAATACTAGTAGTCTTATAGGAAATAGCTGAAGTAATTTTATTTTACCAGAACCCTCATGAAATTTCTGAATTATTTGTCAGTGAAACCTTTCCTGTAAAAGAGCTAATTTTTTGTCCATCAAATATTCTCTATAGTTAAAAAATTATTTGGCTCTTTTATTTTTGCAAATTATATGTAAGCAGCTTCAGATTGTTATTATTTTTCAATTTTTAACTGAAGACTAGGTACAAACATATGGTAGGCTAGAAGTCATTTGATGTGTTCACTTTGAAGATGTCTTCAGCTGTCTGAAGTTCATTATTCACAGGTTGGAACAGACCCCCACCATTTCATACTCTCAACTGCTTTCTGATTGAATGACTGCAGCTGTAGTAGGAAAGAACATTTGAAGCTCATCTATCACATCAATATTCATATGCAAACTCTGATATTTCCCTAAAGAGTTGACACATCACGACTTGTGGTTTGATCAAAAATCTATTTTCTTCAATGTTCATGGACGAAAGTACATAAAAATTCTGCAGCCCACTTGTACTACTATGGCTGCAATAGATCTGTGTGTATAACAGGAAAAAAAATCAGGGAAAGACAATGTCTTTTACTGTTAATAAATTACACCGATCTTAAATGCCATCTGGCTTTATCCTGACTATTCAAATAAACTTGTTTCCCCTTTAATCCTGTGCATTATTTCAAGCAATGCAGTTGAGGCTGCGGCACTCAGCTGAAAACAAGGTTACTTAGAGAAGACAGGACAGGCAAGTAGATTGGAATCACCCTGAATAGAAAAGATCTGAGGACAACTGCTGTGGTCTTATGAAGAAGAGGTTAGTTGCATGGAGCTCATGTTTGCAACAAGTTGAAATGATTCACTTTCCTTCTCTAAGTTTATTTTACAAGGAGCTACTAGATTGGCTAGGAATCCGTTTTAGCAGCTGAAATATAGGAAAATAAAGACACATTTAGAACTTCTGGAAACCCCATAAATTATTTATCCGGGCCAAACACTTTAGTAGTTGACCATTTCTAAAGAAGTAGAAATAGCATAAACAGTCCTCAGAAGGCTTGTTTCCAAAGTACACCATTGTAAATGGATTGAGCATTTGTGTCCCTAAACAAAGAAGAAAGAACAATGACTCTATATTTGCTGTAGTAAATATGTTCTATTGGTCTCATAAGTAGAGCTTATGTGTTCTAATATTAAGAGATGGAGGAAGTTTTTCCTTTATATTACATCAATTTTTGGATTGAACACATTCTCAGGGATGCCAGATGCCCATCCTGCAACTAAACAAGTTTTAAATAAAATGACCTTATATATGAATGCATAAATACTAATGTATTGTGTGAAGAACATACACTAGAGACTGAGTAAAAAGACTGAAGTAATTAAAGTGAGATAAGCAGGTATTTTATATACAAAATATTTTCGAGAAACACCTAAAACAGGGTAGTTTGTAACAGCCATAATCTTTTTCATGTTTGATTATGATAACAGTAAACATTTGCCAATGCTAATGATCCTTAACTTTGCTTTGGGATATCCAAATCACCTGTTCATCTTTAATTTCAAGCAAAAACATCTGTGTCTTTGTGAGGCATTGTTTTGGCATTAAAGAAAATAATATTTTGGTTACAGAGTATATTTTTGTAGATTTGGAAAATGTATGGCAAACATATGATGTGTCTCAGTTATTGTAGGAAAATTTGTGGGGGGGTAAAATCAGTGTGAGTCCTACTTATTTCTTTCAAATATTCTCTCTTCAGTGGCTGAGAAGATTAATGCCCTTAATGTTCACATCTTTTGGTTGGGAAGACAAGAAAGTATTATTAACTTACAATGTTCCTTTATGAAAATTTTTTGGATTTCAAGACATGCAAATAGACAAATAAATCTGAATGCGTTCAATAAACATACAATGAGTCAGTATTTATACAGCTCTTTTTTACTTTAGTTTTGGACTTGACTTCTCAAAGTTTAGCTAAATCTAGCAGAATCAACTGAAAAAAAACCAAACAGCAACAAAAAACCAGCATTGGCTAGAGACTACCAGTTTGCACAGGTGCAATTGGATTTGATCATATGTTAATTTATCAAGAGCCAAGGGCACAACTCCAAACTGCAAAACCAGATGCTCTGGTTTTTATCTATGTGAGAGAGATGGAAAAGAGAACGACTGAAAACCCATGAACCATGGGAGGATTCTGTTTTTATGATCTGGAGTTTAAAGCAATCATAAAATTTGAGAAAGTAGATATCGTTCCAAATATATGGAGGCCAGCATTCCTTAAAACATAAAAATCCCTGGTTTATCTATGCAGTTTATCTACTACGGAGGCTCTTGAACCTTTTCTTGTTATTATTTCTGGTTTTCTCCCTATTCACTATAATTCCAGCAAGAGAGATTCCCTCTAGCAAAATTGCTTTCCATACTCATCCCTCCCTTTCTCTGATCTCTGGTGGCTCTTGAATCTATTATGGCACTCTGTATGAAACAAGCTTATGTCAATTCACATTCTTTCATCTCCTTTTTTAATTAAATTCACTTGTTTTTTTAGTGGCACCATAAAAATGTCTGTTGCAGTTTATTAAAATCTTGCATTATGAATATTTATTTTAGATATAAACTTGCAATGTATTTCAACAGATAAACAGCCTCCCAGTAAAGTGTGGAAGTGGGAGGGAGAAGACAAAAAATACAATTAGAAGGAGAAAGTCTTCTTTTATAGAAGAGAAAGTCTTCTTTTATAGAAGCAGACCTTTTAGACCTGTAAACTTGTATAAATTTAAAGCATAATATTAGATGTATTGCAGGCTACAGCTGCACATTTGAGAGGGTTTGGGTGAATTAACTAGTGAATCTCTTGAATGTAAGTCCAACTGTGTGTAAATAAATGTTCCAGAAGTGATATATTTACTTGTAACTTGTATTGCTGATAACATTGACATTCTTATTTTATCAACACCTTGCAATTAATTTTTTTAATGTTGTTCATGACTTCTTGACACCTGTTTTGACCTCCGGGCTATAGTAAAAATACAGATCACTTGTTTCCAAGTATGCATCAGAATGATATTTAAGTTACTTGAAAATGTGATTTTCTATGGAAGATCTATTACCTTTCATCCAGCCAAGGATTTTGGTCTGCTTTTCACAAATAACTGCATCCAGTTGTTATTTGAAATTCATTATGGCCAAAATTAATCTCTTGATCTTCTCTTTCAAAACATTTCACTAATTCATTTTCCATCTTAGGCAGAAACATCACCATTCTCCAAATTACTTCACTAATGTCAAGCTTAAACTCCTGCTGTCTCCAGGGGGATGCTTTCACTGGGTTTCTCTGCAAACCTTGTCAGTCCAACTGTGCATGCAGTCAAAACATTTGTGCAAGCTTTTATTATTGCCTACATTAACTATGACAACATCTGTTCTCTAGACCTCCTTACAGCAGCCTTGCTCCTCTGAAGTCATTGCAGGATATTGCTGTTATAGTCACCTTGAGCTCATTTACTGAGCATTATATTGGCCCTACTTATTGTTCTTCAGTTTTTTTCGTTTTATTCCTTTCCACTTTTTCTCCTGCGTCTTTCCAATAATTCAGTACAACCATCATTGTAAGATCTAGTCAGACATCTAGTCAGACTTGCTTCATTTCCCTCAACAAGTCAGTTTTGCTAAAGTTAGGATCAATTTAAGAAACCATTGAAGTACGCTTTCCACTCTGCTGAGCAGATGCACTGGGTCTGGCTGAGCTGGAGTTCATTTCCCCTTAGCAGCCCTCACAGTGCTGTGCTCTGCATTGGTGGCTGGCAAGGTGTTGATAACACGCCAGAGTTTTGGGTACTGCTGAGCACAGCTGGCACAGCATCAGCGTGTCTCTCAGCATTCTGCAGCCCCATCAGAAGGCTGGGGGTGGTTAAAATCTTGGGAAGGAACATAACCAGGCCAGCCTACCTGAACTGGCTGAAGAAATATTCCATACTATATGATGTCAGCTCAGATAAAGTGAAAGGAGAAGGGCATTCATTACCTAAAATGTTGGCCTTACAGTGCATTGCTATGCTTACTGAAGTCCTGCTTCCCAGGAAGTGGCTGGACATTGCTTGCTGATGGGAAGTAGGATAGAATCTTTAACGCTTTGCATGCAAACACATGACACTTTGGTTTTGTGTTGTTTTTTCTCTTTTTCTCAACATATGAAATTTATTCTATCTTATTTTCTTCCCCCATCTTGTGAGCGAGGAGAGTTATAGAGTGTTTTGGTGGGCACTTGGCATACAGCCAAAGTCAACCCACTCCAATAGTATTAACTTATATCTAAGGCTTTTTTTCCGTAACTTTGTTTTTCCTGTTCCCAAAATGACAAAACTGTGGGGTTTTCTAGACCTTTTCTGTGTAGACAGTTTTGCAAAACCTTAAAGCTGAAAAATATGTAAGTGAAAAATTTTTGCAGAACCCTTAAAAAGAGCTGCAAGTAATTGATCACATAGAACAGAAATTATAGCAATTTGTAAGATATTCTCCCACTGCGGCCTTGCAGGCAGACTCCTACTTCCAAATTAGTTTGTTTATCATGTCGGTGGTCTTGAATTGGAACAAACTCTACTAGGTCCGTTTTGGCCTCTGCAGAGTTCTCTTTCTGACATCTTTGTGGTCTGCCGCAGAGATGGGAGTCAGTAGCGTACTGATACAGGAGAAGTGACAGATGTCCTGAGACTGTTTGCTTCCTACTGCCTTTCCCAGAGCTACTGGTTTGGATGCCTTTTTTGTGACTGATGCTTGGCTGTTCCAATAGAAGGAGCAATCACTTCATCCAGCATACACCTTTTCAGAAGAATGCAGACGTAATGTACACAAACAACATAACATACAAGCTGAAAGTGCCATACCAGCTACTGCACATTTAGTTAACTATCTTGGACTGTATGAAGAGCTAAAATTACTTTGGGGTAAAAATCAAATAATTTTACTGATATCTAGGGTGAGGTTGCATCAAACCTATATTTGGCAGAAAAAGCCAGATTTGAGACATTCTTTCTTAATTATTTACAAGTTCAGCAATTATTCAGGCAAGTCTCGTGCCTCTGCCCATAGTGAATGGAGCCTGATTCAACTCATCCCGAGGTAATTGATTGCTTGAATTTTAGAGGTGCTTCTCTCATTTCCCTGGTTACAAAAAAAACACAGTTGAGGCACCTGACTTTCAAAAGGCCATCATTGTGGCTTAGGGTTCAGTGTTAATTTTTTCAGAATACGAAGGTTTGATATGAAGATTCAAAAATGAACAATTCAAAGACTTCATTTAAAAATGAGTTTGGTTTTATTTTTAAATTATCAAATATGACAAAACAAGGAAACAAACCAGAACAACTTGTCACGTTTTAAGATGAAAAAAAAAATCCCATTAAAAAAATGTCTGGTTAAATATAGAAATGTTTTCCATCAGCAGAATTTCCTAGAATGCAGAAATCCCATTTTTGCCAAGCTTCAATGGCAAAAAAAATAAGGTTGAAAGTTCCAACTACCTGCACTCAGCAACAGCATAAAAACAATGTGGTAGAAGAATTCTAAGTATGACTTGCAGAATATTCAGTGTTGAGGGGTAACACATCTGGTTCTGTATTTGGAATATATGTAGGTATAGTTGAAAAGTACAACGGTAGTGTATAATATACATAATACAGTGGGAATGGCTCTTATATTTTATATTTTATGTATTTATTCACAAAGTATGCTCATATTGGATTTGTTTTTTCTGGTTGTATTAAGTAAAAGGATGTTTTCAATACAGCTGGAGATGAAAAAGAGAAGTGGATAAAACTGAAATATTTTCTCACAAATCAGTATCATCATTATCCACATGAAACACTAGAATGATGATAGGGTCTGTTTGTGCTTGGGGATAACTAATTCCTAGACGTAAGGTCCTTAGTAAGGTGATTCTTAACACCTTCTTTGAATGACAAAACTATTCTAGGTGACATATTGGCCATATAATTGTACTATTACTAAACCAAGGGGTATTTTTATTTTTTGGCCTACTACTAAAGTTTGAATATCAAGAAAAAGCTGATAATTTAGTTAGCTCTAGCAAATTAATAAGTTTATGCATTATATAAGACCACAGATATTTCGGTTTTCTTATTCACTTTTTTCTCCATTTTTCTTTATCTCCTAATGATGCATTTTCAAGACGCTTTGCTCATTTTAGAGCCCATTAGTCAAGAAATGGTTTAGTTTAAGAATTTCCTTTAAAAAAACCTTAATTTGAGATTTACTTCATAATGTTAAAATATCAACTGTAAAAAAATTCCAAGGAAACATTGCCAAAATTTTACCTATTTTCCAAAAGTTTAATTGATTTTTCAGTTGTTGGAACAACAGGCCAAGTTTGTATAGTGGAGGGGTTGCAGGGGTGGCTTCTGTAAGAAGCTGCCAGGAGATTCCTCCATGTTTAGCAGAGCCAATGCCAGCTGGCTCCAAAATGGACGTGCTGCTGGCCTAGGCTGGGCCAAAAAGAAACGGTTGTAATGTCACCTTGTAGTATAACATATTTAAGAGGAAGGAAAAATAAGTTATTTTGCAGTTGAAATTGCATCCAGAGAAGAGCGGAGTGAAACCATGTGAGAGAAACTGCACACACCAAGGTCAGTGCAGAAGGAGGGCAGGAGGTGTTACAGGTGCCAGAGTTGAGATTCCCCTGCAGCCCGTGGTGTAGCTGTGCCCCTGCAGCCTATGGAGGTCCATGGGGATGCAGAGATCCACCTCCAGCCCCTGGAGGAGACCCACAGTGGAGCAGGTGAATTCCTGAGCGGAGGCTGAGAACCCATGGGAGGTCCCTGCTGGAGCAGGCTCCTGGCAGGGACCTGCAGACCCATGGAGAGAGGAGCCCACATTGGGGCAGGTTTCCTGGTAGGACTTGTGACCCCATGGGGGACTCCACAGTGGAGTAGACTGTCCTGTGGAAGTGATCCACACCACAGCAGTTTATGAAGAACTGTTGCCCATGAGACGGATTTACATTGGAGAAGTTAATGGAAAACTATGGAGAGACACCCCACACTGGAGCAGGGGAGGGACTCCTGTCCATGAGCCATTGGCAGAAAAAATGTGTTATGAACTATACCCCATTCCTTGCCTCCCTGCACCACTGGATGAGGAGGTAGAGTTGGGAAGGAGGCAAGGTTGGAGGGAAGGTATTTTTAAGGTCTTATTTTACTTCTCATTATCCTGCTCTGGTTTGGTAAGTAATAAATTCAGTTAATATCTCTACTTCTAGTATTTTTTGCCTGTGACGGTATTGGGTGAGTGATCTCTCCCGGTACTTAGCTAACGAATCCTTTGTTACATTTTCTCTCTGCTGTCCAGTGGGACATGATACAGAGGGAAGTGATACAGAGGCTTTGGTGGGTGTCTGGCACCCAGCCCGGGTCAACATAATACAATAGTTAATATTGCCAAGTTAAATAAAGTTATGAAGAATTAATTACCCTCACTGTCCACTAGAAAAATGGGCATCACCTGTGAGAAACTTAATAAGAAATAGGTATCTGTTGTCTTCTTCAGTAGGCTTCACCTTGCAAGGTTCAGGTTATGCTTTCATTCTAAATTTTCTGGACTGATACCTGAATTCTTTTTTCTTCTCCTATATTCTAGGTCTCCTTCTTTCCATTGTCTTTCATATGTGGTGAATGCTCTTATAAAAATGGGCAGTTTTTTGCTACACCTTAAGTCTAAAAACCATCCATGCTTAAGGAGGTACATAACAGAGTGCTATAAACCCAATCTTGAAATCCTTTCCACATCATATTTAGTTAAAATTGTAATAATAAAAAAAAGGGATTGCTTTGGGAACCAAAGGAATATGAATATTTTCTTTTCCAGGTCAGTAATTCAAATCTGTCAAATTTGATGGAGATGTATAATTCCATCAAGCCTTTTGCTGAGAGCAAAAAGTTGCTTTGTTGACAGTCTGATTCAAGCTAACAGTAAGCAAAGGTCCACACAGCAAACCTTATACAGAGAATTTGAACTAGTCAGCACTCATACTGGCAAACTTTTATAGAATGGGCCTAAGGGTGGGTGCAAATCTCAGTGTACTACATTTCCTTCTTTTGGCTAGATCATCTAGCCTAATTCCCAATTGAGTGACTGGAAAGCTGCCCATTGGAAAAGGATCTGGGGTCACTCAGCTGAACATGAACTAGAGTGTACCCAGGTGGCCAAGAAGGCCAATGGCATCCTGGCCTGTATCAGCAAATGATGTGGCCAGCAGGACTAGGGCAGCTCCCCTGTACTCAGCAGTGGGTGAGGCCACACCTCGAATCCTGTGTCCAATTTTGGGCCCCTAAAAAATGCCCTAAAAAGGGCATTGAGGTGCTGAAGTGTCCGGAGAAGGTCAAGGAAACTGGTGAAGCATCTGGAGCACAAGTCTTACAAGGAGCAGCTGAGGAAGGTGGAAGTGTTTAGACTGGAGAAAAGGAGGCTCAGAGGGACATCTTATATTTCTCTACTACGGCCTGAAAGGAGGTTGTAGCCAGCTGAGGGTCAGTCTCTTCCCTAAGTAACAAGCAACAGGACAAAAGTAAATGGCCACAAGTTGCTTCAAGGGAGATTGATTTGGATATTAGGAAAAATTTATTCACAGAAAGAGTAGTCACGCTCTGGAATGGGCTGCCCCGAAAATGGTTAAGTTACCATTCCTGCAGGTACTGAATAGATGTTTGCATGGGGTTCTTGGTTACATGGTTTAGTGGTGGACTTTGGGTGCTGGGTTAACCATTGGACTCAATCATCTTAAAGGTCTTTTCCAAGCTAAATGATTGTATTATTCTAATTCAGTGCCATTTAATAACATTTTGTATCTTAGTGGTAGACTTCAGTCTCCAGTTATGTAAATGCACCCATGCAAGCAATAAATTAACAAATACATGCAGGAAAACTGAAATTTGCTTTATTCCTCTAGTCAATTAGTAATTATGCACTCCTGTGTCCAGTGGATTTGAAAGGAGTAGTAAGGTAATATTGCTTCAGTCAACCCAGTGAACTTGTTTATACAGTCCAGTCAGGCCTGAATTTTCAGGATTAATAAGTGTGTATACAGTACGACAGGGATGATCTCTTCAGCTGGCCATAAAATATATTCTGGAAATGTTTTTTCCTCAGATAATGTCAATTTTCACTACTATAATACTTATTTGCAAACATGCCATTTTGTTGGCCACATATTTGGGAACTTTTTGTCAAAAATTTGCTCCATCACTTGGATGAGAAGGAAACTCAATTGTAATGACTGTCAGGTTAGGCAGAGTCAGAAACTGGTAGGTCTCAAGTGTCCTAAGAGTGAGCCAGAAAGGCAGTCCCTTTTGAAGATCATTCTTCCCTCAATCAGAATGGTGACTAAAACCTTAATGTTTTTCACTAAGAAACTAATAATATTCCCCAGATATGAGGAAATTCAGATTCATTTTTCTACTATTCTTTATATTGAATATTTAATTCCAATATAATTCAGGGGCCTGGGAAATACATTCTTTACCCAGGTTTTCATCATTTTGAGGTAAGACATATGCCCATATGTGCCACATCCTTTAGAGGCGATCAAATTTGGCTATTGAGAAATACAGCTACATGACAGAACTTTGCAATGTTTCTCAATACTGCATTTCTGGTACTGGCAAATTTTAATTATGTCTGTAATAAATATAAGCAACAGTCTTTTTTGCCACAATGTTCAACTTACCTAAATTTGCTCTTGCATAAGAAGGTGATTGAGTAGAAGCATAGGAAGGGATTAGATTTATTCTACTTTCCAGGAATATAGAAAGAAACACACATTCCCATGGTTGTGTTGCAGTTAACAGCATGTACTGAAATCGAATACCGTTATTTATACCTGTATTGTGGGGTAGTGGTGTGATGTACTACTGTTTATTTCCTGCTCCCTCCTTCTTTTTTTCACTTATTCAAGAATCTTCTGTTACTACTGATGTAACTGAAAAAGGGGAGAAAAATATCTTTTTAGTAGAAGCCAAGCCAAAGAAACAATGAGTTGTGGTATGAGCTTGTAAGAAATACCAATGTCTTTAACACAATTGAACCCCAAGTGACCTCTTTAGAGTAAAGAAGAAAAAAAAAGTTCAGTCATCTGGACTGTAGGAAGAAAAAGATGGGGCATCAGAGAAACCCTTAAAGTATTTGTTTTATTCATGTAGCCATGGTCACAGCTTTTAGTCATGATTAATGCATGTCAGTGATGCATCACTTTTAACATTATTTTTTTATTTAAAGAAACTAAGTAGGAAGTATTAAAAGCCTCTCAGTTCAGACTTTAAGTTAAACAAAAAAGAAGAAAAATACAGCTAAAAGCAAAATGTCTACTGCTGGCATAGAAATGAGGACAATGTTCAGGTGCATTACAGGATAGACAAGAGTTCCAGAGCACTAGTAAAAACACTGCTAAAGTATTTGTATTGTGTTGTTTTGATTTTTTTTTTCCTGCAAGTACTGTTTATTAGTAGGAGAAAATATCCAGGTTGTTTTTTTCCAATTTAGAGGATGTGGAGGAAAGCAGTCTTGAATCACCTTACAGTTGTGCTGTATGAAGGAGAGTGTAGGTTTTGGTGCTTGTTTTGTTCCATTAAGACAATCAAAGTGAGGATTTCTTCTAAGAGATCAAATAGAATAGCATATCTGAAAGAGTAAAACATTCAGTAATTGCTTTTCCATTACTTTACTCTAGACAGTCTTCCTTTTTATTTCCTAAGTGGTCAAGTTATTTTCTCTACTTTTCCTTTCATTTGTTCTTCTCCTGCTCCTTGATCCTCTTCTGCTTTATTTTCCTTACATTTTCTTCTTTTTCAGTTTTCCCCTGTATTTCTTTAGGAAACCTCCATCTCCCTGCTTAATGTGCTCCCTTAAGTGATCTCTTCAGTTGTTTCCTTCCGCATCTTCTCTTTCCACGACCTATCATGCTGAAGGCAATTAGACCACACAAGATGCAGCATTTATTTTTAATTTTTTTATTTTAAATCAAGTAAAAGACTGACAAATTAATATAGTCCACTGTGCAGAAAGAAAGTGTTACCTCACATGGAAAGTCTGCACTAAAGACAAAATATTTCCATTTGAAGTAGTTATAGATTGGAGGACCTTGCCAATTGCTACTTCAGTAATGATGCTGAGCCTTTCTTGAGAAAAAAATACCATAATTTAGATACCAGATAGCAGCTTTTAAGCTTGAAATCAACACAAACCTTCTCTGGTAGTGAGAAGTAAGGTTGCTGCTACTTTGATCAGTGCTATCTTATTCTGTGAAACTCTCTTTCCTGAAGCTGAATGTGGGATAGTCCTTCCTGTGTGTTACTATTTCAGCACAAAGCAGGAGAAAAAAAAAATAATATATTCTGTGGCTTAAGTGGTAGAGCTACTTTTGTTACAGATATCTCTGATTGAAGTAGTATTCCAAATACCTGCAAGGGAAGAAGAATTTGAGGATTCCTGCAGCACTTTTCTTAGCTTTGCCTTAGCCACTGCCACAAACTGGGTCTTTGCAAGCAGACAGCTCTTGAAGAATGACTCTCGACATCACACTAGGGAGTTCATGTCCTCGCTATACACCTGATTTCTTATCTACATGCTAACTCTGCTGCCAATGAACTCTATCCTATCACAGAAGTGAGGTTTGCCCCTGGCTGGTTCATACTCCTTTGAGGACACAAAATGCATGAGCTTGTGTTCCTGAGCAGTAATGATTTTCAAATACTTGTATTCAGCCCACATACAAGAAGTTAAAAATCCTATATAACTGTTTGTAAGTACCTGAAGACTTGCGGGTTTATACCAGTTATTGAAATCAAATGCATAATTGCTATTCTTGTGGGAGAATAGTCACAGAGTGGGAGTCTTATAAAATGAGCATAGAAACCAACTGCATACATTGAGGGAATAAGATCTAGATCGAATTTAACAGGATATAGGCACTCAATGGTGACCCTTTTACACATGAAATAATTGAAGATGAAGACAAAAGTCATGGCTTTTCATTATGTATAAGGCACAGTTTAAAAAAAAATTGAGACACTTCTTCAATTCCCACCATGGTGACAAACATAAAATAATTTGTCAATGTCACTGCAATATCCCTGAAATTAACTCTTCATTTCACCCTAAATTCCTACTTTTCTGAGTTGATCATAAACAGCTTCCACCATCATTCCAGTAAACTGTTCTAAGAACCTTTAACATCCTTTACCTGTTTGGAGAGAGAATATTAAATATTCGGTCCTGTTGCTAACTTAAAAAAAAATTCTATCTTGTACTTTAACTGCAACTTAGTATTTGTCCTAGTTCTTGGTTTTGATAAACCTTGTATTTAATGTTTATATATAGAACAGAAACCACAGGTCAGAAACTTCTTCAATCTGAACTCCCCCTATTTTGGCTGTTGGAAGTGGGATTTCCAAAGGGACATTTTCAAGGGAAGTTGTTCAGAAAAGGCTCACAAATACATTAGAGTTTACCAGAACCCCATCCATCCATCCATCCATCCATCCATCAATCCATCCATCCATCCATCCTCCTTATCTTCCTCATCTTCTTTATCTTCCATTGCTTTAGTTTCTTCCTCCCTTTATTTAATAATCTGAAAAAAATAAAATAGATAGAGGAAAAAAATGGATGGAGGCAATGCATTTGATGTCTCTTTTTGCTTAACTTTATTTGCAGGTAGGCATCCTCATCTGGTTATGGGTCATGACTTTTAACTCATTCAATTAACTAACTTGTGAGTTTCCTCATTTTCCACTCCAGAGAGGATAGGATTTATTTTATTTTATTTTATTTTATTTTATTTTATTTTATTTTATTTTATTTTATTTTATTTTATTTTATTTATTACCTTTAGATTGCTTAAAATTGTAAACTGGAACCAAAACAGCGAAACATGTTTGTCATATCTTCCAAAGAATGGGAAATTAAAAATCTGCTGTCCTTGCATTCATGCACATAATAGATAGTTCCTTCTCTCTTGAAGAATTTATTAGCCATTACAAGTGAATTTAAAAATAAATATAAGAGATTTTGTCTATGCAGTATTTCAGGAGATATTTTTGTTGTGTGTCCCTAGGTTATATTAGTAAAAGTAAATGTGGGAACCAAGCATAGATCTGTCAACTGCTTTGGGAAAAAAAGAGAGGGGGAAAAAGGTGCTATAGACAGTTCAGGAGAAGGAATGTTAATGAGGTGTTTTGATGTTTTGGAGCTACAGACTTTCAACTATAATCATTCAATTTTTCATTCTTCCCTTCCCTGGTGGCTTCTGGCATTGCTTAACACAGGGATACCCATCTGGCTCAGCACTCTTCTCTGTGGTACAGTTAGTGTTGTTCTGCATGCACACCTTCTTTGTCTCAAAATCTCTAGGGAGAAAGAATGCTAAAGCTTTTATTTCTCTGTCATTTAATACTATAGTCTTATTCACATAATTTATTTTGCAAGCAATTATTGTCACTATACATCATTAGGTTCCAATCGGATTCAATGTCAACTTTGCAAAATGTTATGTTGCCTTCCAACGTGGCAAATCTAGTTAATCCCAAGGGCTATGCAGTTGGCATTGTCCTAGATGCAGTGTGAAATAAACAATAATATTCACCAGTCTCGTTTCATATTCAAGATCTTTTCTTCTTCTCTGTGTGTTTGTGTAGGTGATGTTAACAGTTCATGAGACAGTTGTAGATTTGAGCACAGAAACAGCAAACTATGCCTCTGAGAACCATGAACAGAAGCAGTAGTGCAATTTAATATTGGGCAGTGGGATATTTATTTTTGTTCAGTCTACTGAACAAAAATTAATATATTAATATCTCAATATACATGAAATCATAAATGTGACACAATCTTTTCAGACCAAGGAAAATATTAAAACTCTCCCCTTTGCATTTCTGTTTTCCTTCTTCTATTCCAGGCATGATGAAACCAAGGCTGAGAATTTGGGATAGATGAGGGGAGACAATTTTTATGTTATCTTTTTTCAGATATTTTCTTAGGGGACCTCCTTCACAAATCTGAGCAGGAAATGACACTTGCACACCAGGACATCATTATTAAACCACTGTGCAGGTTACTCAATCTCCCAACAGCGACTGAAACTCCTGCAGCTCCCTCCTAATGCTTCTTAGGTAGGGTATATATTACATTTTTCTTTGTGGATTCGAAATCCAGACTTTGACTCCTATTACTTTGCTGTTTGTCAATTAGATTTTTTTTTCTTTTACCATGGGAATATTTAATAATTATTTTTTCCTCCACTTGTTTGCACATCTGGGTAATCACCATAGCAACTGATGTATGCCAGGTGTCTGCTCCAAAAGAGCTTCATCCTCTCAGTCTCTCTTACTAAATTCATTACATTAATTGCCAAGCAGATATTAAATCAAACCCAGGAGTGAATAAGAGATTAAATTGTATAGTCCTTATTAAAAACACTGTAAGCCATTTCTAGAAAATATAAAATAGATAACAAATATTGAAATCACTTCAGTGTAATTTTGACTGAGAAGGGGCCAAACTTGTGCTTTGGAAAAATTCAACTGGACTTACTTGCCTAATATCTCTTTCCCACTGCAGTGAACTATTTTACTCTTATATATCCTAAACTAGCATTAAGATTGTACAGTTAAGAACTGAAATGTCAGGCAAATAAAGTAAAAAGCACTTATAATGTAATTAATCACAGAATAGTTGGAGTTGGAAGAGACCCAGGAGAATTATCAAATTCAACTCTTAATTGAATGGCCCAGAGGGGATTGAACCTGTGATCTTGGCGTTATTAGCACCTTGGTCTAACCAGCTGAGCTAATCTTATGTTTCTGCATGCAAATTATGTGCTTGTATAAAAATTAATGTTAACCACACCATATATGGTTAATTTTATATATTTATTATTTTTAATGCAAGCTTCTATATGAATAGCATTCATTTTTGCTTTATTGTCTGTATGTACAAGCTAATTCAGTATAGTACTAAGATTCTGATGAATTTTAATAGATTTTAATCAGCATTTTTCAAACATTTATTAGAATTTTTGGTTTTCTTCTGTTGTTTATATATTTTCTCTTTATTAGTGTGCTAATAATTTCATTTTCAGCTAACATCAGTTTGCCACTAATGTAATTCAAACAGTTCAACTAGAACTCATTATTTGGAGGTTTTTTTCAATTTCTTATCGGCCAATATTAAACCTTTGAAAAAGTTTCCCTTTTGAACATGCTATTTCTCCCCCTCAAACATGGTATCTTATTGTTTGATACACTAAGCACAAGAATTTTATGAAATTACAAGATTGTTTGTTGCAGGTAATAATCCACATAACAAATTAAAGTCAGTTATTTCTGCATGTCAAGAGTGTAGCTTTGCATTTTTAACATTCTCGTTTTGTAGCTGCTATTTCTAATAATAATTTCTTATTATGAATTACAGAAACAATAATTTATAATGACCTTATGCATTCTGACACTTTCACATTGCATCTGAATGGTGGGACAGACACATACCACAGTCCACCCTGGCCACTGTTGACAGTCAGTCATTCAGATCAGGGCGTTGACTGGAGCAGACCATGTGCTCAGTGGTAGAATTTCAGAGGCTGTGGGAGGACAATGCAGAGGCAGAAAGGTTGCAAAGGTTGTGAAGTATGCAAAGGTTGGCTCTGTAGAAACAGCACAATTTGAGAGTCTCCTGGATTTACAAACTTGAATTCTTTGAAATGGCTCATAGGATCATTTCATGAAAGACACTGATATTGATAAATAATAAACAATTAATGAGATGAACAAAAAATATACTTCTGTAGACTCCTGACCTCAGTGAGTCTATTTTTTTCAGCAAATGGCTTGATATGTACAGTGGGTATTGTAGTACCTTTAAAACTTCCAAATTTGGAACATTTAGTGTCATGGTTACAAACGTTAAGAGTGTTCCACTGTGGACCTAAATTTCCTGAATTTATATTCTTGATACACAAACAAATGACACTGATTGTGTAAAATGATGTTTCATTGAAAATGTCAACAAATTTACATGCTAGATTCAATGACTAATTTACTTCTTAGATCTGTATTAAACAACTCTGAGAAATTATTTTATAAAGGAACAAAATGTTTGTATGTTTTTTGAAAACCTTCAACATGAACTAATTGCCAAGTCATAGATATTTCAATTCAGGACATTGTAAAAGCTTAAATGCTATAAATTCAGGCTAGTATTGGAAACCATCATGATGCATTAACAATAGCTGATTTTGTGAAAAGGCTCCCCTAGGTAAACAAATGTTCAAAATACAGGAGAATAGAAAGAAAGTAGCAGTGATTGCATTGGAAAATGAGGCTGATAGTGATTCAACATTTTTGATTAACATAAAGAAAACTTTGTCCTTAATAACATATAAAGAATATACATTTTATTTTGCTATCGGTATTCCAGAATGTCTCAAATACCACTGTAAAAACTTTACTTAACATTTGAAATTATTCCTATAGTCATATACTACACAAATGTGAAGCCCTTTTAGCTTTTTGTCATGCTTATTTTAAGACTGGAGTACAATCCGTTAAGCATATAGGACGATAATAAATTCATAACTATTAAATTGTATTCCTCTTTTTAAGTAGATGTTGGTTCATCAACAAGAGTTTACTTTATACTGGCAAAGAAGTTTTAGTAATATCTCCTGTGAAATTTCATATGAGATTTCATAGCAATACATAGTCACATTCCAGGTCTGAAGCTATTAATAATATTTGGTTTTATTAAATTGTTGCAAGGCATTTTTTTAGCAAGTTTGGTTAATGGAATATATTCTCTCTCTCCCTCTCTCCCTTTATGCTTCTATAATATCTACCTCCTTCTCTCTCTTTTTTCCTTTTTATTTCCCTCTCATATCCTGCCCAGTGAACTAGCTTGCACAGTCGCACTTTGAGTGCGCACATAGAAAGGTGACTTTGCAAAAGAGTAATGCAACTTTATAGACAATCATAAATGAAATTGAAAGGCTTTTTTGGATGATCCCTGCTCCTTTAATAAAAATTAATGTAACATGTTACTCTAGATTTATAAAACTGCAAACAGCAGCAGCAAACTGCTGCTATTATGCTCAGTACACATTCTAGAAAATTAAAAAATTTATTTTGATTGTCACGTAGTGTGATTAGGATTAGTTTAATTAAATGGTGTTTGTGTTCCCGTTTGCTTTGCAGAAAAATATGGCATTTTCCAAGGGATCATTTAATTCTATCATTTGCGTCCCATAACTTATCCTTCTTTCCTAGCTTTGGAACACTTTAGGGACTGAATTTTCACTCTGATAATTTCAAGATTATCTTTTAAGAGAGATACAATTTTGTCCCAAATACAACTTTTACAATATCTTGCCTTTTCATCACTGTAAGAGATTTGTATTACACCATGAGCATAGACAATATTTCTCCCACTAAACAAATCATAGGCCATTTTGTTTGTTTGCTTGGGGTTTTAAGACATGGTTAGAAAAATACCTATAATGTCATAGAGAAACAAATCTATTTCACAGTAAAACAATTTAAATTCTTATTTTTTTACAGAAGTCCTCATTTACTGCAGCATAAGAGTATCCATACAGGTAGATATCATACAATAACTGTAAATCCCATCTTGATTTCCATCCTAATTTTCATTTCCATACAGACTTATCCTTAGCAACCTCAATATAGTTGTTCATTATAATAAAATTAGTAATGGATTTCCCCATAATATTTCTGTAAGTTAGAGATAATCTTACAAGTGTACTCACTCTTACCTGCAGTACATAAGACTGTGATCTAAAATCAACTAATAATTTTTGCTGTTGAAAACTAAACCCAAGCATGATTTTCTTGTTAATATTTTTTACCTCTCACTTTATTCTTGATACTATCTGTCTTTGAAAATTAGAACCATACACTGCTTAATTTTTTTTTAAACTTCCTAAATTAGTGCATTACATTAAAATTTTCTTTCATTTAGTCTAATGATACATGGGTAGATTTTGGAGAATTGGTTTTAATAGCCAAAAGGGTTAAGATTCCCTTCACTCCACTGCCTCCTACCAACATCAGAGAGCATGTTTTATCTCACTTCAGTGCAAATGAGCTCTTGGCCACAACAAAAGTTAGTTTAAATTAAGGGCAATGGATGATCATAGTCCCTGGTTTTGGCAGCTTTTCTAGAGACAGGGAAGCAAACTGTTTGAGTTTGAAGATCCATTGTCCATAAAATAATTTAAATTTGTAATTTATTTTAATTTTCTGAAAGAAAATGGTGGAAGGAAGATATGTAGGGGATAGGTGCAGAAAATACCACCCACAATTCACAATAAGACTCCAAGGCTGAAAATATACTTTATTTATCACTGTCATTGTGTCAGATATGATTCCAGAAAACAGCAATTTAATGAATTTGTGGGTTTGATTCAGAAACTCAAGAACTCCTGTGATAAGCAAAGCCCTAAATCCATGTCACTACCACACAGAAAGCAAATAATGACACATAGGAGCCCCTATTTGTATGCATATTGCTGTTCAGTGTTAGGTCTCTGTCTAGGGAGGGATGGGAGATTGTGAAAAGGAATGAATTAATCATTAGACTGTGATTTTTGGTTCTTTGCAGAGACACAGTGGCTGATCTAAATAATCCTCTATAATTCATCTTCGTCAAGTCCCATTTGTTCTTTCTTTGTCACTCTTACTGGTGTTCTCCATATAGCTTCAAAATGGTTAACAGGAGACAGAGTGAAAAAATGAAGATTTTGATAATAGAACTTGCCCAGAAAACAGAAACTCAAGGATAGAGACAACTCAGATCTGTGATGTGCCTACACCTATAGTTTTGCTATTCTTGATTGCAGTGCCAGCAGAGATTTTCCTTCACCTTTGCCAAGGATGTGTAAGAAAGAAGACTGCTTTTTTCTTTTTGTATTAACATTAAAGCTGGACAGTATTGCCCCTTATGCACAATATAGGCCATGCATAAAATAACCTAATGCACTATAAATTTCCTAGATGAACTTTAAAGCACAAGGAAGTGTTCAATAAAATTTTAATGACATTCTAAGCATCAAGCAGACTCAGAATAGACTTCAAAATTCAACCTAGCTGTTTTCTTCAAGTGTGGCAGTGGAAAGAAGAAATTATATACTTTTTTGGTTTCATTCTTTTTCCCCTTGCATAAATGAGGGACTCCTGTACAGAATCTGTTATGAGACTGTGCAAAACTAATTATTATTTTTCTGAAGAAAAATATGAATATCCCAAGAAGCTGCTATTTTGTAAAACCTATCGTAGCATCTAACAAATAGCCTTGAGGGGCTTCATAATTACTGACAGGGATATTAGAACTGACAGATTTCAGGTGTATGCTACAGAATAAAAAGGAAATATTATAGGCTTGGTTAACGATTTCTCATTTATATTTACACATTTGACAAATCCAGCAACTACTGTCTTACAAGAAAGATCTGATTTTGCTACCTTTCAAATGAAGATGGATGTTTCAAACTATTTTGTTTTCTCTGCTAACAGGCAAGTACCTGACATCCTGCAGAGAGAGGCTTGTAAGTCTTATAAAGCTGTTCCTGAGAGGTTTCCAATGTGTTTCTTGAGATACATTTCTAAATTTTGGTTGACATAATGTTAAGTTGAAATAACAGCATTTTATGTAAAATTTTTATGGCAATGAATGTAAACCAGTTTTTCTATCCCACACAATTTTCTTGAATTTCACAGGAAGAAAATCATTACATATGCAAACATATCAGGTTATTTAATTTCTTGTGTGACTGTTACAACACTACTTCTGCCTGCTACTTATTTAAAAAAAAACACAAGACAGACAAGTAAAAACAACCAGATTATCTTGCCAGTTGAACCTTAGCTTCTTTGCACTGAATATTGCACTGACCACTGGACTAGTAATTATTCCAGACAGTTTTCAACACTTTTTATTTAATGATTTTTTACTTTCAACAGGAATAATATTTTTCCTCATCTCCACTATTTAGAGAGATAACCCAGAGACTGACATATATTATTCTAAATCAGTTATTTCCTTAATATTCAGCAGGTGCTGATCTGTGTGTCCTGCATGTCTTCTTTGTATTTTATCAACATTTGTCGTCTCAGTGAAAAATAACAAAATTTAACTGACTGCAGTATCTGTATGACTATCTGGCTATATGTTTCTATGAGGCACTTAGACATTTTTATTCAGTTTTACATAGTATCAATTGCTTCCTTTCTGACTCAATATACCACATTTTTATTTTCTAAGACTTTTTTTTCCTGTTCTTTTGCATCCTTTGGTCCTTCTCATTGCTTGTGCAAAAATACCAACTTGTCACACAGATGCACAATACAGTTGATCAAGGTAGAGCAAATTTTAAAGGTAGGGAATTTATATATAGCTTTTTCTATTGTATATCTAGCTCTTTATCTATTAATTGTCAGATTAATGGAAAAAAGAATGCCAGATGAAAGACACTGATGAGATGAAGTTTCCCATGGATCAGAAATCCCAACCATTATGAAGAAATTTAAATATGAAACTCAAGAGCATGAACTGGATCTCAGCAAGCAATGAATTGACATTTTTCACTGATTAGCTCCTGGAATTTTCAAGTACTTTTAAAGGATAATGTGATTAGTAAAATATAACGTGAATTATTATTTCCTTTAGTATATTGATATTAACTAAATGCGCTGAAAATTACTGTGCTGATTTTAACACCTCCTGGTAGTTAAATTCCAAATAAGCTTCTCCAAACTCCAAGTAACTTCTCTAACCCAGGCCTCTTCTGATAAGGGAAAGACAAAAGCCAAGATCATGGCTTGAGGTAACAGCTTACTGGATGCACACAGCAATGAAATAAGGCACTGACAACAACAACAGCAGTGTTAATAGCAAAAGTATACAAAAAGAGAAGGTGTTTTACCCACAAAAAGGTGTTCAGGAACAAAATAACCAAGCTGGTGAATACTCCCCAAAACCTGAGCCCACGTGGCTTTCCCAGACAAAAATAATATGGTGACTGTTCCTACCTACTGCCCATATGGCCGCTGGGTATGAAGGCAAGATGGGGACTAGCATTTCCCAGCTTCAGTCTGAAACAATAAAAATCAATGACAGACATGCCCCCCAAAACCGAGGTTGGTTGTGCCAGATCGTGCCCCTCTCTCTCTGCTGAGCTCAGCTGCTCACCAGGTGCCTGTGCTTGACTGACACCATGACCTTTTCTTCCTACATTGTTTACATTACTGTGTATTGGAAATGTATTTCAGACACTAAAATTAAGGCAGTTAAATTATAACAGTGAATTACAGAAATTAAAAAAAAAAGCTAATTCATCTATACTCAGACTTGGGACAGACTCGTCTAGATAGTTTTCAGGATAATCCTGCAAATTAAACCATAAAGAAATAGTTCTTTTACAGGAATGCTAAATATATACAGAAGTGTTGCCTGTATATGTCAGCCGTGGAAACTATGTCAAAGGCAGTTTCAAATGAAAGCATAATTTTCCTTTTCAAAATATGAAGAAATCAACTAAACAAGTCCTGTCAAAATGTTTATGCTATTTTCTACCTTCTCCGAAATTTCTGTGAGTTCACATTGTACATTGATAAAACAGAATCACATTCTCCAAGCATTTCCCTGTTTTTTGAGCAAAACAAAAACGATACAGCATTTCAGAGGAGCAAGCAGAGCTCTTTAATATTGTACTATTTCATTCTTCTCTCATAACATTAGGTCCAAATTCTGCAGGGACATGCACAGGTTTAGCTTTATGAACTGTGAGTTATTTCTTGGACTTGACAGGAAACTGAATTCCCATTACATTAAAAAAGGCTTTCTCTTTTTGAGGTTCAGCTTGCCAATCTGTCAGCTGCCCATACTGAGTTTTCTGATGAAGAATTCATGAGTGAAAATAATTTTTTTCTTCACGGTGTCCCGGAAAGCTTTGGTGTAGAATTTTAAACGCCTGGATATCCCAACCACTCTGATTCAGCCATTTTCACCAGTGATGAATTTGCATGTTTCACAAACATCCTCCCTTGAAAAATAATCATATTGATTATTTTCTTAAAATAGCACACTGGCACTTGTATGTTCAATGAAGAAAAGGTTTTAACTATTAGTTTCATGTAAACCAACATTACTGAGATTTATAATTAATATTGCACTATTGCCAAATTTATTCCAAAATCAAGATGAATCCTGATCAGCTTTAAGTACAGACCTGTGAAGCAATTGGTGTTAAATGGCAACACCACACAGACCTTTTGATTAAAAATTGGGGACAAATATGTCCATCACCCCAGATGTCATGCCTGGTGTGAAGTGCGAGGATAGCTGACTTTACAACACAGTGGTCCTTAACTTAAACTCATTATATTTGTCCAATATAAAAGCACTGGCAATTTATTTTTACTTTTTTATATATGTACATTTCCTTCCCTGTTCTCCTTTCTTCATTTTGCATTACAGAGTAAACTGATGCTTCCTGCTAACTTCTCAGCAGTCCAAGGAAGCAAATTATATTCCAACTGAAAAATATTTTGATCAGTATTGATGTTGTAATGACTCAGAGGCTTTTCCCAAACCTTTTACAAATCTGAACTTCATGCACTCCCTTACCTTGTATTTTTAATATGGAAAATGTTTGCTTTCTGTATCTTGGGCTACTAAATCTTAACACTGAATGATTCCCAAACTGGAAAACTCATATTGGTACAATACAATATCACAGAAAGATCAACATTACATTGAAGAATCAGAAGGGCTGTATGCAAAAACTCTGTCAATAGAGACAGAATCTATATTTCTTATAACACAGCAAAGTTGAGGAAATCTCCAAATGAAAACTGGTAACATACGGTGTCCTCCAAGGGTCCATACTGGGACCCTTTAATATATTCATTAACACATGCATAGTGAGATTGAGTGCATCCTCGGTTAGTTTGTGCATGACACCAAGCTGAGGGATGGGATGCCATCCAGAGGGACCTTGACTGGCTTGAAGAGTCAGTTCATTTCATCATCATGAAGTGTTGCTCAAATGAAGGCCAAGTGCGAGTACCTGCACCTCAGGTGAAGCAATCCTCAGTATAAATACTGACAGTGGGATGAATGGATTGAGAGCTTCCCTATGGAGAAGGATTTGGGGAGTCTGCTGTAAAAAAATCAGATATGAGCTGGTGGTGTGCTCTTGTCTTGAAAATAATCAGAGGGCTGTCACACACCTTTTATGTAAAAAGGTTTAGAGTGTTGGAGATCAGTTTGGAGAGGAGAAGTCTTCGGCAACACATTATTGTGGCCTTACATAAAGGGGGTTTATCAGAAAGACAGGAATGGCTACCAAGACCTGCAGTGACAGGACAAAGGGGCAGCTTTTTTAAACTGAAAGAGCATAGGTTTAGATTGGACATGAGTAAAAAAATTATTGTAAGTGTGGTGAGATACTGGAACAGGTCGCCCAGAGAAGCTGTGGATCACAGGAAATGTTCAAGACCAGGTTGGACAGTGCTTTTAGCAACCTGATCTAATGGAAGATGTACCCACCTATAGCAGGATGTTTGGCCTAGAAGATTGTTGAGGGTCCCTTCCAACCCAAATCATTCTATGATTCTAAGTTTCTGTTAAATAAAATTAAGGAAATGGAAGCATTTATTTTACATTTATTACAATAAATTATTGTGTTTAAGAAATAAAATAATAACTAAAGTACATCCAAAATTAAGCTCCATGTATACCTGCTGTGAAAGAAGCCTACTTATATGTAGTGTACAAAAAAATTTGAACGCACAAAAAAATTCTGTGTTTGAAAAACATCCTTGTTCTGTCAAGGTTAGTGCTCTGCACAGGATGTACAGAAGGATGAACTCTTTTCTCCGCAGTCAAACTTATTGTAAAACAAAGTTCACAGAAAAAAAGAAAAAGAGTTCCTTGAGGCTCTTCCAGAAACTTTCACCTCACTAAGGGGCTTCTCAGAAAGTAACACAAGTGAGAATCTCTGTGGGTCAGGACAGTATAGAGAATGTCAGAACAAGTGAGAAAAGAGTCAAGGAGAGATCAGACTTCAGATATGACATTTGGAAGAAAGATATATCAAAAACCTCCAAGAAAACCACACACATCCTTGACAGTAGGTAGGATTTTTTTACCTGAGTTTTCTGTTTATGTTCACTTTTTTCACTGAAAGGTGCCATTTTCATTTCCAGAGCAGCATTGAATATGACCAAGAATGAGTTCTGAAATTATTATTTCCACCTTCTAATCTGAAGAATTGATCACAACGGTTCATTGTTGCTGATAACTCAAGCAACCAACTCTTTCTATTCCTATTACTGAGCTAGTTACATAAGTCCTGTCATTGTTCCCTTATTTAGGAAGAAAATATACTGATATTAAGCACCTACATCCTTCGGAGGACAGCATTTTCACAACATTTTTCATCTCCCTTTTTATTTGATGGCTCAGCCTCTTTTTATTCTTCTTACTGGTTTTCTTTTTTGTTTCTTCTTTCCTCCCCAAGAAAACTGGTTTTCATTCTTGTACATGCATATGGAGCTAAGTGGAATACACTAGTTTGCATAGGCTTTTACTGCCACAGTTCATAAACAATGGATGAGCTATGACTCTCTGGCCGCTTTTTTCTCACTCACTCAAGTTGGAGAACAAATCAGAAAGACAAATAGAAGCCACAGAGTCATGGCTCCTCTCTCTCCCACCACATGTTGGCTGCTGTAACAGAACAAGAAATGGAAGGAGGGTTGCTGTATGGCTGTGTCAAGTAATTTGGGTTTGTTCATGAGAACCATGAGAAGAAAAATGTTCTGGGTGAGAACAGATCATCAGTTCTGGACCAATGCAAGAAGACACATCAAAACTCCTGTCCCAGGGGGAAGCTGAGAAGACTTGCTCCTCTTGTGTCTGTTAAGTACTGCAGCACTTGGCAGTGTGCAGCAGTACTATCTCTCTCCTAACCTGAGAACCCCCTTTTATTCTTTGTAAAGCTGTTTTCTTAGTCCAGATCCTAGAGTAAAAACTTTAATATATATATATAGGTATGTATATATATATTTTTATATTCTTGACAAAGGAGAATTTTTTGAATTTTGAATTTTTCAAAGTTTGCATTTGTAATAAAAAAAAATTCTGCTAATATTTGACCCTGTCCCTCAGAATAAATTTGCCATTTTGTCTTATTGTTTACATGCATCTTTTTTAAAGCTCTTTAATTATTATGTTAAATTATTTTCTTGGTGACTTATTTTAAGTTTGAGATGTTTTTCATATACTTAAGAGAAAAAGTATGTTTATATTACTTTTTCAACATTTTATTCTTCTTAAAGTGCTACCCAGGTAAATCATTCTTTTGAAGCCCAGTCCTGTCTTGGTTAACATCTCTGAAACAATGCAAAGGGCTGGAAGCACATTTCTAGTACAGTCTGGCTACCACATTGTTTTAATTGCCTCAGGAAAAAACATAATGAAGAAAAGGGAGCAAAAATTTAAAGTAAAATTGACACCAAGACTTTAATCCTTCTAAACTTCCCAATCCCAGTTCAGCAGGGGTAAAGAGATTTGACTGAAGAAACATTTATAGTCCTAACGTTTGCTTTTTAGGCCGTGTCACAGCTGCATTTCCTTGCGGGTAATCACTTATGTCAGTGTAAATTGGAATAATCCTTAAACTATCTCATGGGATACAATGAATCACCAATTTTACAGAACTTACTAGGATTAATATAGTGCTATAGTGAAATTTTAAACATGGTCACAGAACAAACTTGTATGTTATTAGAGTTAAGTAGGGGTGGGGAAGAATTCTCCAATATTAATACAATGATGAGATGAACTGATGAACTGCACAGTTGATTTGTTTGGTTGCACTTCATTTGCATTTCTCTAAAAAAGAACTAGTTTGAGTTAATTATTTTTGTAGCATATTGATATCTTCTTTTGTATCGAGTGATCATGCTGGGGAGGAATAGCATATACTTTGGATTGTGTGAAACAA
Source organism: Irena cyanogastra (assembly GCA_013397155.1). Taxonomy (NCBI): domain Eukaryota; kingdom Metazoa; phylum Chordata; class Aves; order Passeriformes; family Irenidae; genus Irena; species Irena cyanogastra. The sequence continues at coordinate 62,779 of VWZV01010969.1, forward strand.
ACAGTTGAAGGGTAGAGTTGGTAGTTGTTTGAAATCAGGCTCTGTTCATTGAGTTGGGGAGATGGTAAAAAATAAAACATCATAAGCAAGAATAAGAGTTTGCTTTAATTTAGTGAGACACTGAACTAACTGAAACTAAGCCTAAGAGCCTAAGCAGGAACCTGGTCTGCATGGTTGCATAGAAAAAAAATATGTACAAAGTCATCTTGTTTCAGTTCTGACCTAACTATTTAGAGATTCCTCAAAAGCTAATCAGTCTTTGGAAGCAAACCTTTATAAGGTAAAGGCTGAGTCACATCTAGTTCAATGATATGGTGAATAAGGGGCTGTTTCAAAACCATACTTAAAAATATCAAAAAGTAGCAAATGCTTAAAAAAAAGAGAAAAAATAGAAAGGAAACAAGCCTTTTAAATATTTTGCAGTTTTCTTTCTCCTAGTTATTTCCAGTCCAGTTTGTTCACGTGAAGCTTTGTTTCACTAGATGGGAAATCAGATTCATTTGAACAGACTGCAGTCATTAAGAAATCACACTGCTGTAATCTAGGAGCAACAAAAGTAGAAGGGTAAAACCCACTAAGTTCTGGTTATAGGATCAAATGGACTTGTGCAGAGTCCTGTATTTGATTGCTGCAATTCCATCTAAAGTACTGTGTAACATTTCAGCCAGAATTATGCTAATCTATCCTGAACCCCTAAAAAGCATTTTTCAATGGAATGATGAATGTGTAAGCTGAAGTTGCAATTATCAAGACCAAGCAAAAATTTGGACCAGAAAAAAACGCAGTTACATAGAAAATAGGAAAAATCTGAAAATAATCAAACAGAAAGATAAGTGAAGAAACAGTCATTTAACAGTACATGTTTTGACTGATCCTGTACAATACTTCTCCATCCATATTCCAGATCAAAAACATGCATTAAAGATAATGCCTTAAACAATATGCTTCCTAAGGGTGTCTGTGAAACTTAAAGTGAAATGCACATCTAATTCTTCCATCTAATTCTTCCTTGCTTCATCTAGCCATCAGCTTGCTCATGATTTTAGCAGATGTTTCTGCTTTTGGTTGCAAGACAACTTAATGAACCAGGTTTTTCTCTCCTTCCTTTTCATCCTCCAAGGAGCAAATGCATTCACGAGCAAATTCTTCGCTATACTTTGGAAATCAATTTTGCATGTTTCACCCAATGTTTCCATCACAGTTATATGGTGAAATTTGTAGTCTTAGTACATTATTTATGAGAATATCTAAATAATTTAAAAAATGTGAGGTTAGGAATGGTATGACCAACAAGAGGACCCACTTTCAGTGATGCTAATTGCAAGATAAGTCTTTGTCAAAGCTCTTACATGTTGTACCTTATTCTCTGTTATACAGAGCAGAATAAAGCTGGGTCCTGGAATGATTGCAGAAACATTTTAAGCCATGTTGGAAGTACCACATACCAGTAAACCAGATTGGAATGAAGAACAATGTATCTTTCATTTTGTGATTTGAACCTTCTCAGATGTATTAACAACTCCGCAGTTAACTTGAGGAAAAAACTTTTATTGAGACTGCAGGCAACAGAAATGCCATCAGTATCAGATACTGAGGTAACAACAGAAAACAATCTTCTGAGTTGTTATTGTTAATTTAAAAAGCTGATGGGGGAAAAAATGCCCTTTATATCTGTTGGAAACCATGCATAGATATTCAGATAAAATATTTCCAAAAGACATTTGTAGGGAAACTGCTACAGAATTTTCATTAAAATATTTGTTTATTCAAAAGGTTTTCTGGAAGATTTCACAACTCAGATCCCAATTAAACTAATAAGAGCTAAATATATACTCTTTTGTTTTTTTTGTTTTTTGGTTTTTTTTTAATTTCTAGTGATTCCAGCGCTTATTTTTCTCAACTCTTAAAAACTTGAATCTATTTAAAATCTTGGTTTTAATGTTATCTAACAAAGCCCTTTTTTTTCACAGATAATGAAATGTAAAAGACATGAATTCAGACACAGTTCTGGTTGAGGTAGATAAGTCTGTTTACATAAACCAACCAGAAGAGGTGCTAAAAATTTCTTGTCTGGTCTGTTATAAGTACCAGCAGTGCTGATATCTCAAGGACACAACTACCTGACTGAAGGAGAAGAAAGAGTCTGAAACACTTTAAAAACTACTCTAATTAAGTAAATTGGATGCAGCATTGAATTTAACTCTTGCTGAATATTAAAAATATTAAAATGAACTCAAATATTTCTGAATCTTGTATAATTTGTAGAGTATACAAGTCAGATACAGCTGGAAGGAGGCTGTGTGATTACTGCAGATTCCCATGTGGATGCCCATCATGTTTACTCTGTCCTGTTGGGAAAGAAAGGTGGTGAGGCAACCCAGAGTTCTCTGCCTGGACTGTCTGTGTTGAGCAGTAAGCAGGACAGGAATGAGGACCTTCTACTGACTGTTCTGTTCAATCTTGTTGAAAAGAATGAAACATACAAACATACTTCTTTCAGTTGGTTTTTGTTGTTTTTGTTTGGTTGGGTTTTGTTTGTGGTTTTGGTTTTTTTCCAGGGTTACTTGTGAGATGGGTAAGATTTTTTCATTCTGTGTGAGGAATTTTTAATCTCTTACTAAATTTGTCCTCTGGTAGATAGTCTGATAACATATGAAGGATTCCTTTTAACCTTTTTCAGGAGTCTGTGCAAATCTATATGAAGTCTCAACTACTGCTTCTATTGCTACCAGTAACAACACCATTGGAAGAATTCACTATAATTATTAGAGTAACCACATGTGCAACCATTGTAAGTACTCTATTTTTCATCAATTGTGATATCTGCAGTGTAATTCAAAATCACTACAATTTATGATAGTTTCATATTCAAGCTGAGGGATTCTTCTCACGCTATATTAAACATATAGGTTTTGCAACTAAAATTTTATACCAATTTCAGAGAAAAATGGCTAATCTACAAAACAGTTTGAATCTCTGTCAATTCAAAACAGGACTAGCATGCCCTCTTATTAGTAGTCAATGTTTAACTTCCAAATTTTAAAATTTTAGTCACTATTTCTGCTCTTCTTATTTGCCAAATCTTTTCTGCTTTGCTGATGTCTTTTTGAAGGTTTTGTAAAGTTCTTTGTTTTCCACTTTATAATCTCAATAGTATTGTCAAAAAATCAGTAGTAGTGTAAATGAACTTTCTCTACTAACCCCTGCCAGTTCCTACAGTGCATCTTAGATGTTGTGATATTGATTAAAAAGTATTCTTTAGTTCACTTGCATCAGATTTATCTAATGCTGTATTTTTCATTCAGAAGTTACTGCTAACCTATATCACTTTTCAGAGTGTATAATGATGATTACAGGTGTGGATAAAGAGAATAATGTAGTGCTTGGTTACAGGTTAATCAACAGAACCTAGTAGAAACATTTTAAATGTTGTGATTGATATATTTTAAAACATATATTAATCTCTGTTAGTCATCCTGAGTACAGAAGGACTAGAAAGAGTAAAGTTATACTATGCCAGGCACTGTACAAACTCAGAGACAATCTTTGTTTCAAAAATCTTCCATGTGGTACTTGTTTTTGTTGGAAGTTTCTCATGATCAACTCTAAGTACAGTCTTAGGACATAACCCCACTGTTGCAAGTGACCATGAATGATTTTATGGCATCCTAAGCATACCAGGCTATGCTTGACTCCACTGAGAGCACAAAGGGGTACCCAGAAGATGTGGAGTCTTAGTAAGTGATTAGGCAAGTAATCACTGTGGTGATTACTGTGCATCTGTGGTGGTGACAACACAGAAGTAAGAATCTGATGCTTACAAACACTTACATTAAGGGAAAATTAAAAACCTAGGGTGCTTTTTTTTTTTTTTTAGCAAGGGTATTATGTTCTGTTGGTAAAATTTTACAATGCAACAGAGAGTTGATCCATAGAGTCTGAGCTTGTAAGCAAATGAAGCAATAAATAGAAAAAACATGAGACTTCTGAAAGATGGGAGAGGCAAAATTTTAAAGGAATATCTAAGCATTATTGGCAGACATCCAAAAGAATGTGTTTGTGATTAATACGAATAAACCTGGCATGGCTGCAGCATTAAATATGCTCACCTGTTATGTTTGGTTCCAAATAAAAGAAGGAACAAGGGCTGAAGAATGGGACAAGGGTTTGGTAATGATTTTTAGACAACTGGTAGAAACTGAGATCAGTATAAAACAGACCCAGGAGGCAGACGTAGTTTATGAAGTAAGAAGAATAATGATACAGATAATTAGGAGAATTATATTTGTTCCTCTTTCTCTAAAGCAGCAGATGCCAGCTGTTAGAAGTTGAATATTAAAACTGGTGTCCCTGTAGTATGATCCTGTACAAAGGAACCTCAGTTGTAATATCATGAAACAATGTTCTTAAGAATATGAACATTCTTATATTTCTTCTTCAATACTTTGCTAAGCTTTTACCACAGCTAGAGGCAGACTACTGGGTCCCAGCTGGGTCAGGCTTTGGTGAATTCTTTGAAAAGCTAAATAAGAATGCATATGGCTTTTTTTCCCCTTTGAAATAGATCTTTCCTCCACAAGGAATTCTGTCACTTGCAGTTTTCCTGGCAAACTAAAATCTTTTAACATTCCATATTTTAATTACTATTTTCTCACTCCACAATACACACAGTTTTACTGTCTGACAAAGGCATTTTTAAAATCCAGTCAGTAATAAGTTTGTGTTATATTCACTTACTGCTTGATAAGATCAGTTGCTTTAGAGAGAGAATCTCTCTTCACTTCTAACAGAAGGCTTGACATGCTGTGAAAAAGGAAATATTAATTCATTTAAGTGTTCAGGGATATATAAGACTCAAGCAAATATTGTATGTTTTGACAACAGAACTTGAAGTATTGTGTTAAGTCTTTGATAAGTAACTGTCTTTTTGAATTAATGCATTATTCCAAACTAAGAACTTAAAGAGAAGCCATTTATTTTTTATATACCTACATATCTGTATATACACAGAGTATCTGTGTAATGTGTCTTTCTTCCTAAGGGTAGTTATCTGTCTGGAACTGCATATATATGTGCACATACACAGATGCTATTAATGTATACGCGTAGTAAATTTACCATGCTCTGATTAGCAATGGGAGCCAGCTTCAGTTTCAAAGAGCCATAATTAAACACTTGCCTGAGTTCTATCCCAAATTTAGCGAAAATTAGACCAAACTGATTGGCCAAACTAGGCCTTTGCTGTCTCCTCACAAACAGTGCATCGAGTCCCTGTTGTGGATGGAGGAATGAAGAGAGGAAAGGAGAAATGTAGGCTGTAATAGTGTCTGTTTTACAAATTGACATGAATTTAATGTATTCTGTCTTCTTTTATTTTGAAGAAACTGTTAAGTCGTTAGAATGTTTGTCTTGCAGCAGTGTTTGACTCACTGCCAGCTGGTGACAACCTTGGGCACCTCCTGCCTCTCTTGCCCTCCGTGTCGGAGCCAGTCTTCAGCCAATCCCTCACTGACTGAAGTCATTCTTCAATATTTCTTCTTGCTGGTCAGAAGCAGGGCACTTTAGTGACCTTTCTGATCCTTAGAGTATATCACAGAATACTGCACTACATAGAGTCTGCTATCTACAGATTTCACAAGTGGCATTTTCTTTACCTGGGATGTCAGTTTACTAAATTTGAAGGCTGACATATCTGATTAGAATGAAAGCTTGTCACAAGGTCTGTTTCACTCAAACCCCTTTCTTTGCACCAATGAGAAGAGTATGAGTTTCCTTCTATAGTTTTCCAGGATGACTTTCTGTTTTCTCTTAAGTCTTAGGCCATCTGGTTTACATACACTCCTCTTTGCATTGCCGGCACAAGGAACTCAAACACTGAAAGAGTAAGACCTAAAAGTATGGTATGCATGATACAAAGCAATTGAATATTTTAAAAGTGTTTTGCTTCTCAGTTTTTGTCTTTGGATATCTATCTAAATTCATATGTGCACCTACTGTAATGATTTTACTGTGCTTTTCACATCTGCTAGCACATGTTGTCTCCAAGGTGAGGGGATTACTGGATCTCACAATCTGAAAGAGCTGAGGTTGCTGTAACTCCATTCCTACAAAGCAAGGGTTCACAATAGGCATGTATTCAAACAGGAGCATGTACCACATGCACACACAGATGCACATCTGTGTGTACATGTGGTACATCTGGACACATTTGTATATGTGTCCCAGATACACTCAGCACTCACAGTCGCTCAAATGGCACCAATGGCCTCTTCCCATTCCACTCAGTGCCTGATTATGAGGAAGGTTCAGTAGTGGGAAATACCCACGCACACCTGCATGTACCTGCGCATGCATGACGTGAATCCATCCTGAAGCTGGGCTCGGGCACTTAATCTCTCCATTGGTTTCTCACGGATCCAAACCTTCCCAGTTGTCACACCTGGACAAATGAGCCACTGAGACCCCAGGGCCCCTGCAGCTGCTGGTACAGACCTCTCACACTTTCACACCCACATTCATTCCAGCTGCTGACATTCAGACTCACAAAAACACACTAGAGTTGAAAATGGAAGGTAATAAGAGAGCCAAGAAGACTGTTTTGACAACATGGTACGACCGTGTTATGTGCTGAACAGCCAGCCACCTGTTTACATGTTCCTTTTATTGTCTTATTCCTCTACTTTTGTCCATGCTTGTTCCTCCCCAATCCATGTTGTTCCCTCTCATTTTCCACCTTTGGTTCCTCCCCCTAACCATCCTAGAATATCCTGTGTGATCTCATAATGTGCCCTGTACCTCTGGGCAGTGATTCCCCTCATTTAGAAAGGTGACTTCCAGAGCATTTGAGTTGGCTCACGGTGTGGCTAGTCCCATCTTGATATGGGTGGAGGCTGAGACTCTCTTGAGATCACTGTGGGAAACCCTGGAGTTCATTTCTCAAAAGGGTTGTTAGGGCTCCAGTGTCTGGCACTGTGCCTCTCTGCTCCTTCATGTGTATATGTGTAGGAGATTTTAGTCACATAAACTGACATCCAGATCTCCTCTGCTGTTAAATTAACTTTTTGTTTGGAAACTATTCAGACATAAAATGGACAGAGACATTCTAAACGGTCTTACTTAGCCTTGCAGTATCAAGGCAGGTGAAGGGTCCTGAGAAGGATGCTAGAAACGGATGTCAGAAAGAAATGTATAGCATGTCAAAATAAAAAAGAAAAGTGTTTTATTATGTTTGGATAAATAAGGATTTGTTTTTGTGACAAATTTTGGGAGTGCTTATTATGAAGCAAAAAGTTCCAGGAGCAATATTTGAAGGAACACTAAACCGAAGGTTGAGGTTGATGTACTTAGAGAGTATTAGTGTTTTAGTGGGATTCACCAGATAATGAAATATTCACAACTAGGCTTAGGAATGTCAGTCTGTTGGTTAAAGGTCAGTTGTGAAAAAGTAGCTAAAGGAGGCTAATTTGCAGTGATGTGATTAATCCTCCAAGACTATGACGAGAATCCACTGTAGTCATTCACTTAGTTCTCTCTGAGAGAACAATTTAGGAAACCTCTGATGAAAATGTTACACAGAATTTATAATAGGCTTTCAAACTTTGAAAAGATTTCCAGGAGTGCTTTAGAGAAAATCTGTGGCACCTTGATCCACATGTTTGTTTCTTGCATTGTTTTTCTCTTGGTACTGTTTTACAGGACTTCTTGACTCAGCATTATATTGTCACCCCACAACATGCTAGTGAGCTGGCTCCTGTCAGCTAACTCTGAAGAGTGGTCAGCTGAGGATTCAGCTATTCTGTTTAAAAGCAAGACTTTTTTTTTAACTCACTGTCATTCTGTATCTCTTCAAATATTATTTAAACGAATGCTTTATATGATCTCTGTGCAGTATCCAATCCACTGGCTGGAATATTTTTGGAAGTGTACCATGGATGCAGAGGCCAGGATGTACAGCCAGCCTGTTCTGATGCAGAAGATGGAAAAGAATGTCTTACAGCTACAGTGAACTGACTACATTTAGATGCACAAGCATTTTGAAAGTGGTCTTTATTGTTCAGTAGTGGAATAGAGGGAAGCTAGGGCATTTGCCCATGATTCCAGTCTTCCAATTTATGGCACTGTCTGTGAACATTACTATGGCAGCTGTCTTCAACCCCTGTTCTTGGGGGACAATGACAATTCCATTTTCTCTTTTCCTTGCTGCAGTGTTCCAAAAGTCAACCTTTGCCATTCTTTCATCTGCTGTGAGGCAAAGGGTGTCAAGAGTTTGAAAGAGCATGGAACAATTCTCTTAGAACTTTCTTATCTTTGATGGCAATCTGAATTTCTGCTTCCCATTTGTTTTTTAATCTGCTGTGACTTCTCCATTTCACACTACTTTGAATTTCAGAGAGACTGGCTATTTGTCTTTTAAATACATCTGTTTTTTCCTCTTGCACTTTGGTAATTTATTTTCAGTGTCAGAGTAAGGCAGACTGCTGCATATCAGCATAGGGCTTTTTTAGATGTGTAAGTATGTAAGGCATTCTGAGAATTTGGTTTCTTTTGGTTAATTGTTTGGATAAATTCAGACCTGATTTGGAGATGTGATATTTTTTTTCCATCTAGATTATTTATGTATATACATACCCATTTAACACAGAAGATATTAAAGCCTTTCTAGAATGAGAGCTAGAAAAAATTCAAGTAGGTGTGGTTACTCATTTCACATCCATGCCTGATGGAAGCAAATACTGAGTTTGGTTCTTCTGGAAATGCATAAGTTTATTGAAGCTATAAGTGATCAAGTGATGAGCAAGTAAAATCCGATGCAAAATGCAACAAATTTCTTTTTTATTTATAGTTTTTATATTCGTATCTATGTGAGTGAATAGGGAAAACCTATTTCTTTTTAATTCAAACTTCTATTCCTACTTGATTTACTATCATGATGTGATAAACCTTATGTAGTGGCTACCATAAAGGTCGCCTTTTATTTCTTTCATACCACAAGAGTAATAAATAAGAGACATTTTTATTGGTCAGAATAGAGGTTTTCCTCAAGAATAAAAAAATGGGATGTTATCTGGATTGAGCATGCATCCTGTGTTTTATGGTCTATCCACATATGAAATTTTCAGAATGGTCTATGAAACAGACCTTGGAAAGACAGTATACATCTGAATTCGAGTAAAAGCTACTGGTCTATTATATTACTATTGGTACTGAATGCTAATGTGTTTGAAACCAAACAGACCTCCACAGTTCTTGATATCAACACAAAATTGTGTTTGAGAAACTATATCAGAGAAGCTTTTTTGTTTTAATTCTCATAATGCTTGTATCACCTTTACTAATGGCTATGCAGGCGTGTATTACAACAACAACAAGCAACAACAATAAAAACTCCAGCTTTAACAAGGACAAATATTCTTTCTAACTTTTCTTTCTATAGCGCTGTAAATCTTTCCAAGTACTCATATGACACCAACATACAAACAGTCTGGATATTCTGGTTTTAGCTAGTGCAAATACAGATGAGCAAGAATCATTTCGTTATACTGGAGTTTCCTCACTTTACAGGGGCAGAGATTTTCACTAAAAATTTCATAAAAAGAACGTCAGATTCAATGTTGTGGTAAGCCTTCTGGCAATGAATCAGATAGAGTCTACCTGTATTTCCATAGTTCACAGAAAAATACAACTGCTTTCCGTAATATTTGATAATGTCTAACTTAAAATCAGCTAGCAGATTCCTCTTCCTCTAGGAAATTCTAGCAGTTGATTTTATTTAATCTTAAATAGGAATAAATACCTTGCTTGAAATATTTTATGTGAAGAACAAGGAAATTAATTACCTTGAATTTAGACACATTGTAAAATGTACAATTATATGTAACAATAAAGTTAAACACCATTTTGGTTTGCATCATTCTGATCTAATGTTACTTTCATGAATTTTTTTTTCATATATCTTGGTAATATATATTAAATATGGGCCTTTGGTGTATTAGTATGTTAAATTCAGTAAGACTTCCTAATAAGTAAATTTAAAATAAGAGGCATTCATTTCTTCTTTTCTTGAATTCTATATTTTTGAAGAGAAATGTTCTCTTATAATTTATGAAAATTTTGTCAAAATTGATAAAAAAGCTGTTAATACAAAACTGTGTTTTTAAAACTGTCATACTGAGAATTTTGCACCCAGACTTAATTTTTTCTATCAAGAGCTGTTGCCTTTTAAACAATCCAGAACTCTCAAGCTGTTTTGCTCAGGATATAATTACAGTAACTTGTTCTCCATATACAAAGTGTTCTTCAGGACTTTGAAACCCTGTTCAAATTTTTGAAAACATTTTTAGTTACCTAAACCAAAGTTATTGATTTTTTAAAAGAGTATTAAAACTGAAATTACTCACAGAAACAGTCAGTCTGACAAGCTCTAGTTTAAACTCCTCTTAAAATTTTACAAAATCAATGTATTTTATTGAGTTAAATCAAAAATGTTTGATTTCTATAATTATTTCCAATGTGACAAAAAAAAAAACAAAACAGAAAAAGCAAACATATTTCTGATGAACTCTTGTAGTCAGACCAAGTTTATAGCAATAATGTGTATGATGAGAACAGTGTTTTGAACCATGGTGCACATTTTTAGACATGGAAATTTTGCCTCTCAAACATTGTCTTTGTGACTGCTTTGACCACAGAGTCCAATACAGAAGGAATCTAAAAACCACACATACTACACACACTCTCCATGAATTTATTATCAGAGATAGAGTAGGTGGAATATTCAGGAAGAGGGAGGTCGAGCCTCTTCCCTGCTGGGGACTAAGCGCCCTTATGTATATTGGCACACTTATGACCGCTGTGCAGTGTGGTGTGGTCAGGTAATGGCAGTCCAGCTGTGCAGCTGTGTACCTTCCCTCTTTTCTCATTCTGTTTTCAAGCCCTGAATCTTTTAAATATTACAAGCACTGCTTTGAGACACTGCATAGCAAGTTTGCACTACTGCTGTCTGTATTGGTCCTGTGCTGATCGCTTGGCATCTTTTTGCCAGGGGCAGATATAACCAGAAATCTCAGAAGATAAAAAAGGAAAATTTAGTTTGTCAACTAAAGAATGAAGGGAAAGATGGGGAAAAAGAGTGGTGATGTAGGAGGCCATGTTACCATATATTCAGAAAGGTTAGCTCTCTGATAAGAGAGACCTGAGCTCTCAAGCTAACATCTGCTCTGAACCAGCCTCTCAGAGTTTCAGTCCATGTGGATTATGTAGGGCTTCTTGGAGCTAGTCGCCTGATCCAAGCAGTGATGTTCCCTGAATGCTATTTCTGATGGACGAAGGGGACGCATTGTTCCCAGGTAGGAAAGATATTGAGGGCAAAAAGGGAAGATGAGAGGGGCGTGTCACATTCTCTGGCACCCCTCTTTAGCATCTATGTATGGGCCTTGTACTCCTTAGCAAGGAGAAAACGTCATGCCAAGAACTTCAAAAAGATAGGGAGGACAAACTAAAACAGATGATGCAGTTTCAAGTTCCCTTGTTCTGCCAAATTGTAGGTATGCCTTAGACATTCATATAGACATGAGAAGGTCAGGGAAGCAAGGAGGGGCCCTGTGGATAACTAAAAGATGTAGATCCTTAACGTGACAAGCTGATGTTGCTTAGCTGAGGAGAGATGGGAGTCACAGAAGGAACAGAGGTAGATTGGTATCAGATATATTATTGCCGATATCCATTTCGACTTTTGGATGTTGGATTCTTGCACCTACCTAGAAGAGAGATGAGGCCAAATTTGTGCCTCTGACTGACAGAACTCTAGCACATGTCTAGATTGGTGGTGTTATCACAAAAAAAACCCCACTAATTTTTGTTCCCTTTGAGAAATGTGGCTCTTAGTGTAAGGCTTCTGAGATGCAGTTCGCTTTTTAAATCTACACTAATCATTGAAATAGCTTGCTGGTAATGAATTAGAGTCCTGTTTCCCACTAGAGCTGACTCAACCCTCACTGAGTGGTCCCATGCAGAGGACTGTCTGTGAAGGTCTCCTATTTTTACCCTTCTCTTGATCTGTTTTGATCAGAGAACTTTTGGCTGAGTTGAGAAAGGGATTTGTCATTTTGTGTAGGATATTAAGCTAGATAGAGCAATGGCTGGGTATGTTTCATTGTATCAGCTGCTGAAGTAGAAATGAATACTGTTTTAGAGTAGAGTAGGTTTAGAAGACCAGTAACTTTTATGTATTTTGAGGAGTCATTGGAGATATGAGCATATGAGTTTGGACTTTGTTTTATGAACAGTTAAAAGAATTTCTCTGACCAAACTCAATAAAATCATATGCCCCTAATTTTGAAGTAAAGTTATAAAAAGTAATGACTTGGGATTATTTTTTTCTAAACTATAGCTGATGTGTTATGCTAACAACTTTGACAAAATAATTTATCTATTGCAACGACTTTATTTTTTAAATCTATTTCAGTTAGCTTATTAAATTTTAAATCTTGTACCTCCCCTACCATTTCCTCCCTATAAACTAGTTCTATACTGGAAGATGAAGCTTTTGTGCTCTTTAAAATAACCACTTAGAGTGGCAATGCAGAAGGTGCACTAATTAATATAATCAAACCCATAAGCCATTACTGCAAGCTTGAAATGGACAATTTAATGGACTGAATTTTATGCACTTTCTAATGAAAGTTGACCCTTTTGGTTAATCAGAATTCATGGCAACTCAGCAATGTCTAAGTGTTGCATAAAATTCTTTACCTGAAGCTGGCAAATAGACTGTGGTTAAAAGAGGAGAGAAAGGGAAAGCAATAAAAGAGACCTCATAATAATAAAAAAGCCCTCATAAAAGTCCATCATATGCATTTATTCAGGTTAGATGTGTGAGACCATTCAATATGCTTTAGAGAAGAAACTATTTCTGAAAGAATAAGGAAATCCATAGTTAAAAAGACAAGTGTGGTATTTTAATATAAGTGCCGCAAGTCATTAGTTCCTGGCTTATTACAGCCAATATAATTCTTCCACTTAGACCTCAACTAAACAGTCATTAGTTAAGCAAAGTGTCCTAACAGCACTTCACATCCAAGGCCTAATTTCACATCAAAGGTATAACTGGTGATATAGGAACGTAAAGGGTTCCATAATGATTTATGTCTTTTAAGTACATTCAGTCATTTTTCATTTTGATTGTCGAACTTACTGAATGTTAAGACAAAGCATGATGGCCTTGTATTTTAAAGCAGTGGCATAAATATTGCCAGAAAGAAGTAACAAAAATGAGATAATCTTAAAAATGCAGGAGGTTGACCACAAAATTTTAAGATGGAAGAAGAATGAAGAGACTGAATCTGTGCTCCATTGAGGCAAAAAGAGATGTTAGCAAAGATCTGAATTTACTCATGACTGCTTATAAGGCTAACTTTAACTTCCTTACTGCTTATGAACCTGTATTAAAATCTGTATTAAATGAGATTAGTAACTTTTTTCTCTTCTCTGTAAATTGAGATTTGTGAATGTTTCATTTTAAGGTTTTGTTATTTTTTTAAATGAAAAGCTTTATTCTTTAATGGCCTTAAAAATGAAGGGGCAAAAATACCCTAATGTTAACCATTTTCTATTTTCAGATGACAAAATAAATGAAAATAAAAATAGTTTTTTGCTTCCTCAACACAGTAAAGAGTCTATGTGTTAAGAACATTGTAATAATACTCAGGCAGATGCCTGATTTTATAAGTACAATCATGGGTGATTTTACTTTGTGAATAATATCATTTGTATAGCAGTTCATATGTGATACACACTGGACAATCTCCTTCAAGATTACCTTCACAGCAGTAGTACCTGGTTTTAATAGAAAAAAAAATGGAAAAAATCACAATTAGACCTCATCTGAGGATTACATTATCTATATTTTCAATGACTTTGATAAATGGAGAATATCACTGTCCCTATATGTAATGAGGACGCGTACAAATAAATAGTTACTGACAGCCTGCGAGTGTCTTGTAGCCACTTCTTAAATGTAATAATTTTGTTATATCTAATTTGTACTTTCATTATATAACACATTGTCAGAAGGAAAAGTCTTAGTGCAGTTTTTCTTTCTACCATTTGTGAAATAATGCAAAGAATTTACTCATGTAATTGCAATAGTGAGAGAGTTCTGATGAATCTTTAGTTTTCTTTCTCTGTTATTTTTAGGTTCAGCTTACACCCACTCTTGTTTGGAGGGTGGGGGATCAGAGGTGGGTGTACAAATAAAGAAATTGCTTCCGAGTTTCAGTGATTTACAATTTTCCTACGAGTAGTTTACATTTCTGTGAGTTATTTTCTTAATGATTAAAAGTGTTTCAAAATTACTTACATTTACTGGACCTAAATTCACATTCTGAAAACTGGTGATTTGAGACAGTTTCATTAGCACTTCATATACAGTGTAAATAGATGTTACAAACATTCTAGTCCTCTAATGCACTGCTATTGGAGGCAGGAGTGTAAAAGGCTTGATTCCTTTGACAACAGTCATATTTGTAAAGACTGTTAAGAACACGAGATCAATAAAATTAAATTATTAAACATTAGTATTTAAAACAAGCACAATCAAATGTTTCCTTCAGATAATATTACAATTATGCCAAAGACTTCTACACAAATAATGCTTTTCAGGTAATTTAATCTTTCGGTTTGTTTCTACATGGGAGCACAAAATGCAAGAGGACAAATTATCCCCTTATTACCCCACTGGATATGAAATATCTCTGTTCATTTAGTGGAGTTCACTGAAATTAGCTTTTTGTGAGGAAAGACAGATTTTGACCTCTTTGCCTTCCACAATTCAGAAATTACAATTAGTCAGTTAAGAAAGTTTGTGTAAGAACTCTCAGACAGCTTCACATAGTTCCTGGAGGTTTAAAATTTGCAAGCAACTTAAGCAACTGTCTGTTCCTTCCTCCTGTCTTCTGTTTCATGAAGTACTCATAAATATGTGACTGTAGAGACAAAAAATGTATGCAAGCATGGCAGGGATTATCCTTTAGCATTGTTATTTTATATTAGCTTGCTTCAATGTCTTTTCATGAAGGAAAGCCTCAATTTTAATTTTTAATTGTGTTTAAATGCATTTTTATTGCTATGAAAGAGCCTGTTGTGAATGCTATATAACCTCTTTCCCTAAAATAAAAGACCTGGCAAACAGGATTTCTCTATGTAGAGGACTCCCCAGCAAACTGATTCTCTGGGCTCTGTGTGTGTGCAAGAGAGAGACAAAACCAATCCATTTTCAAGGAAAGTCAGTCAGCACAACCACTCATCTTGCTACGTATGTCCTTATCTCACCATAATTTCACTCTTGGTCTCTATCAATATCTACATTAAAGAAAACTGACTAGTTTGTTCTTATCCATGAGTCTTCTAATAAGTTCATTGTTAGTCCTGGCCAACCAGCGCTTCAGGCATTCTTCCACTGAGTAGTTTGAGTCTGTTTCAAAACAGAAATATTATTGTTGCTTCCTAAAGAATCTGGTCAGTGTTTATTTAATTTAACTTTTTATCACTACCAAACGGTTCATTTTATTTAACACCTAGAAGTAATGCATGATAAAATACTAAGGAATTCAGGAGCAGATGACTAAAATACACAGGTTTGTACATGTTTTAAGTCACACATTCAAATATATTTTATATTCTTTTCTCCACAGCAACAATGAAAGTACCTTTTTTTTTTTCTTTTTTTTTTCTTTTCCCAGAAAAGAATCTATGGTTCCTTTTATCAGCTCTTGGTGAGATGAAGCAGTCAGTGCATGAACCAGAAATGACAGCGATAATGTAGTGGCAGAAATTGCATTTTGAAGAAATGGATGCTTTCTCAAATCTGCAAGGCAAAATAGACCATCATGCTCTCAAGCAAGGAAAGTGAAGGGGAACAAAGCCACACACTTACAAGTAAATAAGTCAATACTGATCTAGTTTGCTGCTTTGTTAATTTAAGTATGTTACTTCATCTCCTCCTACCTCATTTTTCTTATATGTATAAGAGCTGAATATATTAAAACTAATATGAAATAGCAATATAAATTACTTTTTCAGGAAATCCTTTTCCTTCCTGAACTTTCTGTTTATAAAAGCTGTTAGGGCAGTGAATTAAAAAAGGATTAAATTCTGTCACTGTATAAATGCAATAAGAATTATATAATTAAACCAGTCAATCCAAACATCTGAGCA
>VWZV01010969.1:79008-128800 GCA_013397155.1 Irena cyanogastra
CTGTGGACAAATTCTCAGATGCAAAATGTACTCAGGAATATAGATTTTTTAATGTGAATCAATAATATTACTCAATGCAACAGTAAAGCATATTTAGAAAATCATGCAGAAGCTGGGATTCCAAAGTATATCAAATCTCAGAGCAAAGTTAAGGACATCATCACATAGACTGAATTGCCCTGTTAATTCTAGAGAAGCCAGATTGTTTCCTAGCACCTTCAAGAAAAAGTCAATCCTACTTGTCAGCTCTGCCAAACAGAATGAGAATTTCTCTAAAAAGTTTGAATTTTCCCAAAATGTGAAATTTTCTGTGGGCTACATTTTGGTCTCTGACACAAGGTTAAATCCTTTGCAATAGCAATAAAATTGAGATAAGTATTGCTAGAACTGGAAATTTTGAGATTCGATCAGAAGGTAAGTCTTCCATTCAGATCCTCCATTATTTTTACAACATGCTTTCTCCTAGAATTGCTGTCATAAATTCTTTAGCCTCTTTTCCTGGTTCAATTTATCATATTCTGTCTTTATGAGAGGTTGAGTTTGGTTTTGTTTGTGGGGTTTGCTTGTTTGGGTTCTATTTTTAGGAGGTCTTTTTTGGTTTGGTTTGGTTTTCATTTGTTTTGCTTATCTGCTTATCTATTTTTGCTTTGGATTGTAAGAGACACTTCTAGAAAAAATACTGTGGGGACATTTATATAGCATCACTTTTCTATCACATTCGTCTTTAAAATGATTGAACTGTCTAGAAGAATACCCACCAGTATAAAATAAATGGATATACTGTGTGAGGAAGGACTATTGTATAGTCTCTGTCAGCTCCCAACATCCAGCTTTCCTGTTTATCTAAAATGATGAATGAGTGCTGTTTTTTAAGTATACATCTGTGGGAATCCTCCCTGGGGGCCCCCTAAGTGGGGAGACCCCTAAAAAAAGTTCTGTGCTAAAATTGAGAGATGAACAGGTTGTTTTTTGGTCTTCAGGTTGCTGTTTATTTTTTATCTTATCAAAAATTCTCCACACCGCTGACACTGGGCTTAGTGTGGTGAGGAACACAGCAAAAAAAGTCACAAGATGTACAGTTTCAAGGTCTTTTAAAGCCATCTTGTCCAATTAACTCTAAAAACGTACTCAGTTTCTACTTTTCTACCAATAACCAACTACTAGTCTAACACACAGCACTTGCACTGTGACTTTCCCCAACCAATCACTCTGTGCCACCAACACTGCAGAAAATGGAGCAGATGAAGAAGAAGGAGACTGGANATGCTACTATTTAAAGGAAACTAATTTACTGATTTACTCCAAGGACTAGATTGTATTTAATGTATAGTGCCTTAATTATTGTATTTAATTTAATTTAATTATTGTTGCTTAATTATTGTGTTTAATTAGGGTATTTTTCTTAATATCTTCTATATAAAATATATTTAAATATTCCTTAAAAATTAAAATAAGGTTCTCAGGCAATCTCAAAGGAATAAGATTATCAGACATCGCACCTAATGTTGAAGAGGTGAGATTAGCAATTTCATAGAGAAATGTCAGCTGAAAATTGTCCATGGTTTTGGATTCATATAGTATACAGAAATTCCTTAACTTCCATATTTCCTGAAGAATATTTTGAACCTCTCAGGACTGCACAAAAATGCTTAAAACTGCTCTATAAAATGCTGAAAATTTTAAGAAAAAAACCCCACCCTTATAATAAACCTTTTGAAAACATCAAGTTTTGTTCTGTGCAGGCAGGGAAAGCATAATATTGAATGATGATTTGTTGTGTCAAAGAGGCATTTTCGCATGTCCTTCATTGTGCATTTTGTGTGAATTTGTGTGTTGCATGTCCTGTTCTGCATTTTATGTGAATTTAAATAAATGGGTATTTGTGGGGCTTTTGGTGGTGCTAGTGGAGGTGGTGCCACTGGTTTTCTTAACCACAAAATAATTTGAAGCACAGAATAGTGAAGGAGCATGCCACTAATATTTTGTGATTTGCATGGATGGAGCATACATCTCCCATTAACAGAACCCATACTGTCCATTACTTTCAAAGAAGTTGCTTATAATCTGTCAAGATGTCTTGCAAGGATTTTCTGAAAATAGAGTGAGATTTCTTGATTTGATAGTCTGAGAAGGGTTGAAAAAAAGGAAAAATAAAATAACATTTAAAAAATCAGGAAGATAAAATGAATGGCAAAGTCCTCATTTGAGATGTCTCATTTGAGACATTTTTCTCAAAATATTAATGTGTAAACTTTGTTAAATTAGTATTTTTGAGTACTTTAATTGTACATCAAGGCGAAAATATAGGCTTGAACACAGAGCTAATAGATCATTTTGCTCAACATTAAACCTCCTAAAACTTGCAAGAATATTTGAGGCAATGATACTTTTAAACAACATTAAACAAGTTACTAATCTATGTTGCTAACTAATCACTACAAATGTATTTTTGAGACATTTATTTAGAATAAAAAAATAATAATAATACTAATCATGATAAAAATTAAGTCCTGCAGAGCATCCCAAACCCTGAGGATATTGATATAGGAGAAATAGGAGAAATTACCCCAAACTTATTGGCAACCATGTTCCTTAAAAATACACCAATACATATGAAAATATTCCTTTTGAAGGGAACTCTACCTCTGTGCATTGCTATTTCTACTGCTGGTGTTTTATTGTCTTGTATTATCTTAAATTATATGTATATATATTAGAAGTAGAAATTACTGATTTGGTTATCTATACTTTCAATTGTGCTTACAGATTTTTTTTTTTTTAATAGATTGCTTTTGTGGTATGCCTTGAATGCTTTTGGTGATAATAGCTGTTTTGGCAGGTTATCTCACTATCTAATTGATTTAACTGTTACACAGTGCTTTTTTACTTTTTGGTCTCCATTTTCTTAATTTCAGGCCTTTATTTATTCTATTCCTTACAAGGAATTAAGCTAAAACTGATTTTTTTTTTCTTTTCTTTTTTGATAATTCCTGGAAGGTACTTATATTTTAATCACCTCTTACTTATCTCCTCTGTAGACTGTAAAAACTCCTTACTCTCAACCTCTCTTCATAGTTCATGTTTTCTAAGCCTTTCAGCACTTTCACTGCTTTTGTGTCTACCCTAATGATGTCATTTTTATAGTGCAGAGATGAGAATTACAGTACTCCAAAAGCAGCCTGTGCAATTTTTGGTAGCACTTATATAAATTTAAAAGAAATATTGCAATTATTGGCGGGCAGTATTTTAATCTGTTTTAAAAGTATTAGAAAGTGGCCAGTTCAAGATTTGCTGAAGGCAAATGTTGTCACCTTACTTTAAAAACTTACTTTAAAGCAATGGAGATCAGGTGTCTTGGTTTCAGTAGCATTTCACTATAAAACTCTTGTTGAAAGTGCTGTTTGATATACTGAGCTGTTTCTTTGCGTGGCTTTAAAAATAGCCAACAAACACTGAGTAAGAAGAAGCTTTCTTTCATAATAAAATTTATTTGATACAGCTTGCCTTATCTCATTCATAGCTAACAAACACATAAACCTCCCTATTTATTACTCTGTGAAGGGCCTTTGCTTAAAAAGAGACTACCCAACTTCACTGTCAACAATCAGGATTATTATAACTTTCTATTTATAACAAACAGCCATTAACAGTGTTTTATTTCTATAAATAGACTTGCCGTGTTTTTATTGTTATCTAGACTTGCTGATACCAATCCATATGGGGCTGGTCTTTTATCTACATGCAATATTACATGGGAATAAAGATGCACTTTCTTCCTATTTCTGTGCTGATTCTTTCTAAAACACCATTTAAATGTTGATCAGTGTAAGTGAAATGAACTAGATCCTGTTGTTTAATTGTTTTGTTCCTCAATCTTCTTACTCAACACATCACTAAGCTCTACTGAAATGAATCTTGTTTTGTATTGAATTAGCACTTTTCTGCAAAGTTGTTTTCCAACTGTGGGGAAGACCCCCCAAGCATATACTGGTGCATGGGGTTGTTCCTCTCCAGGAGCAAAAATTTGCACTTCCTCTTGTTGAACCTTGTGAGCTTCCTATCAGACCATTTCTCCAGCTGGCTGTGTTCCTCTTGGATGGCAGAATGACCCTCTGGTATGTCAGCCACTCCCCCCAGTTTTGTGTTGTCTGCAGACTGGCTGAGGCTGCACTCTATGCCATCATCCAAGTCACTAATGAAGATGTTAAGCAGGACTAAACCCAAAATATAGGCCAGGGGCACCCTGCTAGCTACTGGCCTCCGACTAGATCCTGTGTCACTGATCAGCACCCTCTGGGTTCACTTTTCAAGCAACCTCACTGATGCAGAAGAGCTACCATGAAGAGAGATCTGAAACACAGTCTTGGATCTCTGTCTAGAACTTTGCTGAGAAACGTAAATATCTTGACTTCTTAATTTGGTTTTAAAATCTTGTTTTTTCTTAAGGCTTTTTAGTTGGCTAATGAATAATTTTGGATTTGAAGTCCAAATTTGTGTATGAGATCAGTTTCTTTCCAAAATGACTGAATTCAATAACAGATTTATTTTGAAGGAAGATTCAAAACTTTGGTGATGTTTCTCCCAAGGTACTTATAATTTAGCCTCTTTCAGTCTTTCCCTCTCCATCTAATAGCTCATTGTTTGTCTGATATTTTTTGCTTGTGATCACAGAGAGATGCTGGCATTTTTTCATATTTTTCCATATACTCAACTTATTTTCATCTTGTCTGCAAGTCTCTCTTGTTATTGCTGGTCCTTTCCATTTCCTTCCACTCAATGTAACATTTTGTATATTGAGATTTTAAGTTCCCAATGAAAAAAAATTAACTGTAAGCAAAGTGTAGTAGCACCACAAATGAAGAAATTCTTGTCAGTCCCATTTATACTGGTTTTTTTTTTGTATTGCAAAAAAATCTGAGCAACAAAATTAAATCCTTAATTCTGACCTATACTTCTCATAATCTTCTAAATGAGAGAATGGGTGTGAAAATATCTTCCTTCAATATTGTTCTGGTAGCTCCTATTTTCTGTAGTCTGGAAGGTGCTTTTGAGCATTCTTTGAATTTATGTGCAACCATAAAAATGTCATAGCCTTAGACAGAATGAAAAAATAGTTTGTTCCTGCCCATTTACTTCTTTAGCATACAATTTCAGGCAAATGTAAGCCTTGGTCATAGCAATGATTTTTTTCCCTTAACAGTTACCCCTTCTGCTCTCTAGGAAAAATTGAATTAATTGCAGAACACCTTAGCAAAGTTCACCATAAGACAAAATTATTGCAATAGAAGCTAAAGGCTTATATGGCCCATATGTAACAATATACAGTTTGGGCCTACTTTTAATGACGGCTGTTTTGACACAGTGGATGAAGGGATTGAAGCTGTGGCTGAAGAGAAACAGTAGTGCACCTATACATCTGTATCAAGATTCTCTATTTAAAACACATAATAAAGATAGTATTTCTAATGTTATCTGAAGGTATTTTTATATATTTAATTCTCCTTAATTACATCTTTATGCAGATAGCAGCATAAAATTTATGTTGCAGGACCGTGTGCTAAGAATGAGGGAAAAGGACAAGCAAACATTCTCTGATTTAATTGGTAACTATCTGAAATCCTGAAATCCAAAACTCAGGATGCCTATATGCTATGTTTCCATTATAATTATTGTAGCTGCAATTGCTGTTCCAATAATGCAACACGAAAATGATTGATTATGTGTCCAAATGCAGATTTGCTTCTTCTGTAAGTCAACTTGCTTGATTCTAGTAATTAATTGCATGGGTCATTGAATATGAACAGGCTGCAAAGTGCTATAATATTTAGTTGGTCATAGTTTTCATGAAATATAAATGTCTCAGACAAAGGCCTGACGGTGACTACCCAATATATCAATAAGATATTAGGTATTTAGAAGCTTTGGAATAGCTAGAATTGCTCCTGTAAGGTCATTTTTATGTGGCCAAGCTGAATACAATGTGCAACCTCTCCTAGGGTGTTATTTTCATTTTTTTAATTTTTAAATAACTTTTCAATGTGTAGATTAACCAAAAGGTGCAAGATATTACAATATGAGGCATTAGACCATTTTAGAGTAAGTAGTTGGCATAGTATGAACATGAGAAGGGTAAAATTTCAGCTATGTCTCCAAGGGGAGTATTATTTTATTTTAGAGCAAAGATTTTTTTTTGCAAGTTGAACAAGAATTCTCATGTCATGGAAGTGAGATTTATGTCTTCCAATTTTTTTCTTCAGTGCAGACTTAGTTAAAAAATAATCAAAAAGATTTTTTTAGAAATCATTGAACTTCTGTAATCAAAGGAGTTAGTTTTTGAAATTCATTATTATTTTCTTCTTTTTCCCTCTCTCCACTCCCACTGCTCTTTCTCTCTTTTCTTTCCCTCTGAATTTTCAGCCTGAAACAACATAAAACTTATATAAACAAATCTCTCTTTCTTTCTCTGACATTTGTGAAAAAAACTGCAAAGAGAATTTTCAGTCATTTCCATTAAGGATACACTTATAATTCTTTGTTTGAAAAACATATAACTAGAAGACAGGTCTCCCTGATGTATACATTTTTCATTCCTTATCAGCTCTTTTCATTCTGTCAGATCACAGGACTGCAAAAGCCCACCAGGGTCATCAAATTCAGTATTGTGCTATCACAGGCAACAACATTATACTGACCTTTTTATGAGTCATTGAACTGGATCTCAAAATTAACTAGGTGGGATTTGGGGAGCTTTTTTTTTTTCCTTTTTTTCCCCCCTGATTGAGATACAGCAGTAGAAATTGCTTCATCCCAAAAATGATCTGCTATTGTTACAGATTTGTGATTTTGACCTAAATTTCTAACCTAGCCAACAAAATGTCTGTGGGTCTTGATGACATGCATTCCAGGGTCCTGATGGAACTGGCTGATCCCGTTGCCGTGCCACTTTCCATGCTATTTGAAAAGTCATTTCAGTCAGGCAAAATCTCTGGTGATTAGAAGAAACATCACTTCCATTGTTCAGAGGGGAAAAAAGAAGACCCAGAGAACTACAGATCAGGGAGCTTCACCTCTCCATCTGTGGAAGTGTTAGGACAAATGCAAGACAAGGACATGATCAAAGACATCCAGCATGGCTTCACTAGGGGGCCAAATCTGCCTGACAATTCTGGTGCCCTGCTGTAGTGGAGTCACTACAATGTTCAAAGGAAAACCAACTCGTGTCATCTGCTGAGACATCTGTAAAACCTTTGACACAGTCCCAAAAAACATCCTTATCTTCAGATTGGAGAGACATGGATTTTTTAGGGTGTACTAGTCAATGGATAAGGAACTGGATGGAGAGCCAGAGAGTTGTGGTCAATAATTCCATGTCCAGGTGGAGACTGGTGACAAATGGAGTCCCTCAGGGCACCTTTCTTGAGGCTGGTGCGCTTTCATATTTTCATCAGTGACACTGACAGTGAGATCAAGTGCACCCTCAGCAAGTTTGCAGATGACACCAAGCTGAGGCGTGTGGTTGATGCACCAGAAGGAAGGAATGTGATCCAGAGGGACTTGGACAAACTTGAGAAGTGGGGCCACAAGGACTTCATAAGATTCAAGAAGTCCAAGTGCAAGGTGCAGAGGTCAGGGAAATCCCAGACACAAGTAGGGACTGGGAGAAGAAGTCACTGAGAGGAGCCTTGCAGATAAGAGCTTGAGGGGTTCTTGTGGATGAAAAACTGGATATGAGCAATGTGCACTTCCAGCCCAGAAAGCCAACCGCATCCTGGGCTGCATCAAAAGAGGAGTGGCCAGCAGGTCAAAGGAGGTGATTCTGCCCCTCTGCTCTTCCCATGTAAGGCCCCATCTGTAGTGCTCCACTCAGCTCTGAGGTGCTCAGCACAAGAAAGATGTAGGTGTGTTAGAACAGATTCAAAGAAGGCCTACGAAGATGATCAGGTCTGGAGCACCCCTCCTATGGAGATAGTCTGAGAGAGCTGGGAATGTTCAGCTTGGAGAAGGCTCCAGTGAGGCCTCATTGTCTTTTAGTATGTAAAAGGGGCTTATAAAAAGGAGAGGAAGTTTTTACAGGGGCAGACACTGACGGGACAAGAGGGAATGGCTTCAACTAAGGAGAAATTTAGATTAGATCTTAGGAAGAAATTCTTTGCTTAGAGGGTAGTGAGGCACTGGAACAGGTTGTCCAGAGAAGCTGCGAATGCTCCATACCTGGGAGATTTCAAGACCAGATTGTATAGGGCCCCAAGCAACCTGATCTAGTGAGTGGCTTGTCTGGCCATGGCTGTGGGGTTGAAACTAAATTATCTTTAAGGTCTCTTCCAACCCAAGCCATTTATGATCTTATTAAAAAGAATGTTGGAATGTCTCTGTAACTACATGGTAGTTTTGCATAGTTAAACAGGTGCACAATAAAACTTCTCTGTAAATGTTATAGCAGCATCAGGTAGCTGGTGGTATTGTAACTGTGGCAATACAAACATAAATTACTAATAAAAACATTGGTTTCTCCCCCTTTTTTAAAATTGTTTTCTTAACTTTATATGCCGCGTGTTGCAGCTTTCATTGGATTTTATATGAATATTAAAAGTGTCGAAGGATTTTGACCATTATACATCTGAAAAACAAAAGTTGCATATATCCATTAACTACAGCACTCAGGGGAAAATCAGTAACTGCACCATTTGTTGAGCTCACTACCATAAAAGATGGTTTCTTTACCAATGTCTGTTCTTTCTATGAGTTAAACCTCCTTTAACTTAAACCACAGTAGCTGTAAGATGATTCTCCTCTGCATTAGCAGTGTATTTATCTCCCATTTTCTCTTTCTTGCCTGGAGAAATACAAACAGCAAAAGAGGAGTCAAGACCTGCTAAAAAATACATGAAAATTAGAATGGAACTGAAAACCACAGTATTCTGGGTGAAGAGATATCATAGATATAGATAGAAACCTGTGTCAGTCAGAGCAGGGAGATGGCTTTGTCTACATTTTTGTATTCCTCAAAGTAGTTAAAAAAAAAAAGACGGTTAGAGAAAAATCAGTTTTCAGCAGAATGTGAAAAAAAAGTAAGTCAAGTTTTTAAGACTAGAAAATCTGCTTACTGGTCAGAGAGACTAGAATTACAAGCAGTTTATATGATAAAATCTATCCTTTCTCCTAAAAACCTTGCAGGAAGGTTTCAGTATGCTCAGTAGCTTTCAAGGTTACAATCAGCCTTATGCTGCTCCTTTTAATTCTTACAGTGCTTTAGTCTCCTTTGAGACCCAGCTGCCTATTCCCTGCTCCTCAGTGTCTCACTATGACAATCCCTTCTGTCTGCTTCATCAAG
The DNA here is from genome assembly GCA_013397155.1 of Irena cyanogastra. Lineage (NCBI taxonomy): Eukaryota > Metazoa > Chordata > Aves > Passeriformes > Irenidae > Irena > Irena cyanogastra. The sequence goes on from VWZV01010969.1 coordinate 88,340, forward strand.
TGTTATCTTTCATGTCTGTGTCCCAGGGGAAGAATCACTTTCTTCTCCTTGTAGTGTTTTGTCTGACCTGTTCCTTGTAGAAGGTTGTCTTCAAAAAAGAAATATAGATCCTGTCCATATTTGTAGGCAAATAAGAAATAAGAAGAAGGGGAGTAAACTTAGAGAATCATCCCTTCTCCTGACATAGGTGTTTAGCCTTTTGTTGTGCAACTCCCCATGGGTTATCTGCTCTGGCAATTTGACAAAAAAGCAACAGAATTTATATTAGAATCATACAGGAATGAAAGGCAATACTCCTGTCTCCTCTGATGCTGTAATACAGCTGTAAGAGTAGTCACCTAAGTGGGAGAGAACTGGATTAAATTTTCTGAGAGAATTTTAGATTCCTTTTTCCTCCAAGGTAAATGCTCTGTCAGAATGCAAAAGGTTTTGGTGAAACAGAATTATACCTTTAAATTATTCTGTTTTCTCAGATAATAAATATTCAGTAGGTCAAAGAATACTTGTGAAGGTTCACATTTCATGGTTTAATTCTTGCCAAATGCACAAGTTGGAGGAGCTATTAGAATTCATGGTGAGGCAATTTCAAAGCACTGCAATTTTCACTGCCACCTCCCACTCCATGGGAAAACGAACATGCGCAATTATGAATTTTTTTCTTAAAAATCTTCTGGCTCTTTAGTATAAGAGGAATACCCAGTTTGTGTTCAGCCATCAGCCTAAGCAGTTTTGGTCATGCCTTGAAAGGTACAGATTCCTGTGAACTATTTGATAAGTAGTGGTATTTCCTGTGAGTTGAAGGTGGTTGCAAAATTCTGTTTATTTACCAAGAAAATCTATAGAGACAGTTTGATGACACGTAGGTTTCTGAGTTCTTTTATGGATCCTGACTAAATATGGTTATCTGAGTTATCATAACTTTTCATACCAACCAGGGCTGTGAGAGTACTCTTTGTTATATGTGTGTATGTAGTTTCATTTTTCTTCCCATAATTCATCAAGTCTAGAATAACTAATTTTTAAAACTCCAAACCTAGTGCATGGATTTTATGATTCTGGCTCCTGATACAAGGAATGCAATTTAACTTATCAAAAAGTATCAAAAAAAAAAAAAAAAAGAGGAAGCCAAACCCATATTCTATGGTAGTTAGAAAGGGTTGGACAGAGATGTAGACTGGGGATTTTCAGATCATAAGTATTCTGTAATTAAAGAAAGCCAACTACTGGCAATCCTGCAAGAGAAAATAGTTGTAGTATAATTTTTTTATTAAATAATGTATAAGGGAGCACTTATACCAGAGACTGCTGGTATTAAGGCTGCTTCTGATTAGTATTGGCCATCCAACTGTTGTCTTAATTTGAGTATGATTTCCACTCCAAAAAAAAGCCAAATGGGAAAAATTTTACTTCTTACGAGTCTTACCTCCAGAACCTATCAGCCACATGCCACATGCAATATAAATTCTATATATTTTTCATTAAATTCAGATTAAATTATGAAATTATCTATAGTTCTGTGAAAGATAAAAATAGAATCACTATGCACAACTACACAATGCAGGTCTCCTCTTGGAGTCCACACCACTTACAGAATTCTAGCTCAAGATCAGTATCTTCCGTGACTAACCTCTTACGCTTCTGTGAGATTTAGATTATGATGCGAATATTAAATAATAGATTAAGAAGTGAATATTTCCAAGAAAGTTTTCTTTGCTATGTCACCTCCAATATACTAACAAAGCCTGTGCAAAGGCTAAATAAAGATCTTCACTCTCTTAGACACCAACACTCATAAAAGCCATTGAAGGTAGTCCTTAGTATGTTGTCGTATCTTCTGAAAAACATGCTCCACCAGAAATAATGAAGTACTTTCTGAAAGTGTTGTTATTCTTAAAATTATTCTCTTGATAGTATTATCACCACTACTTCTTGCTGCCATTATCTCTGATAAAAATATTTAATTCATTTAGGAGATCAGTACTGAAGTTGGCCTTTAAAATTATATTGTTATATTGTTTTTTTTTCACTGTGCCATTAAAAAGGGGAGAAGGCAGGCAGGTAGGCAGAGAAAGAAAGAAAGAAAGAAAGAAAGAAAGAAAGAAAGAAAGAAAGAAAGAAAGAAAGAAAGAAAGAAAGAAANAAGAAAAGAAAAGAAAAGAAAAGAAAAGAAAAGAAAAGAAAAGAAAAGAAAAGAAAAGAAAAGAAAAGAAAAGAAAAGAAAAGAAAAGAAAAGAAAAGAAAAGAAAAGAAAAGAAAAGAAAAGAAAAGAAAAGAAAAGAAAAGAAAAGAAAAGAAAAGAAAAGAAAAGAAAAGAAAAGAAAAGAAAAGAGAAATAAAGAAATTCCTGGTGGTGCATAATCTGTTTCAGAAGATAATTACAAGAAGAAAGGAGAATTCTAGTTTCAGACAGTAGCTGTATTCATACACTCAGGGATTTGTGACCTACAGATGTGTAATCTGTCCAAGATTTATGGCTTCTGTGTACTTCGAAAGAGTTCAAGCTTGGTAACACAGGGTGCATCTCATCCAAGCAGATAAAAAAAGAAAATATAAGGTTCTTAAAAGTTTTATATATTTTAAAACATAAAACCCACACTATTAATAAGAGATGTTGGTTTTTTCCTATTTCCTTTTCCTGATTTTTGCTGTAATCAGTGATTCCTAGAGTCAGTAATAAGTGTTATCTACTCAAGCGTTTCTTAGATGCACAGGCATTTTAGAATAGAAAATGACTGTGCTTTTCTTTGTTTCCACTGAAAGGTAAAGAAATGGAACATATACAGCTGGCATGCCATAGTCTTTAGAAACTTATCTATTGTTGAGCACTGCTAGATTTTAGTTTAAGTCTTCTCAAGGAAGTGTATGTAAGTGTGCATGTGTCTGTGTTTCCTCAATTCAAGATGAGGAAATTGAAGAATAGATCAATCACTTGGTTTCCATCATCTCAAAATCAAATTTTGCAATTGTTTTCACTGAAGTCAAGCACTTGGTTTTAATCAAGACATAATTAATTTGCTTAAAAATTAAATCAGTTCTATTTTTGGGTGTGGTTGTATTAAAAAATTATGGGAAAATGTAGAAACAAACCCAGTATTTTAAAGGAATATTCACTTGTCAATCAGAAGCTAAAAGAAGGCAGCTTTCCTTCCCCCGCATGTCCTCCAAACCAAAGGTTAGGGAAGTCATTTAGACCACTGGACATACTTAAATATCTGACCTCTGTAGTTTAGAGGAGAGAATTGAAACAGAGCCCTTCCTCTACCAAAAAGGGAGTGCTTTACCGAGAAAGACAATTATCCAACAAGTGTTATTTTGTCCACCCATCACTATGTTTTCCTTCTCCAAAAAGCTGTCCATCTGGGGCCAGTTGTCTGAAAACAGCACTGGCTATGCTTTGCCAAGTGGAAACCAAATGTTACAGCCATTATGGCCAATTATCTTTACTCCCCCGGTGACGGTGTCACAGTCTTAACAATCCTTTCTAAGTAAGTTACACTTCTGTAAATAAATAACCAAGGAAATGAGCCAAGGAAATTATGAAAAATTATCCATGTCATTATCTGTTAGAGAAAAACAATAAATCTAAATTGATCCTGTGCCCAGGCAGCCCAACACACAGGAGTGGGGGAGGTCCAGGACCCCAGAGCTTCAATCTATGTGTGCACCCTCTGTGCTCGGCACACAGCCTTCCCCTATTTGAAGAGTGGAGCTGTGCTCCCTGAGGCCTCTGAAGGCATGACCCCTTGCTTCTCCATGCACATGCACAGTAGCTGTGTTGGAATAAAAATTGTTTGCCGTATTGGAATATCCCAAATATGGTCCTACTGGAAATAATATGTTTAATCGCTAGTGATTTTGTAATACATTTCAAATTTTACACCAGTTCCTCACAAACAAGGACTGTGTCTGTCAGGGACTGTAGGTCAGCATTCACTTCTTCATGTAAAACCTCTTTCACAGAAGCAGAGAATTGTAGAATTCTTGACTTACAGTATGGTTTGAAAGGGACCATGGCCATGGGCACCTTCCACTAGACCAGAATGCATTACTCTTTGCCAGCTCAATATTACATCTTCTCTTCTTTTTCCTGATTCTAATATTTTCCCAGTAGAGATGACATATAGTAAGGGACAGTAAGGGACAGTCTAAACAGATTGAGGTTTTTTTGTTTTATTTGTTTGTTGGTTGGTTTTTTGATTGTTCATTAGTTTGGTTTATTTGGTTTTGTTGGTTTTTCTTTTTTTTGTTGGATGATGGTTTGATTTGGTTTTGGTTTTGGTTTTGGCTTTGGTTTGGGGGTGTTTTTTGAGAAAAATTTATAGTGAGGAATGAAGTTTAAGCTGGAGTATTTTTTAAACACTCGTATCAGTCCTTCAGGAAGCAGACTTTGCAATCTTTAGAAGGAATGCTCAGAAGTTTCTGTTGTAATGGCTTAGAAAATTTGCAAGGGGTTTTTGGAAAGCTTTAGGTTCACTCATACATATCTGCTGGTTATAGAAATGTTAGTTCAAAGAAATTTGTTGTTTTCATTTTATCGTCTGTTCCTTTGGCTACAAGTCCTCAGAATTATCAGCATTAACAGGGATGATAAACAAAACAATTGCTTAGCTATCTCAAGGAAGGGAGATAGTATTGAAAAAAGAAAGCATGAGATTAATCTAAAATTTATTGCATGTATCAAACAATTCATCAGAGCTGCTTGTGTCTATCCTGACTAACACCACAAAATGGTGTTTGACTTAACTAGTATTGTCTGCATCTCAATCAATTTTGTACTCTTACATGGACTTTACTGCAATTTTGAAATTATTTAGTAAACCCCACAAAATGAAAAGTAGCTACATTTTTGTATAATGATCAAGCTACTCCAAACTATTCTACTTTCTTGAGGTAAGCAGTCTCCTGCTAGCTACTTAGTTATAGATATGTAAGAAGCTGCATTATTTAATGTAGGTAAAAATAAGTACAATGGTTGAAAAGAAAAGAAACATAACAAAAGTATTGCTCATATACAAAATTATGGAATATTGCAAATTACTGAAAAATACATTGATTGTATTGAATGCTAATGTAAAACAAATGTGGTGCCACTGATCATTTGCAATTTGATTTAGGTGAGATCCATTGATTGATAGCTTATTAGTATGCTGTGTATGAAAAGAACTAGCTAGGTACATTTATTTGTTTGCCAGAGAAGCTTACACATGCACGGAGTAGTATAAATAGGTTCCAAGAGCACCCGGTTGTTTGCTAAACAGAATAATTAAGAACCCACAGAGTCCCAAATGAATGCAAAGATTATCTTTGGGACTATCTTTCTTAAGAAATAAAATATCGGGTTGTTTTTTTGTTTTTTTTGTTTTGTGTTTTTTTTTTTTTTATGATATGAGTGTAATCTACATTAAAAATTGCTGTTTAAGATAAAAAAATTACTATCAAGTTTTTGTGAAGTTAAACTTGCCATCAGTATAGAATGGGATAGAATTAATTTACTGATCATAACCCTGTTTCTAATATTTATCATTTTATATTTTCATACTCTTCATTACATATTTTTAACAGCTGTTTTTCTTACATGCACTGACTCAGATTTAAATGCATACCTTCTTTTTTGTCGGTTTGGGGCTTATACTAGTAAATTTATGCCTCTTCTCAGTCATCACTGTCTGCATCTGAACACTGGACCTACAGCTTTATAGCACAAATCTCTTCCACTAAAGCTCTACTGTTACAATTATCACAGATGGCAACAGAAATAAGTGGTTATCTCGGTGGACCAGGTGCTTGAGAGAGATACATAGCACAATACACCAGTGGATTACATATTTATGAGTAAACACATTTCACAAAGAACATAGATGACTACTAAAATGAAGGAGCACCTTTCTTGATAGCACTGTGTATAACTGATTGAAAGGCAAATTATGAATCCATCGTTACTGATTATAGCAGCCTCTCTTTTAAAGGGAACTTTTAGCTTATAAAGGCATTGAAATGTACAATGAACAAAAAAATGCCTGAGAAATGTGATCCTTAATTCTTGTCCTTTAATGTTATAAGCTTTTAAATTTGTTGTTGGCTTTTATAGGTTGATAGGTTTGTTCTCTTCCTCTTACCTCCACACTACCTACTAAAAAGGACTTGTATAAAGGATTCAGAGCTGTTTGCAGTGACACAGTTATTTCAGCAAATGTTCTCTTTCTCGTGAAAAGAGGTTCAGTAAGAAAGAAAAGTAGAACAGGACTTGTTCACATATGCATATGAAATACTCCTAATATTTCCTTTCTATCCTTCCTCAACTCTTGGGCAGAAGGTGATAAATACAGTTTCAGAGAACAAATTCCAAAAAATATATTTCCCAAGAAATACGACTGAATTAACTGAACTCAGATTTAGCCAGCTCCTTATTATTTCAGTGTTAGAGAGTGATAAGTATTGCAGGTAAAATATTTTTTAATCTAAAAATTAATTACATAAGAGAGGAAACACCAAATGGAAATGTGCATGCAAAAGAGGTTTTGTTTGCTCAATAATACCCAAGGGACAAATGATAATATCTCCCACAAGTAGCTCGATATGGAACTGTAGTAACATTTGGTTGGTTAATGTACCTTTCTCATATCTTTCCTCTGGAAGAAAATAACAACTTTTTTTTTTTTTTTAATTAATTATGGAAAACAACAATTTGACACAGAAACAATGTGTAAAACACTGTTTTAGTCCTGGGCTCACTAAAATCATGAATCAAAGAAGACAAATACTTTATACATCTACAACCTAGAAAACGGTCACCCACAATTTGTTGGGATATTAAAGTAGTTTTTGTTGTTATGTAACAGTTACCTTTACATAACGTGAAATGCTATGCTGCTGTGCTTACTTGTTATGGGTTTAAGTCTTAGTGACCAAACTGAGTCATCGACATATATTGTGAAGCCAAGTGTACAAATGACTGTATCACCATTCTATAATTTCCCATTGCTCCATGTTGTCTGATGTCTAGCAAGACTTATGGTTGTTTATGGCACCTGCTTCTCAGCAAAATGATGCAGTGGAAGGCTTTAGGGGCCGTGGATGTGTAATGCAAGACTGAATCCTTGTGCTTGTGTGTATCTTTTGTTTTCTTCCTTTCACAAAAAGGCGAAGAGGGTATATAAATTTATCATTAGTGGCTTCTCACTCACCTTTTGAGAGCAGCAAGCAGATTCTTGCGGTGCTCTGGGAGTGGTTAGACAACAGTGCATGACAGAATTCAAAGTTCCATATTTTCATCATACCCATGCAGTTTAGAAAGAATTTACTTGTGTTGGATTCCTAAATTATTTTAAATTGTCTGATGCCTACCTGTTTAAACATGAAATGAGCAGGTGTAGTCTCACAGTAAAACTGGCAAAGTATTCTGTTATTCCCTGAAGCATCCTCCTTGATTCTGTGCTAAGAGTTCACTGCAGAAAGTTTTAACTAGTTAAATACCTCTGACAGGGCAGAACCAACTCTGGCAAAACTTAAACCAGCTCAAGTCAGAACATAAGCCAGCCTAAATTACAGATTTGATTAAGATGATGGAGATATACTGTTCCATAACATCTGAGAATCTTGTTTCCTATCTTATAGTTTTCAACCTTTTTACCTGTGAAGCAGGTATTTCCTTACAGGTCATGGAAAGGACTATGCTGGAGCAGATATCTACAGCACAACCTGTGTAGGACCCCACACATTAAAAGGTAAATTTGCTTTTAAGGATTCTACAGCCTGTGGAAAGAAGTCACATTGGAGTGAGGGAAAAGAGTGACGAGGAAGGACCATCAGAGACGAGCAGATGATCACAGTCCCCATTTTCCATCCAGCTGAGCTACTGAAGGTGGAGGGGGTGAGGTGAGAGGTGGAATAGTTGGGAATGAAAGAGTGAAGCTGATTCTGGGAAGAAGAAAGGGTGAGAATATAGAGAGAAAGTGATTTAGTTTTGTTCAAGGATGGCTGCTATCCTGATATTGATGCATATATTTGTGCCAATACATAAATACAAAAGGACAATCAACAACAAAACAAAATAATTAGCCAAGAAATTTAAACCATATGATAATGGACAAAAACCTGTAAAATGAAAAATCATGTGCTTAGATAGTATGTGATGCTTCAGCTTCAGCATAATCCGTGCAACCATGAAATATATAGAAAACAAAAAGGAGAAAGACCACCTAGTATTATTCTATTTTTATCATTAGGTTTATAAAATTACATATGTAAGCTATCACTCTCTAGAGACTCCTTTAATAATTTCTGGCAATAAATTATTGCTAACATGATGCTTACATTCATTTACCTTTGGCTCCTCTGCTCACATTCATCTGCCTTTGGTTCCTCTGGTCTATTGCCAGTAAAATCACTTTCAAAATTTAATTTTATTCTTATTTACCATTATAGGATATATTTTTTTCCTTTTCACAAGAATCCTTGCTAATATTAAGCCTTCTTTTGCTTCAGAGAAACAAATTCAATGCCCATTACTTAAGTTAAAACGGTAAAATATCATCTCAACAAACTCAAACAAAATACTGATGAATGACAACTGAGCAAGAAAGATGCATTTGTGGCTGTGTTTAAAAGAACTAGAATCTAAAGGCATAGAGCCAAATATTTCTCTGAGGGCTTCTTTATAATGAGATAAAGAATCAGAACAATGATTACAGTAATTCAGATCAAAATACTTTCCAGGATTCCAGGAAGTTTACATAAACTGCATTAGTAGTAGCAATTAAATTTAAAATGCTACCATCCACTATTAGTTCTATCATAATTGGCCTCACCCAAAACCCTCACAAAAATCAGCTAGATACTTGCAAGTGTTTAGTGGCTATCCTGTTCTCATTCAGATTTAAAAGACATGGAAACAAAGGCATTCTGTCTTCCTGTCTTTGTAGCATAAATAAATACAATATTTTGGAGTCTGAAAGTCCCAAAATGTTCCTCAGCAAGAGTCTATCAATATCCATTACCTTATCAGTATGCATGCCTGGTATAGATGTCAGGCCATGGTTTGCCTTAATTTTCTTTTTCTCCATCTCTCTGTACCCTAAGTCAATCTGTTCCACTTCAGTACATCAAAACAATAAAGCAAAATGGTCAGATTTTGGAGTGGCTTGGACCATTGGTATTGGTCTCCAGAAAACTTTTTTTTTTTTTTTTTACTGCAAGATAAACAATCATGAAGCTGTAATTGTATACTAATATGAGCAAATTTCTGTTCTCTTAGAGTGCATTTCCTGGTTCTTAAGTATAAATTCTGGTTGCTGAAAGAAAAGTGTTGCTGAATAAGAAAATTGCTGACATTTAGGTAAATACAGCAAATTTAATGTATACAATAGATGAGTCTTGCTTGCAATTTGCTTTTTCCAAATTCATAATATAGCCATTCAATGATTAAAAACTATTTCTATAAAATAAGGCATAATATTATATCATCAACTCTCGGCCAAAAGCTTGAGTGTTTTTTCATTTTCTTTTTAGGAACCGTTTTGAATGGCGAATAGCTTTGAGTATATCTAGTAACTCCCATTTTAATCCTGGGGGTTAAAAAAATAAGAAACATTTCAGAAAAATAAGGTTCTGCCACAGTCTTTCTTTTTTGCATTTTAAACTCCACATATGGTAGAAACCCAAATGCTGCACACAGTTGCTGTTGTGCAACTTTTTTGCCATTAAACCAATGGCTGGTCTTCAGGTTGCTGAGAGTGAATTTTAAGTAGCAGCATCTAGGAAGGTGTAGGAAAGAATGTAAGGAATAAAGAAAATAATTAATAATGGACGTCTGTCCATTGTCCTTTAAAAGTCTTTATCGTTACTACTGCCTGTATGAGGATCAATCACTCCTTAACTGGCCATCTGGAAGCTGCAAATTGGCAGAACTAATAGCATAGACATTCTCTTGTCAGTGGGAAGATAAAGAAAGAATCACTCATCTCATCTACCTCTTCATCATGTTCATCACTACAAATATCTCTGAACTGGACATGTTCAAGACCAAGGCTCATAAATGTATTTTTCTAGTTAATTTTCTTCATACCTTCTCCAGTACATTTTATTTCGTTTTGAGTTGTTATTATTTTTAATGGGCCTCATTGGTCAGGAATTGTGGGCAAAATGCTTTGCCATTGAATTATAGAATGTTAATGGGTTGGAATGGACCCTAAAGTTCATCTAGCCCCCAGTTCCCCTGCTGTGGGCAGGGACACCTCCCAGCAGACCAGGTTCTCAAAGCCTTATCCAGCCTGGCTTTGGACACTGACAGGGTTGGGGCATCGACAACTTATCTGGGCAACCTTTTCCAAAGCCTCATCACCTTTGGACTAAAAAATGTGTTCCTAATATATAATCTAACCTACTCTCAATTGTAAGTCATTCCCCGCATCCTATCTCTACATTTCCTGATGAAGGGTCCCTCTCTGGATTCTTAATAAGCTCCATTCTGATTTTGGATGGTTGCCATGATCTGTTCCACATCTGTTCCCCAGGCCGAACAGCCCCAACTTTCACCTCTCTTTACAGGGGACGTGCACCAGTCTTCTTATCAAATTTGTGGCTCTTCTCTGGACTTATTTCAACAGTTCCATGTCTTTTGTATGCTGGAGACACAGAGTCATCCCATCTTTCATTTCTTATTGCATAAACAAAGATATGTTCAAAGAAAGATATATTCCCATATCTGCATTTGTTTAGCTTTAGGAATTCTGAATATAACCCAAAGGCCAGCTTCAAAATAAGATTAGTCAATGTTATAGGTACGTATAAAGTTACTACGGAGCAAAACAAATAATATAAAATTATTATGCATTAAAAAGAAAAAAGTGCCACACCAAAATAAACCAAACCAAAACAGAAAAAAACCCACCAGCACCACCACCACCAACAAAAAACCATCACCTTACAAATAAACCAAACAACCCTCCCCACAAATAGTATCATTCTTTTCTCCCTGTACGAACTACTGGATACAAATACAGCTATAAATACAAACACAAATACACAGTTTTGTTGCTCAGTATTTTTTCTGTGTCTTGACTTCCTTTTCTTTTTATTAGATCTTTCTTTCAAGATGCTCTCCTTCCCTCACCCCCTCACCACCCCCTCAGTAGAATACTGTGTAGGCTTTCTTGGTTTGATTGCTCTGATCTTTACACGTCTGGGATTGTTGCCTCTCCTCCCAGAGCCATTGCAGAGCATGCTCAGGCAATAGTTTCCATCTACGAGCCTTTTCCCATAATCTCCAGTCTCTAATGGCAACTAGTACCTTCTCAAGCATCAGATGAAGAAATGATTTTAAGTGGAGGAACAGTATTTTACTCCTCCCTGGGGCATGATTGCCATGATTAGCTAGGTCTGCTAGAATGTTCAAGTGCATGAAGCATCTGCTGCCTGGAAAGAAAGTTAAAAGGAAATAAAAAAAGAAAACAACACAGAAAGCTGTTCAACCCTCACTGCCCCTTGGCAATGCAGCAAAAATTGTGAACAGCTTTGTAAATGTCAACTTGAGGTGTGGAAGTGTCTCGTTCGTTATTCATATACCATTACATGAGGTCTTGAAGCAGGTGTAGAACAGAATTGTTACAACCAAGTGTGTGATGTGTGTTTGCGAGTCTCTGTCTGAGATTATTTGTAAAGTAGACTTTCTAGCTGTTCTGTAGACATTGGCCAACAAGGTATAGGTAGAGACAGCATTACATTTGAAAGGCTAAACAATCTGTATAGCAACTGGTTTATTTGCAAATAAATGAATAGTATTCTATAGGCTTTCTTTAGTATTATATTGGAAACAGAAAGATAATATCTCTAAGCATGTACTTCTACTAATACATATTTTTGGTCTAAATACATAAATTAATCTATGCAATACACAAAGGTGCAGCAGCAGTTAGTGCTGGTGTGGCATGAAATTTAACAAGAAATGCCAGATTCTGCACCTGGGACAGATTTATGTTGGACACAAGTATAAATCTGAAGAGAAGTGTCTGGAGGGCAGCCCTGCAGAAAGAGATTTGGGGGTGGTGGTCTGCAGCAGCTCAGTGTTAACCAGGAATGTATCCTGGCAGCCAAGAGGAGCATCAAACACAGCATCATCAGCCAGTCTGGAGGTGATTATCCCACTGTATTCAGCTTTGGTGCAGCCTCCTCTTCATCACGGCGTGCAGTTCTGGGCCCCACCATTTAAGAAAAATGTGGAAGTCCATGCATGCAACCAGAAGGGATAGTCATAAGTGCCCTTATCTTATTGCACCAATGCATTTAATTAGCACATAAAAATGCAACAGAAATTTTATTGTTGGCAAAAGCTCTGGCATAAGTCCATTGTGATGTGATTATGTAGTTTCAAAAACATAAAGAACATTTTTCAAAGAGCTTCAAGTATGTTGTTCATTCCAATCAGCATGGAATTTGTTTTCTTTTTTATCACATTACATTCTGACAGCATCTTGATGTCAACTTCTTACCCCTGAGATTAAACTTTTTCTTCTGAATGAGTCTCAGTTACTAATTTGGTCAAGGTTAGAATCCAACTTGGCTCTATAGGCAGAAATGAAGAATAAATTAAGGCAAAAAGATGCAAAGTGCTGCTCTTTACAAAAGAACCTTTGATAAGGAAGAAATCATAATTTTATTTTAAGTGATTTTAATCACAGTTAAATAATGCTGGACTGACAGAATATTTGTTTAATTGAATAGAGACATAGAATGTAGCAGAGGTAATTTGTCAGGATAAGGAAATTTAGGTGTGATTCAATTTTCTTCATACAAAAAAATCTACCCTCCATCCTCTGCAGAGCGTGCTAAGCACATTATTTATCCTCCTGGCATTAGTGTTAGCTGTATTATCATGTAAAGTAAAGCAATAAAATGTACTGTTTAGATAATTTCACAGGAAGAATTTGGGCTGCACAAGGACGCTGATTCTTTTTTTTGTTTTTGTTTGCCTTTCATGGACACCACACCAATCAAAGCTAGAATTTGCTTTAAGGTATTAGATTACTACAGAACTTACATAAAAAAAAATCTAACCTCTGAAAAGTGTGAAAGTCCAGTGATGAAATCTAAAGCTAGAACAATTGAAAGAAGTTTAGAAATACATTTGATACTCCACATTTTAACGGTCTAAAACTGGATTACCGTTCTAACCAGGTCTGAAAAAGTGATCAAAATGTTCCTGAACTTAAAATGGTTTCTCATTCTAAATGCTCCCCAAAAAGATCATAGGAAATTCTAAAAGCTCTCAGTAACAGAAAGCTCATTTTGGCATATCCTGTCAAGAGATTAAAATCCAAATATTACTGAACCTAAATCCTTCAGATCTTGAAGTAATCCCTGCTGATTATTGCTGAAATATTTGCCTAAAGGGGGAAAAAAAGCTTGTACTACAAGAATAACAACTTCTGATTATGGCACTGTGAATTTTCTCCATCGTGAGAGCAATACGAAAACCCAAAACCAAACTCAGTGCTGGTATTTATTCTCTAACAAACTTCAGTGGTAACTGTATTTCATTTTCTGTTGGTTATTTTGTTGTTTTGTTTTTTTTTCCTTGAAGGAAAAAAAAATAAACAAAGGTCTAAGCAATGTAGAAGCAGTTATTTAAGTATTCTAGTCTTACTCATGAATGCTCAGTAGTGTATAAGGGAAGGAAAAAGTGCAAACTGTAGTCGCCATATTCACATGCCTCTAAATGCATAACAGGAGTTAACTTCTCTTCCCTTTATGGGAAGACTGCAATCTAATTTTGCTTAATTAGTTCTATCCCAGCCCCATCAGTTCCTCATAGGCAATACTGCACCAAAGGTAACTAAATTACTTTTTGAACATTAAAAAGGGACCCTCAATACAATAAAGTTTTTTAAACCAGAAAATACGTGCTAACTTCTCACTTACAACATTTATTACGGATTCCAAACACAAAAAGCCTTTGTCATTTTATCTTCTTTCTTTATCTTATTTAATCCGGTTCATCCTAAGAGCAAGGATACTGATAAAACAGGAGATGTCACCTACACCTTTGCTGTCTTTACAATCTCCTGCAGTTCTGCAAAATATATAATACAGAATTATTTTCATTCCAGAGGCAATCATGCAAATATTTTCCTCTTTTGATCAATGCAAAATTTCAGCAACTCTAAGTTGGTGTGCACATTGTAAAGAATACGATTTGTTTCATTATCTTGACTCATTTTATGACTTTTTTTATAATGCTTAGTAACAGAATTTTAGAATCCCAAAGACATCCTAAACAGACTGACAAATAAGGACTTAACTGAATATATTATACCAGATGGATGATTAGAATTGGAAACTGTCAAACATATCATAACTGTTAGGCCTATCTATTGTATTGTTGTACTTCTGGTTTCAGTGCTAAAAGTCAATACTTCCAGTGTCTGAAAACAATCAAAATCAAAAGGACAAAAAAATATAAAGAGTCATGAAAAATTCACAGATAAAATATGAAGAAACAAAAAAAAAGTCATGAATGCTTTAAAAAGTGTTCTTTGTTTTCATTGTTTACAGAACTATGAAAATAAGGAGCCCTGTCTGAAAGAGCAGAAGGTCTTGTTATGTAAAGTGTCAGGATTGTACTCTTGTGTATAGGGAGCAGTCTTGAACATGACACCAAAGTGCTTTTAAAAGGATTTGAATATTTAAGTCATAACTGACTTATATTGGACACAGAACGAGAAAGTCTTCAGGGCAGAGGATAAGAAATTACAAAGAGGGAAAGAAGGTGAACTAGAGCCAAAGGAAGGAGTAGTTGAAGTATTAGAAAGAAAAGACTGAAGTACATGATAGACATGTCAGTGCCCTTGCTATGCCTCAGTTATTTCCTGAATGACTACTCCTTCCTGAAAACACAAATTAAATGAAAAGACTAGATTTTGTAGATGTTCTAAAGGGAAAATGACAGGATTTAGTAACAGCCTGAATGTGAGAGATAAAGGACAGAAAACTGTCTAGTGTAATAATAAGTTACCTGTTTAGAGGATGAGAGGGATTACAAGCTTATATGCAATAATGGGAAAGGATGCCAAGGTGAGGACACATGTGAAATGGTTATTTGCTTCCACCCCTCTAAAAGGTCTACATTTCTGCTACAGAAACATGAAAAATCCGCAGTGGCTTTTGGAACTGAAATTCAGTACATGTTAAGCATTGAACAAATACAAATTTTAAGGTGAGATGGATGTCCAAAAATTATATACAGGAATTGTATTTTGGCTCTGTATATGTAAGCTGTTTTACACAAGACTAGGAGGGATATCAATAAACGTAAAAATATTAATTTACATTACAAAATCAATTACAATGTGTTGATTAAAGCAACTTAAATGTCTTTAAAAATAAACAATGGTGAAACAGTGGAAGAAACTGTAACTATTTAAGTATGTAACAATTTTAAACACCATGAAAACAGAATTCCTTTTCTTCTTTGATTTTAATTTTGTTGTTTTCTACCCTTTCCACGTAACAAATGTAGCCAAACTGTATTGGTGATCACAGACAAAGACTCTGGATCTTAAAAGGGGAAGAAAGTACTTAAAGCAGGGTACCATCAGATTGATTGCATGATAAGTCTAAATCTCAATGGTAGCATATCAGCTCAGTTATATAATATCAGACAATGGAAAAATTTCATAGTTCTTCTGAAAGCTTTTTCTTGTTCTTTTCTCTTGATTTCCTTCCTTCCTTCCTTCCTTCCTTCCTTCCTTCCTTCCTTCCCTCCTTCCTAGACTTTTATATTTCCTATGATATGTTGTTAATTGGATCAAGTCAGATTTAATTCCACTGAGACTGCAGCTCTAGTGTCATCACCATATAAGCTGTTAAATCCCTCTGAAACCTTCAACTCCTTTGTAGAGGGCAGAGACTTTTTCCAGGGTCTTCACTCTGCAAAGTATGTGCTGGGTTTTGATCAGAGATGTTTTCTTGCTTTCTGTAAATTCTTATGCATGTGTGGTAGTTGGATGCATGTGTAAAACTCTTACAGGATGAGGGAAATTCCACCAATGAGCAGATCATCAGAAGATGATCATCAATCCCATGTCTTTCAGTCTTCTACCAAACAAATTCCAGGGGGGATATTAATTCATTTCAATGCTTCATTAGAGACAAGCATCACCTTTCAGGTTAGTTTTTGGTTTTAAAGGCAGCTCAGAATTTAAAATAAATAAAATTTTAATAAAGTATGCAATTGACCTTCAAGTAGAAAAAGATGCATTTTTGGCCCACTGCCACATGAGAAAAACACCTATGTCAAAATTTGTATTTTTCTCTAGGGAAAAATAGCCTCATTGCAATTCATTCCTGCTGTTTTTTATTGCTGTCCTCAGTTTGAGAATATGGACTTATATAAGGCACCACCAGCTGGAAAAGGCTTTATTTCTGCAGTGCCCATGGTTTCTACTGGACTACACTGTGCACTTTTTATGATAAGGCAGTTTGAGCCTGTTCTTTCGATTTGCTGCTGTAAAGGTACCAGTACAAAAATGAGTTGAGATACTAAAGACAAAATGTAGGTTTGAAAAGAAGACCAATCTACTACTGTGTCATATTTTGTGTCTGCAGTTCTTTAAAAGGCTACTTCAAGCACTGAAAATAGTTTATTTTGTGCTCAAAACTCAAACAGTAAATTACTCTATGCATTATTTTTGATTGCTGTGTTTAGCCTCTTTCTGATATTCAAAACCAGCAAACATAAATTTGTTGGTAGACAGTCTCTTTTCTTTGGACCACAGAATATTTACCTTGTTCCTCAGTAACTATAAATCTATATAGGTTTCTGTAAATCTGTACTCACGCTGATAAACCACTTATGCTTGGGTGTGCATAAACAAGAATTTTTTAGATAAATATACTTGCAAAGAGATTGACTATTTGCATATTTATATACATACATAAATAAAGAAAATTAACAAATGTATTCAAAAATACATTTGGAAATACCGACGTGCAGGATAATATTCATAAGGAATGAGAATTTACATTCGAAAAAAGAAAAAAGTATATTATGCCTCTTTTTCTTTATGAAATAGAGCAGAAGGCCAAAGTTACCATCAAAAAGCAATGAAAATTTCTTTTCATCAGAACAGTCAATTTTTAAGTCTTGTTTATATATTTCTTCTTTTGATCATTTCACATTTATGTATTACTATGCTTATAACCCTGAAGTTATTTTATATTTGAAGTAATACTAAGGGAAACAGAACACTGGTAGATAAGAACCATCTGACTTCAAAACCATCAAAACAAACATGCCTTTTCTCTAAAATTTATTCAAAATTTAGGTATCTCCATGAAATATTTCACATTTCAAAACATTCTGTTTAGTATTGTTGTGAGGTTCTGATACCAGTTAAGAAATCAGCAATCTGATTAGGTAATGCGTTATATAAATAAAGCAAACATAAGCAATATCAGTTTTAGTTAATCTTTTGTAGATTCTCAGTAGAATGTACATTAATTTTAGACAAAATGTAAGAATTTTATTCTGGATTTTTTAAAAAAATATTATTTTAATTTAAAATGTGTGCTTTTGGATTGCTTGTTTTTTTTTTTTAAATAAATGTGTTTTTGGTTATTCTCATTCTATATGTAGAGGTTTTTCCCCAACTCTGAATACTTACTTCTGATTTGTGTCTTGAGATGATTATTTCACTGGAAGTTATGCCCAGCCTATTTTTTTTTTCTGTCCATAGATTCAAATTTGATTAAATCAGCTGTTGTTTGTTGTGATGGTAAAGACAACCTGAAAGAATTTCATAAAACAAACCAGAATATTTTAAATGGAAGAAAGAAGGAGAGAAGCTGTGACAGGACTTTATGCCTTTCAGCAAGAAATTTTGCTGCTCAGTGTCAGGTCACAGCATCCAACACCAGGCATGGTGATGGGGAATGGCCAAGGCTGGACTGGGATCTGGTCTTGCTGGTGGGCAACAGGATCAGGACTGGTGAGGGAAAACAGGATCAAACACAGCTCTGGAATGGATAAGCAGGGCTGTGGGGATGGATGTATGGAGGCTGGGCAGAATCAGTATGGACTGTCAGTTCCTGCAGAGCCATTAGGTCATTTCTGTGATAATTTGAGCTGAAAAAGGAAATTATAATATTTTTTCAAATTTCATTAAGTTTTGGAAACTTTCTTCCCATTGTATCTAATTTTATTCTCCTTGATATCCTGAATATTTCTGATTGCATGGGCATACTGTAGTTTAGCTTGCAAAACTGACACAGACAGACAAAATCTGCAATAGCAAACTATACAACTAAACTATACAACATTATAGAAAGTCTGACAAAACTTTCTAGAATATAGATTATAACATAAAGGGTTTTTTTGTTTTTTTCTCTACAGCCTCCCCTATACCTGCTTAAGCAGCATAGAATATGTGAACAGCCTCTCTTCTGGCTGTGCCAACACATCTTGTTTCAGTTCATTTGAAAACAGGAAGCTCAAGGCTGTGGGGAAATAAAAAATGATGACAGAATTTGAAAATACAGAGAAAAATATTTTTCCTTCTTGAACTTAAGATTTATTTATCTCGTGCCACCACAACCAATCCTTTCTCCAGTATTTCTTCTTGCATTCATATTGAATAGATCTTCTGCCAGAACTTTTTGTTAGACTCAGAAGGACGGGCTAATAGAGTACAGTAAAACTGAGTGTAGACTCACCTCAGTCGTTACAACCATGTCATAGACCTCAGTGAAAGAATTAATAGACATTTTTTTTTTTTTTCAAAAAAAAGTTTAAAACTTGGTTTGAACTGTTCCAGAAACTTTCCAGGCCACTTTTGCCACAGAGTTTTAATTATTTTTAAGTTAATTGCTTCTTAAGAAGAAAAAAGAAAAAAAAAAAGAAAAAGGTTTACAAGATTTAACAAGAAAAAATTTTGAGGTTTGTTTGTTTCTTTTGGTTTTTTTCATGGATGAAAATGGAACTAAATAAAATAAACAACATTTGATGTTGGGTTGATCAACTAACTTTGTTCAGTCTTGGTTTTGACTTTTTGGTGTGACTTTTTACCATCACCCTTAGAAACAAACTGGATGAATAGTGACTTGGAAAGATAATTTTCTGAGATATATGCTGCATGTGGCATTTCAGCTACAGGAACTTATTTTCCTGAAATAATATTTATAGTTTTCTCTGTAGTGTCTTTTACAGAGCATTTAGATTTTTTTCTTTTTTTCTCCTACCCCTTTCCTGTAATTTCTTTGGAGAAAGTGGAAATATATATCTTAAATATTCATAATTAAAATTATTATACAACAGACTTCTCATAGAAAAGTTTTTCTATTAAGCATCAGAGTTCTAATGTTAAAATTTGGAAGACTATGTTTTTAATGGCTGTAATATTTATTGCATATTTCTGTTTTTTCTGTCTATACATATTCTTCTTGAAAGGCAATAGAAAACTGAATGCGTGGAAAAAAGGTAAGAATTCAAGTAGAAAACATTAGTGTATGACAATGCGAATTGAAAAACCAAAAATAGAGGTGTTTTTTGGATTAAGAAACTGCAGTCAGAGCTTTACTGTTGGTTATCTGCTCAGATGCATGACTGCCCTCATGAAAACAAGCATATTACTTGACCAGACAGTACTTTTAAACACAGTTCAGAATTACTTTGAATTTGATCAGGTTTTCTGCTGAGGGAGAGGTCTTTGCCAAATTTATGTCTTTCAACCAAAGAAGAAACATAGTAAAATAAACCCAAAGTGGATCCTTGTGTCTTAACAGCTCTTAAAATTTTTAGTAACTTTCTTGAAAGAACAGGCTTTTGTTTCTCTAAACACAGTTTAGCAGGAACTTCCTGGCTACTAACAGCTTGCTAGCAGGCAAAGAGGCAACAGACAGAAGATATTCTCTGTTACTAAAAACTCCTTTTATCAGAGCAGTTTAATCTGGAAAATATTGGGATGGAGGAGTTAAATGCTCCCAAATTAGTGTTTTTATTGAGATTATAAATCCTTTTATAATTTTTTAAGTTTCTATAATATGTGTTTGATTGTTACCATATTTATAAGTCCTAAGCCAAGAAATTCCATAGGATAAAGACTTTTCACATGTGGGAAAGATTTGACCCTCAGCTTATCTAAAAGTGAATAAAAGCTTGTCTTCTGCTCTTCTTTCTTTTTTCATGTATGAGTTACCTTGCTAATCCAGTATTAAATAGATTAATGATGTAGAAAAAAGGCATTTTCCTCTTGCATGATACAAAGGCCATAGCTGAGTGCAGTGAGTTTCCTTCTTAGTACTTCATGAGTGTTGAGAACCTAATGAGCTCATATCTCCTTTCTGAAAGAGTAAAAAAAAAGAAAAAGAATTCTGACCTAATGATTGCTTTTGCAGCCAGCAGTAGCAGTGCAGTTAATATATTGCTATGTGGGAATTGCTTCTAGCAGCTGTCACAGCACACATTCACTGCTAAGTGCTGGGGTGTAGACATGACTCTTGCTTTGATTAACTAGGGAGTAATCAGCGAAAGAAAGGTGCAAGCAGTGCAAAGGGTGACTTGAAAGACAGGCCTGTGACTACTGGAGCACAGTGACTACACTTCTCACCAAGATTTTTCTCCCAGAAGCATTGAACTTGCTAGAGCTGCTGAGGCTGGGCCAGCTAATGAAACTTTAACTGGTGTTGTAGCCCAGATCCTTTGCCGCAACACAGTCTTTTCCCTTGCTGTAAAACTCTTTCAAAACGTCTCAGAATCCAGTTATATTTTGAATTGGGGTTTCTCTATGAGAAAGGAAAGTTTATTTGATATTTAGATTACTAATAGCTTTGTTTTGAGAAAATGAAAAACAGCATGGAAGAGATATATGCCTATGGCATAAAAGTAGAGCAGTAGACCTCCTTTTTCCACTCTGTAGAAGATGACAGGATTGGTGATGCTTGTCATAAATCTTCTTTGCTAAAAACAGAAAAAAAGTTTACACAGTGCACTGGTAAAAACACTTAAACTAATCTAACTCCATGACCTAGGAAGACCTGTCTTTACCACCTTTCAGGAGAAGGAGAGAGGAATGGGTACTGGCTCAAAACAGCTAGGGAGAGGGTGTGTGTCTATGGGAAGGGGAAGGCAGGGAGAGTGGTGCACTGCTCCACAACCTGCTCCCTGGACCCTCTGGTCTGGTTCTGAAATGGCTGTCAAGCCATGTGGCACACTAAAAACCCTGAAATACTGCTGGCCAGTCACATAGGTTTCCTGGGGAACATTAAAGCACAGGTGCACACCTGAGGGAGAGCTCTGGCTCTTTTTATACTCCAGAGAATATAAAAAGCTATGGCGAGGGTGTGAAGCAGAGAAACTCTGCTGCCTTGGATGTACAAGCAGTTGAGTCTACGCTGGGTCTAAGGTGACGACTATATATATATATCTTGCTCCTTTTTCTTTCTCTTTCTCTCTCTTTTTCTCTTCACCTCCTTGAATTATATTGTAAGTCTAAAAAAATTTCAGTTAAGTACCTTACTTTGTCTGGATGTTATTTTAAAATTTGCCAAGTACCTTATTTTATCTTAATTTTCTAAAATTTGCAAGAAAAAAAATTATTAAACCTCCTGAGAATTTAGTTCTCTTGCCCATGCACCACCAGAGTTAATATAATTATCTTTCCTTTTACACTCATCAAGCAGGCTTAGGACTTAACGAGTCAGCAAGATTGTCTTTTTTTCTGTTGCTGTGGTTTAACCCCAGCCAGCAACCAAAGCCCACATGGCTGCTTCCTCACAACAGTGCTTCCTCCCTCAACAGTGAGATCAGGGGGAGAACTGGAAGGGAAAAAGGTAAAAAACTCATGGGTTGACAGTTTAAAGACAGTTTAGGAGGGAAAGCAAAAGCTTCACATAGAAGCAAAGCAAAACACAAAATTAATTCACTGCTTCCCATGGGCAGGAAGGTGCTCAGCCAGCTCCAAGACAGCAGGGCCCCATCCAGCAGAACAGTGACTTTGAAAGACAAGCACTATCACTCCAAATGTCCCTTCCTTTTCTCCATCCCATCATGGGATCACATGCCAGACTCTCCTTCAGGCGTCCACCTGCTCTAACGTGGGGTCCTCCATGGTTTGCAGGTGGATTCTGCTCCATCATGGACTAACTCACACATCACAGTCCCTTCTGCTTGGGTTCAAAGCAGAGTTCTAGCCTGTCCAGTACAGCAGCTCAGAAAACAGAAGCAATGTCCTGGCCACCTGCCAACCCAGGCACATTGCCGTGGCTTTTATCAAAGGAGATACAATTCAGTAAGGTGATAAACAGTGTGGCACTCCAGCAAGCAGCAAAAGCATAAAAATAGTCACTAACAAGCACTAGACTCTAATACAGAGTCAGAAAAGTGAGCCCATGGCAAGCACAGGAGCTTGCTCATTATCATTAAACAGCACTAACAGATATAAATTCAGTATAGTATATCCCTATCAATCCATTTACCTCAACAGTTTGATGCCTGCCTGGCTCACCATAAAAGGGCTATTTTGGTTTAACCTCAGCCAGAAACCAAAGCCCAAACAGCTGCTTCCTCACTCCCTCAACAGGAAGATCAGGGGGAGAACTGGAAGGATATAAGGTAAAAAACTCATGGGTTGACATAAAGACAGTTTAGGAGGGAAAGCAAAAACTTCACAGAGAAGCAAAGCAAAACACAGAATTAAATCACTGCTTCCCATGGGCAGGAAGGTGTTCAGCCACCTCCAAGAGAGCAGGGCCCCATCCCACATAACAGTGACTTTGAAAGAGAAACACCATCACTCCAAATGTCCCTTCCTTTTCTCCTTCTTCCCCCCACATTATATACTGGCCATGACGCTATATGGTGTCGAATATCCCTTTGGTCAGTTTGGGTCACCTGTCCTGGCTGTGTCTCCTCCCAACCTCGCAAGCACTCCCAGCTTCCTCACCATTGGAGAAGCACAGAAAGCAGAAAAGGCCTTGGCTCTATGCAAACCCAGCTCAGCAATAACAAAAACATCTCTCTGTTGTCAACCCTGTGTTCAGCACAAATCCAAAACACAGCCTCACATCAGCCACTGTGAAGAAAGTTAACTCTACCTCAGCTGAAACCAGCACAGTTGTGAAAGCATGTAAAAAAGTCACAAACAGAGACCTTTGATCGAAGGTGCTTACTCCAACAATATTTTAAAAATTTCAGGAACGTAACAGTAATTTCTGTTGAATTTCACCTCAGTTGCCAGTAATTTGTCACAGTAAGTATTCAGCATTGAGTTACAACTTTTTTCTAGGAATAAGATGGTCTGTTTAAAAAACTTAAGAAATTATTTTTCTTGTTATAAAAGAGCATATATTTGTGCTTTGTGGATCTTTTCCAAAGACATGTAAAACTATTTCTCAAAATAACTGATCATAATAAGCATTCACAGCTGTATTCACCAGCATTTCTGCAGGTATATACATACAAACCTTATATATTTTCAGAACTGCTATCTATAAGGCTCATTATGATTCCCCAGTATGCTTCTGTTAACAAATTATTATCCCATTAAAACAAAAAAAAAAGCCAACTAAACACTTTATAATAATAATAATTGGGCTACAAATTGTCCGACTGTTGCAGCGGCTGTAGTAGCAACACGGTTTCATTGAATGGACATATGGTTGTATCCAATTAATTACTTGAGCACTGGACTGTGCTGTATACATGTAGAGAGTCTAGAACATGTTGTCACTGCAGATGCTGTGATAGAGACAAAAGTAGTGAGTTTACTTCAGGGAAGCATATTGCTGATTTAGGAGTGTAATGGCCCCTGAAAAACTCATTCATAAGTGTTATATACTGTTGACATAATAGCACAAGTTCAGGAACATTTTCTTTAATTGCCTTTTCTGATTCTTGACAGATTTTATTTTCTGTAACAAGATCAGGAAGAAAAATATTATTCCAAAATAAAGCAGATAGAAAAATTTTGCTAATTTTATAAAACGTACCGCTGTTATTCAGATATGCTTGTACTAGTAGGTAAGATGTTTGACTTCAGAATTGCTATCAAGGGAGTTAGTGGGCTGTCAAGCCCTAGGAGGTTGATGATATAGTTTCTAGAAATGGTTGAATTGTTTTTTGTGAAAATAAATTATCTAAGCAATTACACCTTCTTTATTCTGTTAGACAATAATTTATCAAATGAGCTTCGTTCCTTAAATGTGAGTTTTATGCATGAATGTAATCTGAACAGTTTAGATGGCAGTTTGCAGTCTAGGGGGTATGTATGAATTGTCCACTCAGACTATATTTTATCGATTATTTGTAGTGTGCAATTGAATTCATCTGATGTTTGCTTTTGATCATTTGACTGTTGGGGAGAACTGTATAACTGGCAGTTTTTAAACAGTGAAATATCAAAAAAAAAATCCCACTAAACCTTTCACAAAAAAAAATGAAATGTAGTTCTTCTTGTACAAACTGTTGATGCACATGATGGTCTATGAAATGTTACTACTTAATTATCTCCCTGAAATAACTGTCAAAGTAGAGAGCATCAGTTTAAGAGGCATTGCCTCTGTCTGCTTAGTTTCTTCCTGAAATTCTTTGAAATGAGATACAGAAACAGCTGATGGGAAAAGGTATGTTGTTGCCCAATGTCTCCCTGTGTCTTGGTTTCTCAGAATGTCCATGTCTGGAGATGGCCCAGGAATTAAAACATTTTAAGACTTTCTGATATACCAATTTTATGCTACTACTACTACAGCACACTTTTTGTGAAAAGTGGATTCCACTAAATGGCCATTTAAATTTTATGTTTTTATAAAGTCTATTTAAGTATTACAAAGGTTGTTCAACCAAGCAACCGATGGGACTGGCTCTGGTTTTTCTTTAAATATTGTGTTACGCAGCTGTAATACCTTATCTGAAAAGCTCTAGTCATTAAACAGTTAATAAGGATGAGGAAGAAGTTAGTTTGTGTTGTATTAAAAATTTAATTTAAATGGCATTAGGCAGAAACATCCTTCAGAAAATCAATGCATTGCAAATGACAGTAAGTTTCAAAATAGAAAATAGCTTTGAGTGAGAATAAAGGATAAATTAGCAAAGAATCATAAAATGGCCTACGTTGGAGGGGACCTTAAAGATAATCTAGTTCCAACTCCTGCTGCTGTGGGCAGAGACACCTTTCACTAGATCAGGTTGCTCAGAGCTCCATAATCATTAGGAGATCACTTCTCTTTTATCTGCTTGACAAATTTTTGTTCAGCAACTAATGAGTTACAGTTGTCAAGTAAAAGTTTTTTGATTGAATTATTTTTCTCTTAGGCATTTGTAATATGACACACAGAGAAACAAACAGGGTTTTTCACCAGAAGACAAATAATTCAAACACATTCACATTACACTCAGGCCACTAGTGAGTGGCCTCCATGCAGTCATGTCTGTTTGATATTCTGTTGGAGAGAGATGGTTCCCCAAACTGCTTTTTGCAATTTTCTTTTAATGGCTTTCTTTACTCGATCAATCATTTGATCATTTCACCTCTTGAGAAACTTCTCCTGGTTTTCTTCTCAACAGAAGAACTTGTGTTACGACCAGAGAGCTAAACTTTGATTGGAGTAACTAGGTTAAATTGCTATCTCCATCCATTTTAACAGTGACTGTACAGCACAATGGTACTTTGGCTTTAGTTTTGGGGTTTTTTTTCCCTATGCTGTTTCTGAAGGAAAATAGTAACATTTCCACTCAAAAATTCTCTTGTTTATTTTTTGGAGAAAGGATCATACCCTACACATTGCATTCTCTAAACACTGAGGCAACGTGACTTACATGCCTGTAGTTGAAATTAGATATTCACACATATATATGTATAGCATATAAAGATTAGGTGTGCTGTAGGAGTGAATAGTTGTGTATGCACTATGGAGATGTGGCTTGCTTTGTTTTAAAGAAGCAAATATATTATTTCTAAAGTTAACCACGTTAGTAAAAATTTGGTCACAGTTGTTAATTTTTAAAAGGATGTGCAATCAGTCTAAAACCCCTTCAGTTCTTTTTTTTTTTTTTTTTTTTTGTAAAGGAGTAATATCTAGAATTTGATAGGAAGGACTAAAAAAGGAGAATAATTTCTTCATATATTCTGAATCTCTACTAGTGGATACTCTTGTATCCACTAAGTGCAAGTAAAGGGCCCTAGATATGAGTTTATCTTTTTTTTTTTTTTTAAGTAAAAATTTCCTTCAAGCTAAATTCTCATTATAAATCTTCAAGAAAGTACCATTAAAACTAAATTCTCATTATAAATCTTCAAGAAAGTACCATTCTTTGGCATTGTGAAAGAGCCCTGCAACTTTAAGGAGAAAAAAATAGAAGAACATCAGAAAATGGTCCAGAGATCAGATTGTAATGTTCTGGGTTGTGTAGAAATCTTGGATGTTGTATTTTTTTTTCTAAACACTTTTATGGGCATTATGCAAAACAACCAGTGAAAATGAAGAGATGTTAACAATATTCAGATAGATTAAATAGTATTGCTCCCATATGATTTTATTGCTAAGTGAAATGTGTGAGGCAAGCATGAACGATCTATTTAGCTAAACATTTATATCTCTTAAGGAAGACTCTCTATCTAGTATTCTGTGTTCACATGAGAATTTTTGAAATATACATTAGACTTTTTAATGCCAAATCAAATAACTCCATCTATGTAAATTCTATATCACACTATCATGTGAATTTTAATGATTTTTATTGCAGCATATTTCTCTTTTATTTTTACAATTATGATAAATTAATTCTTCTTGAAAAGTCTTTGCCAATTTCTATGGCATTTTTACATCGCTACTCTTCACTGAAGGAAAAGGGAGAAAAGGGGCACTGGAATGAGATAAAACACTTAGCTAATTTTGAATAATTCATTATAAAAAGATTTCCACTAGAAAAATGCAATACTAAATTTCATTCAGGTGACAATAGAATCTGTCAGAAAAACTTGATTTTATATTCTCTACTACATTAAGCACTATAATGTTAAACCAAGAAACTCATAGAAAACCATTGTAATCCTTGAGATCCTCACATGTCTTCTTTTCTGAAGAAAAGTGAAGCTCTAACTGATATCTACTTGGGCATCAGCTGATGCAATGAGTATTACTGTTTGTGGTTTGTACAGCCTCACAACTCCTGAATTCCATTTTTGATCCATAAGGGAAGCAAAATCATGCTCTGAAACACTAAGAAGTATGTAATAAATCATCCATCTCCTTCTCTGGACTGAAATAAGAGAAATATGTAGGCAAAAGGTTGAACAGTTAGCCTACTTATATCTTCAGTACAGAAGAACAAATCAGCACCATCAGTATTTGTTTAGGGTAGTCTTGTTATTTTTCAAAACTGTGGCATAGACTTCTAAGTACAAGTCAGATAGACTGACAAGGCAGGCACACAAGGAGCAGACTTTATGCAGTAATAGTTTTGGTTTCTCTCATGTTTGAAAGCACCAGAAAACATTAAACAAATAGTAAACTTTTAAGTGTGACATTGAAGATGTTATGATTTAAGAAAAAATGAAATCAAAAGGTCTAAAAATATGCTATCTTCAATGTTAAAAAGAGAAGACTGAATAAAGTTTCTCTTCTTCACACACAGAGCAATGAGCTCTGTAAGGAAAAGGGAGGGAGATTTTTTTCCCATTGAAAGTAGGGAGGAAAAAAGAAGGATGGATTAGAAAGGACTTGAACGTTATAGATTATCTGTATTTGAAAATTTTTACTTCATATCTAACCACAACATGAAAAGTAAATGTAATATGCTGTAGAGTAGCAAGCAAATTAAATTTATTTTATCCACATCATCTGTACAATTGAGTTTCTTATTTGTTTTTCTGGTATTGTGACTAATAAATTGTCAATATATTTTACTTAAGGTAAAATAGTGCGAAACAGAAAACTAAATAATTATACTGTGTTTAATGAATGTGTATGGCACTAGATGAATATAAATGGATTTATTTTACAATGGTGTCCAGGTCGTTTTTTCAATGTGCTTGTTCCTAAGACTGCATTTATTTGTATAAAATTTATTCAACTCACTATCAGTCAATTTTTGTACTTGAAAAATGTGAAGTGATTATAAGGAGGATTTATGTGACCATTATTCTGAGTGGAGTAGTTGATTTGACTATGTCAAATGAATACTGAACATTCATAACTCTTTTTGCTTCTTGTTCACTTTTTTATTCAAATTTAATGGAATGCTTTATAATTTTTAAGGTTTAGATTATTTTTCTTTTTATACTTTTTTTTTAAGGAAAGTGAGAAATATTAATTTTGAGGATAAACTCTTAACAAAACTTTTGTTCCTCTTTGGCCACTCAGTGTGATCCTCGTAATTTTAGGAAAATTGTCTCATCAGAGAGATTTATTGCTTCGGGTATATTTAGATACAACTATATTGACATTCACAAAATCCCTCTGTTGCAACAGTTCTGCACCAAAGTGGCGCTTGCCTTGCTGCAGAAGAAGCAGGATTTGTTCCAATACGATGAGTGTATTAGCCTGTTTGTGCTGGGACTTGATTGGTTCCAGTGGGGAGTCACTCTGCAGGACCACACCTACTGCTTGTAGGTTCTTTGCACCTTTTCTTTTCAGTAACCAGTTAAGTAAGAGCTCACCAACTTACCAATGTCCAAGAAATAAAATTAGCAAGGGTTGTATTGATGCCTTGCAAAGGCTGACCTACAGCAGAGACCAGATGGAGCTAAAGAATAGAGTAGGTATTTATTAGAAGGCCTCAATGGATCCACCTTGGGCAGCACAGGAGCCCAGCCAGGGTTACACCAAAAATGGCCACAAAATGGATGACAAGTCAGAGAGTCTCACACTTTTATAAGGTTTGGTCTATTAGCATATTGGAGCTAATTGTCCAATTACAGCTTTAACTCCTGAAGCCCCGTCTTTCTTGTTTTCTCTCTTCAGTCCATCGTTGTTTGTGCTCTTGGGCCTGATATTTGGATCATTTGTCCATGGTCCTTAGCTAGAGAAGGAATTGTTCTACTCTGTGAAGAGAGTGTACTATCCCTTAGCGTATTAGCGTACTAATATGAAGCTCAGAACTACACGCTAAAGCAGTACAGAATCTGAAAAATACCTGAGACATTAGTATGATTAGTATGAAACTTAGGAGACGGAGTTTTTGTAAATGTTGCACCAATCAGAGGAAAGTGATTGCTTTAAATTTTTTGTCACTCTTTTGCCTTTGTTTGAGAAACATAATAGAGAGAAGTTTGTTACCTTATGTAATTTTCAGTGATTTGATGGCTATCTTCCATGCTGTCTGTATAATCCTGACACAAAAAACCCCCTAACCATTCAAAACCCTGTAAAATCAAAATGTAGGTAGGGTGCAATGTCTGACAGAGTATTAATATGACAATAAAGAGTGTTATTCCACTAATTCATGACCAAGAGAAAGAGGAAAATTGAAATATTTTTTTAAATTCAGAGATAATTGGGAGGGTTTGCAGTGTTCTGAAACAAAAGCCAAAAAGGCCAAGGTCAACAATTAAATAATTGGATGAAGTGGATAATTATAAATAAAGATAGAGTATTCAAACCTGTACTTTTTGCTCATTATTGTATCATGAAGAAATTATTTGGCTTAGTAAAGGAATTTGATAGGAATACTCTAAGGGCTGAACAACAGAGAACATTCAGATGTATTTCTACTACTGATTGTGTCTTACAATTTGCACATACAGGTATCTTTTTTCTTTCTCTTAATTGGGGTGAAAAAATATCACCAAGATATAATTCTTTAAACACTTCAGAAATCTACACTATTTCCTGTAGTTTTGTGATACATATAATAAAATATTCAAGGTCCTGATAAAACTCAATGTTTCACCACAGCTCAAGTAATAATATACTGGTGAAACATTAAATAGTTATAACATGAAAATCTTGCTTTAAAAAGTTAATATATTTTCTTTCATGAAAAATGAGGGATTTTTTTAATGTACCTTCTTTCTGAGAGGCTGTGTGTGAAAGATTACAAAATAAATTTTTTGGAAGCAGTTAGTCTTATCATCTTAAAAAAGAAGGGCAGTTAAGACCAATTTCAGTTTTTACCGCTGTATATTTGGAGTGCAATCAGGTTTTTATCTTTTTATATTTATTAAAGGCTTTTGGAAAAACAAACAAACAAACAAAAAATGCCCTCTTAACCTCGTATCCAAAGCACAGTTAAATAATCTCATGAAAATGGAACTGAAATAAATGCTGTGGTGTTGGTGTGAGGGGAAGCAGATGCTCTGGACTGCGATGAGTTGCCAGTTGTGTTATGCACCTGAGTGCCTGGGATCTGCATGTGCAGCCACAGACCAGCAGAGCCCTTCCTGTCCCTTCCTGCCGGGATTCAGTACCACTGCCCTTCAACAAGCTGAGCCCAGGGTCTGGGCACTGGACAATTGGCTGGACAAGCTGTGATAACAAGAAAAGTGCCAGGGCAGGAGCAGAGAGTTACATGACCAGGAACAGGCACAGTCCCAAGGGCGACCATCAGAAGATCAAGGCTGCTTGTCCTAGCTTGTACTTGGCCCTGTGCCTGCTTCTTGTAGTTCTTTCTCAAATGGCTCTTCTTTCTGACTTAACAGATGCACAGCAGCACCAGCTGCTGGCCCTAAACCCGGGCAGATGAATGCCTGGAGCTGGGTGTGGAAGTGTGGATTGAACTCTGGCCCTGATGACTCGAACAGAAAATGTGACATTCTAACTCAGAGTTCCTTTACTGAATTTCTGCTTCCTTTTTGGAGTACAGAAAGAAGTATACACCTGATGTAGTCTTTATGAGGATAGTGACTCACATTTGGTAACCAAAGGCAGTGGGAGCAGTTGCCTGGCAAGTTAGAAAATCTCAGTGGTTTGGAAAGATTGAAGTCTGTAGAGGCCAGTAACCAGAAGCACTGTGATCACGGTGTGTGCAAAAAGTTCATGTGGTAACTGCCGTGAATTGAGCACTCAGGATGCCTTGAGTTACTTCTTAAGACTACAGCGTTCTGAACACAGGCTCCTTACCTGGTGAGAAGTATTTCTATTTTTTATTCTAGTTTGCACAATTTGGCAAGCTAGGTTGGAAGCCACAGAAGGCTGGCTCCTCCATTGTCCAAACTTTAAGCTATTAGTACATTTTAACAAAGGCATCGGCATTCATTTGTTGCATAACTTTTTCATTAATTGGTACCCTATTTGTTTGCTATATCTGTCATTTTTCATGCTAATTAGTCTGCATGTGCAGCTCTTCTCTTCATTTGAGTATGGGGTCTGTTTTGAGTGGGTGGTCAATCAAGAGTGCTCAGAATCTCCCAACAGGGAATTACTTTTCACCCAGTTACTGCTCAGTTCTGCTGAGTTCACTATTGATGGCTATTTTCCAGACTGCCCATTAATGTTGGGACTGTCTTCCCTTTTCCTTAAAACGAAAATCTAGCCAAGCATACAGTGATCACAGTGCAATTGCTTAATTATAACTGTCTAGCTACAATGAACAACTAAGAAAAAATTGCAAAGTTTGATTCAAAGTTTGAGGGGCTAAAATCTTGAGGGGATTGATACCAACAGGACTTCTAGAATCAATGTAATGGTGTTTGTGAAACACCACAGGACAGGTTTCCTTTCCATGGCTGATGTAGAAACCTCCTGGTATCGAATACCTCAATGAAGAATAAAACTGTGCGGCTTCTCAGTGAGGTGGCTGTATGAGACCATATCTGAATTAGAGTCAGCTTTGGTATGCCCCATGCAAAGCAAATGTTGATTACAAGGAGAAAGTCAAAGCTGAGGGGGAAGCATGGGCACTGGACGTATGATGAGAATCTGAAGAAACTGAGTTTGCTTAGTCTGGACAAGAGATAGTAAAGATAGATTTTTTTTTTTTTTTTTTGATACTTAAAAACTGTTTTCCAGAAGAACATTACTGAATGGGTTGCTTTTAATGGTTCTGAGAAAAAAAAAAAAACACATTCTGACCTTCAGCCAGAATACTTATGGCTCATTTCACTAGAACAGATATTGCTTATTGTTTCCTAAACTTTTGTCTTTAATTTTCAGCTACAATCAATACATGCTGCTACTCATATTCTGTAAAATATCATAATCTGTGCTATACACAATTTGTAAAATTTAAGACTGGTCCATTTTTCTATTTGCTTTCGTGGTCAAGAAAATAAGGAATTGGAAAAGAAAAATAAAAAAGAAAAATATTTCCATCTAATATGAAAGTTTCCAAGATGAGGAACCTTTGGTTTTAACCACCTTTTAAAAAATATTTTTTTTGCACAGAATGCTGAACAAAGAAAGTCATGTCTGAGTTTTATAAACCATGCTGAAGTTCAGAATATGTTAAAAGAGATTTGGCACTATGAGATTGGATTTAAAACTATGATAAGCACATCTCAAAGTTCAGGTAGGGCAAACTTGAGACTATAGATCATCCCTTGAAAACTGGGAAATTGCTTTTTGTTTGTTAAAAGAACCAGTCTCAAGGTAAATATTTCCTGTATTTGTGACATATATGAAGGCATAGGATGTGTAGCATGGAATGGGTAAGAGAAATTCCATATGAAACCAGGTGACGAACTTAGAGAAAGCAATTTGCAGTTAGCCAAGAAGGGTATTAGGTAGGGTTAACTGGGCTTCATTCCTAAAGGAAGATGGAGGCCAAGAGAGTGACAGAGGTAATGTTAAGATCATAGGTGAAGGGAAAGTCAGTTTAAAGATGTATCAATTTCACAAATCCATATTCAAGGAATAAAAATTGAAGGAAGAATGTCACAAGAAGTGACTAAGTCAAATTACTGAGGCTGAGCACTAAAGAAGAAGTGCAACTGCGATAAGAGAATCAAGAAATTGAAACAT
The DNA here is from genome assembly GCA_013397155.1 of Irena cyanogastra. Classification (NCBI taxonomy): domain Eukaryota; kingdom Metazoa; phylum Chordata; class Aves; order Passeriformes; family Irenidae; genus Irena; species Irena cyanogastra. Next base: position 121,223 of record VWZV01010969.1, read on the forward strand.
AAAACAAATTGCAACAAATAAGACTTAGAAAGTATAGCAAAGGACAATGGTTCCCTGGCAGATATTTATAGGGGCATTACCAGAACATTGAGGGGAGGTGTTAACTCTTGCTACTTGGAATCCATGAAATCCCATCGAAATACTATATCTGCTTTTGAGCCCCTCGGTATTAGAAGGAAATTGGTAGGTTAGTACAGCAGAGGTTACTGGCCAAGGACTGTAGACTTTGTCCAGTGGGGAGAAACTGAGGAACTGGGGTTTGTTAGCCTGCCGGAGATATCATCTCAGGAGTGCTCATCAAGAATGCCTCAGCACCTGTGCAAGGGTTATCCAAAAGCTGAAAGGGGTCTCTTCCCTCTGCCGCAAGGCGGGAAGATAAGAGACAGTGAGTGTAAGATGAATTCAGACTGGCTTTTAAGGAACACTTTTTCACTCTGAGAACAGGCAGGTAGCAGAGCAGGCTGCCCAGAAAAGCTGTGCATTCCCTGTTTTAGGATGTTTTCAATACCTGACTGGACAAAACCCGAGTAACCTAATCTGACTGCACAGATGACCCTGCTTTGTGTAACATCATCCTGTTACACAATTCTTGAGCTCTCTCCCAGTTTGCTTTTATGATTCCATCTCTGTATATGTGTCTGGACTTCTGTAATGCAAGGAAACACTGCTGAATCATGTTCAGCTTTTCCACCAATAATTTCAAGTCCTTTTTTTCTGTGAAGGAAGCATACGGCTACTCTTGAAACAAGTTGGGATGGGAAAAAGTATAGATGCAGAACATAAAGTTTTATAAAATGTTTAGCTTAAGTAAGAAAGATAATAAAATATATGCGTGAATAATTAAAAAAATATAAGAGTCAGAAAAGAATAATTTGGAATTGTATTAACTAATGATTTATAAAAGTAAAATACGTAAAAGAATAAATAAAGTAAATTGTACGCAGTGTTCTGTATTTTTGAGAGAAATACTTTTACTGTAGAATACTTTCCATATTACCATTTTTCCAACTAAAAGAAAATATTTTCTCAAAAATTTAAAATTTCAGCAAGAAGATTAAATGATAGATTTTTGACTGCTATTCCTGAAGAGTTATGCTCATTTTACTTCCTACAGCAGAAAGTGGCATTTAAAGATCCTTTCCATCAAATAAATGACAAAGAGAAACTCCACTGATAGTTTTCTGAATTTTTTTCAACTTTTTGTCTAAGTTTTGGATAAATATTTTTCAAAAGTACTTTGGTTTGTTGCTGTTTTGCTTCATTTTGTGTCATGAGAATAAATTTATTTTTCTAGTAATTTGTAATGTGTCATACAAACTTAAGATCTGTTACTACTTTATTGAGCTGGACACCAAAAATCTTTCAGCTCTATCCTAACACTAAGAAATCTTTTGAATGCATTTGTGGTATATCAATATATCTCTTCTATTCTCAGTCTTCTGTGATATCAACAGTGAACCTGTCCTGCAGAATGCAGTTTTTAATGGCAGCACTAAATGCTTCAAGTATGTTCTTCCTTTTTTCCATTCCTAGGATTACATCATGCAGGATAGATTCCTAAACAGTTAGACAAAAGGTATGTCTAGTGCTCAGAAACTCTTAATAAATTAATGAAAATGCAATGTGAAAGATACAAAGCATCAGCAAAATTTTTAAAACCTGAAGCTCTTGCTGCCATTTTTCATTATTACTATGGCTCCTTCCTGTAATAAATTAGAGGTCAACGTTTCAGAAGTATACTGTAATATAAAATAAATATCAGTCAAATAACCCACATAAAGCAAGGTCCAAGTATGAACATTTAGAGCCATAATAAAAGTACTTTCATGGAGTTTCCATAAATGATTTCACTGAAGACTGAGGGAAAGGGACTGCTGCATGGTTTTATAGATAGCTAGATTTTCTTTTCTAATGCAACATAAATTTTGTTTTACATGTCACTCCTCTCCAACTTTTATTGTTTTAATACTAGAAAGGGTGAGACTACCAGTGTGATTTGTATGCTCAATGCTCATTAATTTTAATAGGAACTGGTCATCAAAATCCCTTATGCAACCCTAAAAACATCAGCCAACATATCCTGCTATATTTGAGAGCAAGCTGAAAAATCAACAAACCCCAGAAAAGCTCTCCCAGTTGAGCTGAGCACATTTACTGAATTCCCACAGCACTGAATAGAGAATAGAGAGAAGTCTGAATCCCTTTCCAGGGCCCTGAGTCATGGAGAATGCAAACAAAAGTGCTCTGCAGCAAACAGAGATCGCACAAAATATGATCAAAGCTAGATCATCTTTCCCACTGCTCTTCAAGCATCTTGTATTTGACAAATGCAGAATGCTTGAGAGCAAATGATGAAAGTCTTTGAGCTGTAAAGTAAAGAATTATTGCCCAACTGAACTAAATCACCCTAAATTTCAATTTACCTCAGTGAAATCACAGATTTAGCAGTCAAGATTTTAATGGGTACTAAACAGACTGAAACTATAATGAAAGCTCACTGAAATCTATGATATTTTGGTAACCATTAAAATTAATAAGAAGCCTTACATAATTCCAGGGTGTGCTAGATCAGGTCACTGATTTTAGATTGATTTTTATTAGACACACCAACTTCATTAATAAAGTATTTGCTCTCTGTATCTATAACAAATATAGGTCTATAACACTATGAAGTCAAACTTTTCATTAATGTATTATATCCCTTAATCTCTAGTTATCAGAACTCAAAGTTCCTTTGACAAAATTAATGAGAATGAAATACATGCTTTTTTCAGTAAATAAAATGAATGAGTAATTTGTCTAGAGCTGAGATTAATTCATTTTGTTTAACACCAATCATCTTCTCAAAATGTCGACACATACTTTTCATGTCATTGGATTATTATTTCATTACAGCTCTTTTTCAAAGTGAGAAAATGTTTTCCCAAGATATGAACAAGTATTTTGAGAGTCAAAGGTATTATAGACATAATGGAAATTTTAATTATTATAATAGTGTTCATTGTTCATCTCCTTCAATAATTCTGCGAGAATGTATGACAAAGTTAACCTTTCTTTGTGTTCTTATTTAGTGGAAATGGAAACTGAAAGAGTAAGTTTTTACTAGTTTTAGAAGGTGAATTATTAGTAAATAGATTAAAATTCTTGCATTATAGAGTACATTTTTTTTTTGATCCAAACCACTCCTAAATAGTTTTAACAACATCACATATCAAATTTAATTAAAGAAATTCAGTCCTAAATAGATTATAATTTCTAGTCAATCACTGTGTTCAAGTAAGTGAATATTTAAACTATATTGTGCCAGAGAAGTTAGTTTTTCCCATTAGCAAAGAAAAAAAATAGTTTTATAAAAGTTTTTTTATAGTTTGCCATGGAACACAGAACTAACAGTATTATAAAGAACATAAATCTTTAATAGAAACATCATGCAGATGTCTTTCCAGACATATTTAAATTAGAATGTAGTCTTTGATATCTTGATGCCAGTCTTCATCTCGCTAATGTTACATTTATATTCTTTTATTTTGAGAAGGGGTGAGAAGAGAGAGAGGGGAAGTGCTCGTTTGCTGTGCAAGTGAAATACAAAGAAAGCACCACTTTCCTGAAGAAGAAAAATGTTTTTAAACAACTGTTTTCAATTCATGAAGTAATATCATATGATAATATATACAGTTTTCCACTTTTAGTCAAGCATCTTCATTCTTCAATTGTCTGCAAATATGCTTGGGATTTTTGCTGGCTGTATCCAAAATCTGCTCTTTTTGAAGAAAATTTGGAAGACCAGAATGAATTTTGTGCTGCAAATAATTCTTGCCTACACTGGTAAAAAAACAATAAACCCATTATACCTCGACTTGATATCAGCAACCGCCTCCATCGATACTTCAATTCTTATTTCTGCTTTAATCTGCTATCTTTTGTCAGTTAAAATAAAACAAATTGTATCAAAAGGATCTTAAATGCAACATTCGAAGGCCTAGAGAATATAACTGAGGCCAAACACAGAAGTAAGGAACACGCTCCCAGAAAAAGAGGAGACGAGATCTATCCAAATTCTGGATTTCAATGCATAATTAAAAAATGTTTTTGCCCCTGTATTTCTTCCTTAATGAAGTCTTCCACTAAAGACAAAAATGGCTTTTGCAGTCCTAATTACATCCATGCTTGTCTAAAGGAGTTAAACTGATATTCAGATGCGTACCTCTTGGTGTTAGAACAGCTGTAGAGGATTATTCCACTGGAGTGGAAATTACGGTTCAGAGCCTTGCTAGCATGGATTGGAGAAAAACCTAGGCTTTCCACCAGGTGTTCCAGGGCTCAGGGAGAAATGAGCAAACATTTGCTGAAGATTTTCCGAGGTCTATGTGTGTTTACCCTCTACTGGAGTAATCTAGACTGCTCCATGAGCTGTGACAGTTTCCTGAGGGATGCAGTCTAGTTTTATGAACTTCTTAATTGACACTATCCTATGTGTGCCATCTTTCCCTCCACTTAAATCACAAAAGGCTTTCCTTGATACTGCAGCCCCATTGTTGAGGTTGCATAATTTAATCTTATTTAGGACAGTCTTAGGTTTTGGAGGTTAAATTGCTTCTCAACTTGGATATATTTTCTTAGTTTTGTCCTCTTTTTAAGCCAGTGTCTCAATACAGCACTAGCTACAGTGTTTATGATAGGGAAGCATGGGAGATGGTCCAGATTGCCAGTTTCGCATATTTCCAGATCTTTGTGCCTCACCAGCAGATGTGTGTGAAGCTTCTAGTCCCTGAAATTGTTCAACCCAATTGAAATTGTCATGAAGTTAAGAAGCATTATGCTTTGATTTATAGACACAATAATAGTCTGCTTTGAGATAACAGAAACAAATTAAGCAAAGTAGAAAGAGATTGGGGGTTATTTATTTATCTTTTCTGACAAAAAAGCTGAGCTGTGGAAATGCAGTGCATTTGACAACGCTCAGTATTATTTTTGTTGACAATGTGCAGGATGTTTTCAGACTGAAAATGAATATATTTAAAATGTCTTGGACAGAGGAGTTACAGGTGGGTGTTGCTCATCTCCATCACTTTTTATCAGGAAGACTGGAACTATTGCTGTCTTTTTCTGAACTCAAGCAGGTTCTGTGCTTGAGTCCTGTCATCTTTACAAAATTGCAACAGCAGAGAATAGTATAGCTAGAAGTGATATCTACTGCCTATCTGCCCATTTTACAGTATTTAAAGAAAAATAAGCTTTTTTTGTCTATTGTCCCAACTTGTCCAAAGCACATGTTCAACACAATTAAATATGGAACTTATCGAAGTCATCTGGATTAAATCCTGAGGTTTTCACCCAGAATGTAGTAAATCAAATTATGAAGAATTATTTGTAACAACATGAAAATTTTGAACTCCAGGATGAAGTGAAACTTTACTGATTCAAATATCTCTGAAGATTACAATTCTTCAGGTAAGTGTAGGTCCCTGTTTGTATGATGCAATGGTTCCTGACCTTAAGAAGATATTTCTCCTAGATTATTGAGTTGCTCCTTTTACTGAATTTTGGTAGGAAATGAAATTAAGGAAATAGTAGCTTTTTGAGCCCGTGTAGAATAGAAAGTCTTGTAGAAGGAACACCTGGATAGTATTTGTCAGATGTTTGGATAGTGAGCTCTGAGTAGGAAGTTCTGCCATGCTATAGCCCTCATGCAAAAAGCTTCCAGCGTGCACACATATTGTGATGACATTTCAGAATTTATAAGAGAAAACCACAAAACTAATCACTGAAAACTCTAAGTGGAATCCAGTTGCTACTTGTTTATGCATGTTCTTAACTGACCCTCCTCATTACGAATATTACTGTACTGCATGTACCACAAATTATTTTTAAAAAGGAACAGCCCTATCAATACTTTGAACATATTTCATGGGAGGCATCGTCTGGTTCTATATATAAACTAATTTTTAAATTGTATAATAAAAAGACGTTTAAATTTTGTTCAAATAAGCTACCGCCTTTTCTAAAATTTGATTGCTTTGTTGAGATCAACATTTCAATTTGTGACATCAATAATCAACTCAGAAATTTGTGTCTTTGTAGCTAATGTGAAAACATGTCCTGATTTTAATGATTATGAGTGCATTTGGATCCCACTGGACTTCAAAAAGAAGCTGCAGAGGCTGGGTATTTATGAAAAAAGGAATATTGGGTTGAAAGAACTCATGCTTTTGTAGCCGTGTGTGAAAATGTTAGAATAAATAGCTATTTGTTAATGTCACTAAAATTTTAACAACCATTATTGGATATCTTTTTCAGAGTAGCTTTATCAACTTCTTTTTGTTTTATGCTTTGTTATTTAGAGATTGAGTTAGTGGCACTCACTTATTTTAGGGAAAAATTCTAACCAGATAGTGTTTTAGCATTTCCCACAGGACTTATATGCAGAATATTACACCTATTTGTCCCTCACAGTACTCCCACAGTGAAATTTCTAATTGTTTTTTTTTTATATTGCAAGGAATTTTTTCTCTGGATGCGTCACATGGGAAAAAGGTTCATGTCAGTGTGCATTTCCTTTGCTCTTTGGAAGGAGTGTCAAAATTTTGTTTAATGTGAAAGCAGGAAACATAAAAACAACTAACCAAGTCCTTTCACATTTTTCAGGTCTCAGGTCAGATACAAATAATCTTAAAATTTTAGGAAGATTCACTGGACTTTGAAGAAGGTCCTGAGTCTTGAATAAATGACAGCCTGAAATACATCTGTACAACAGAATGGGTGCAAGGGTTTCACTAGCGGTAGGAAAACAAAAGTTAATGAGGAGGAACCTGTCATGAAAGGAGAGCTACAGCAGCAGCAGAGGAGTTGACACAGGGCCATAACACAGTCAGGGGTTCCTGATTTCCATCATGCTGAAGCCAGGCAGAAAAAGTAAGCAGCTGGAGTTTTATGTGCTATATTTCTTTCAGAGACTTAACAGGTCATTAGGGTACAATAGTACCTCTAAAAGACCTGACCAGTAGGAGAGAGGAGGCTTGGTTGTTGAAATTTCTGTAATTACTCGCTCCCGTTGTGTTCCTTGAAGAAAGCAGTGGAAGGAGTTTTGAGATAGCTGACCTGTCCTTGGAGGATGGTCTGTGTTCCACAGGGAAGCACACAGATTTATCTCAGAAGTAGTGAAAGTGAATACATAAGGATTAAAGTAAATCTCTCCAGTGTACGAAAAATTGAATACTTCATACATTTACTTTTCACAGCCTACTACCGTTCTTAAACCTTATTGTATGTTTTGCCGTAAAGTTTACTTTGTATTGAAATGTGCAGCAAAGTAAAATTGTAAAATTAAAAAAACATTAGAAATTATTTCTTTGGAATCACCTAGCTACAGTTTTCTTGTAGGTTAAAGGGATATTTCACTTCAAGCAGTGAAGACTGGTTCAGTTATTGTGCTCAGGAGCCATTTCATATCTGTATTAGTAAGAACTACTAAGAAAAATTCAGCTCCTTAGTTTTCTGTTCCATTGCCACGGAGGAATTAATGTTTTAATTTGCTATCCACACTATTTTATACAGATATCATTTTACATTTTTTTCTGA
>VWZV01010970.1:0-275166 GCA_013397155.1 Irena cyanogastra
CAGCAATGTCCGTTTCCCACTGCAGAATTGTGTGTAAGCCTGTACACTCTGATATTTTGAGAAAATATTATGCAGTCCTTAGAGAAAGGGGAGAAGTTTTATGAGAAGATACTATTTTTCTCTATTTCTCCATTTTCTTCTCCTTTAGATAGCCCCTGCCTTGCCCTCCACCTTCACTGAAATGGTGAAGCTGAGCTGAGTTTGAACCTCTGACATTTCAGGCTGCTGTCCTGCTTAGTCAGAGTGATGTTGATATGCACAAGTCTTAGAACTGGACAGTATGAAGTTGGCTAAGAGTGTGATCCTAATTCTTCCTACATAAGAAGAATATAAAGCTCTAACATTTAGAGGTTTCATTATGTTAAAGCTGACATGTTTGCTTTGCAACCTTTTCAGTACTTGATGTTTTAATTATTTCTCACTGCGAACACTTTACTAAGGAGTTCTGGGATTTTTAGTGGGAATATGTGCTTTGGTTACAGCCTTTGACTTTTTGAATTGGTCCATGAGATCCCTTATCTTTCAAATAAAATCTTTAAAGATCCGTGTAATTACATGTGAATACACAAACTGAAAGCTTCTATGTTTTTATAACAATTACTGATTAGATTTTTCAATTTATTAAATGTAAAACCTCTCTTTTCATTTATCATCTTTAGCAAGCATTGCTTGTTGGTTGGTTCTAGAGTATTTTAAAGATTTGTTAAAATTTATGTTGCAAAATAAACTCGTTTGGGCTCTTGTAGACATGGATTCCTAGGTAAGGCTGTCTGGCTAACATGCAGAATCCAGTGTTGGAATGTGTTGTGCATCTGCAAATGTTGGTGCATACTGCAAAATCAGTCTGATGTTCCATGTGTTGCATTAACTTCCCTTACAGAGTATCTGAGGTTCTCACTGTAAATAACTGTGTTGGCATTATTTTAGATGTTTTTACTTCCCTAGAAAATAATAAATATGAATTTGAGACCAAGGACGTTTAGTAAGGTTGTCAAGTGATTTAGATAACTAATAAATTGGACACATGAATGTAACACTTCATGACACAATCAGTCTGACTAAATACTAAACTGGGCAACAATTAGGGAGACTCAGTCTGAGGCTGATAGGATTTGAAGTCAATCCTTTTGGCTGTAGCTAAAGGACTGGTGAAAAAGTTCGGGTAGTTGAACAAGGGAATTGGAAATTAGGAGATATCAGCTATTGGAGCAGTACATCTGATGTTGAAAGTCCAGAGAGGGTGGTGAAAAAGCAGCTTCCAGAGAACAGCCTTGAAAATGAATTGGGGAGGGCAGTCTTAGTAAAGAAGACATAAGGTGCTTACTTGTTTAGCTTAGCTAAGGAAATGTTAAGGGCTTCTTCATCAGTCAGTGTGCACCTATTTGGTGAAGAGGTGTTTGAGAAGCTCTCTTTGGCTGACACAGGTGTACCACAGTTCTGTGTTTGGAAGCTGAATTGGACGCAAGTTCAGACTTCAAGTAAGGGGTGTGTTCTTACTGGACTAATTAATCATTGGAATGCATTACTAAACATAAATAGCTGCTTATCATGAGTATATTTAAGTGGGCGTTCCTCCCCTATTTCCTTAAAGGGAAATGGGTTCAGATAGGGTTAAGTTTGTGGAAACCCTGTGCTACCATGTTATGCCAGAGTTAAAAGGATTTCAATGCATTATAAACTCTCTAACTGTTTATAATTATGTGTTTGTGGTGCCGGATTATTGAGTTTGATGTGCAAAAGTGGCTAGTGGTCATAGTTTTTACCAAACTCAAGGGGAGCTGTTTCGAACCCAGGTAACTCTATATGGTATGAAGTATTTGGAAAAAAAAGTTGACCTTGATTATATCAAAACTGATGGTGGTTGTTCAGTAACCTCTCTGCACCTCTATTTTCAGGTTGTAAAATGGGACAGAACTGTTCAGTGAGAGGTTGTTGTGAGGATAGGGTCGTTACTAATTACAAGGAACTTGGACTGAGTCCAGGACAATATATAGATGCTCCTTGGGAAGTAGCAGTTGCCATCCTCAGTATAAAATTTAAAACAGTTGTAGTAAATGAAAACTTAATCTATGTCTTGAGATGAGAAAAAATTAGTAAGTGTATTAATTGAGTGGTACCATCTTAACCACTGAATGAAGCTATTGAAGGTGGTTTGTGGTTGTCATTTTTTGCTTGATCAAATTTTTTGTTGTTGAAGGTTTTTTGTGTTTCGTTTTGTTGTTGTTTGTAAAGTACAAAGACAAGCAAAGTGGTGGGGTTTTTTTTTTAAATTTATGGACATTAGTAAAGCTTAAGAAGTTTCTCAAGAAGTGAAGTATGATGCCTGATGGCCTTTTTAGATCTTTTCTTCCTTGTGACTTAGCAGTATGCCCAGGTTCATTCTAAGCATTTGAAGTGATGCCAGAGCAAGAGGCAGCACAAGGTTTAGATCACTTATGGCTGATTGACAGGTGACCTGGCAGCCGTAGTGATGACTGAACAGTCTCTGAAGCTTTTGCCTCCATGGGGCACTATGTAGCAGTGTCCCTTTTCCCCTTTCCTGCACAGAGTTGTAACCAAAATGTACTTTTTTTTCTCCCAGGTTTGGTTGGAACTAGCCAGACAAAAGCAGAACTAGTCAGATCAAAAGCAATTCCTGGAAACTGAGAAGGACAGCTTAATTATCAATGAAACAAAATCCCCTTTCTTTTTGAAATCTAGTGAATGTGAAAATCTGTATGAAAAATTTATGCTAGCTTTATCTGCTGATAGAGCACCTTGTAGTTGAAAGCATTTGGATCTGAATGTCTTCTCTTACAATGTGTGTTGACACTGGTTACATATTTAAGCAACAATAATCAGTCCTATATGCTTCCTATGTAGCTTCCTGACTTCCTGAGCCTTCTGAAAAAGAAAGTAAAATACGCTTTGGATTTTCTTTCTTCTTATTGTTGGGATTTAAATATTTACCTTATAAAATTTGTTGTTCATAGACTCTGATTTTCTAGTCATTAGTACTTCAGTAAATAAGTGAATCTGGCTAGACATCTCTGTGAAAAAGTACTCGAGAAGTGGCAGTTGCAAAACCAAACTGCTTTAAGCATTCTTTTAATTGTCAAATTAAGACTGATGATGAAATTTGCTTTGTGAAACCCTAAGGCTGATCGAATAACATTTGCTGTGCTTTTGCGTTTGTCTGGATTATGTTCTTAGATCACTGAAGTGAACCTTTGTTTATTATCAATATGTTGGTTATTGCTACCAGCAAATGTATAATAGTACGGTCTATTATTTTTTTTATTTGCTCTTTCTGAAAATATGAAGTAACTTAGGATGAGAGACTTTAATCTCTCATGTGTGGTTTTTTAGAGCAAATGAAAGACAAACCTTATGTAATTATTCTCCAATGCTTTTATTTTCTATGGTAAATAAATTAACAGTAGTTCAAGAAGCCAACAAGTTCCACAGGTAATATTTTTCCCCATTTAGAATTGACATGCTCCATTTAAAAACTCAAACTAAACTTGATATTTATAAAATGACAACAGGTTTGTCACAGCCAATTTTCTTTTCACACTCTGATCTCAAAGATTTTAGTTTCAGTGCTTCACGATCACTGTACTGCTTACACTTATACCCAACAATTTCATTTACTTTAGAAAGCCAAATATTTAGCTAAATGTATATTTGCTGTTAGGTTAAATAAGCTTTTTTGTCTCCAAATCACTTCATATGGAGAAATTGCTTGACAGCTGCAGTGTTTTCTGCTCTTTCATTAAGTTTACTTGTCTCATCTTCCTGCAGTAAAGTGTCTCAAAACTTAAGTGCTTCTGTTGGCACAGAGGGAATATTCAAGCTGTTAGTTTTTCTTTTTTTGTTTATAATTAAGTATTCCCATTTGGCCTCATTCTTGCTTCTTTTTATTCTGTTTCCACATAGATGGTTGCTTGTCACTTCCTCTGCACTTCAGCTATTGCTGTTCTGATATTTGAAAATATTAGTTTCTGGAACGAAAAACAAATTCCAAAATAAAAGATTCCTGATGAAAAGTTGAGATGCCAGTTCCGTTTGAATTGGAAATAAATATGTAAAGGATTTGGTAAAAATATATAGTTGATTTGTTGTTACATTGTGTAGCAACACTGTATGATGGCTTTTCAAAATTATGGGGCTACATTAGACTTCCAGGTTATTTTGTATATATCGGGACTGTAAAGCTGCTGAAATGCAAACTTGGTTTTTATTCTTTGCTATTTAAAATTGTTTAATGCTGGTGTTGGAGAAACCCTATTCGAATTATCTTTACAGGTTGTTTAAAACTAGAATAAAAGAAGCTTTACTTGCAAAACTTAGAGAACTGGTTCCACTTTGAAGTTTTCTAGAAAAGAAATCTCTTATGAGTTACACCACATTTAATCATGTGCTTCTTTAATGGAGGGCTAATGTTATCAGAAGAAAACATTTTGGAACTGAGTTTCCAGAATTTAACTAGCCATATTCAGGCTAGATGTGGTTCAGACTGTTTCTAGTGGTGAGAATTATGTAGAAGTATGGGTCCTTTTCTTAAGGACTGCTAAGCTGCTGGTATTCAAGTATAGTGTTATGTCACTCAAGTTTTAAGCATATTTTGGGTTTATGTATATGGGTGAACTTAAATACCCTTTTCAACTGCTAACAGAAGCATCTTCCTATTTCTACATAATCACACTGAACTCTTGGCCATCTGCTTGCTCAAGTTTTAAGTAATCATGTCGTTCTCCTTTCAGTCTGGGGCTGCCACTTGTGTTGTTCCTCTCCCTTCATATGAGTAACTTTCATACTTTTTTCCAGGAAGTTTGTGTATTTCTCTAGGTAGCAGCATGAAAGTTAAAACAATGTGACTGATTAGACACAGTAGAGCATTTGAACCTGCAGAATTTTAAGATAATTCATCAGGTTCTTGGAGAAACTGAGCAGTCCTCTGATCAGCTCAATGGGATGAAAAGATCCCAGTGCCTTATGCTAATTATACTGTGAACATTATCCACAGAAGCATAAATATTTAGAATAATGTAGATGTTGCACACTTTGCTGACTTTGTTCTTCTATATGAAAAAAAGAGCCTATAAGTAGTCCTGCCTTTCTTTTGAGCCATGGAAAACAGTAGTTAATTTGTTTCCTAAGTCAGGAAGATTACTTTAAAAACTAAATTTCTTCTAAAAGACCAATTCTTGTTCTCTTTAAGATGTTTCACTTCCGCTGCACCAAAATTCATGTTGGTCTTCATATCATCATTAAATGGTGACCTGAACAAGATTAGAAAATAGCATTTGTGTGAGCTGTATCAGAACTTTTGGTTTCAAACATTCTTTTTTGGTGTAAAGAGGAGCACCTAACCTTGTTCAGTACTCTTCATCTGTTTAAGTAACAAATAGTTTATGAAATGAGTGTGGTGAGGCACTGGAACAGGTTGCTCAGAGAAGTTGCAGTGTACCATCCCTGAAAGTGTTCAAGGCCAGGTTGGATGAGCAACCTTATCTAGCAGAAGGTTCCCTGCCCATGGCAGAGGAGTTAGAACTAGATGATCTTTAAGATCTCTTCCAACCTAAACCATTCTATGATGTTAAGATTTCCTACCATGCTATACTTAGCAGTACTTTCATGCCCAGAACTGAATCTATAGCTTTGGATTTTTAAATTAAGTATTATAATGTTAGCCTTTATTTTTTTTACAAATACCTGCTTAAAAAGTAAATGTCAGAATTTCACATTTAAATGAAGAGTACTATTTGTAAAATGTCATCTGGCATGAATTTTAACTTTTGTTGTTTACTTGGGAAACCAAGATGGTTAAAGGGGACTTACAGAACAGTGTTCTTTCTTTGCCCTTGCTAAAATGTCGTAAACTCAGTTTTTATTGGCAGACTGTTTATGTTTCAATTATTCCTCCACTCCACAGTATTGAGCAAAACCCGATTTTGATAAAAGGGAGTAAATCCAACTGTTAAGTGTTGTTAGAGTGGTGAAGGTAGATAGCTTTGTCTTCTTGCGTGGTTGTTAAAATTATCCTCAGAAGACGCACAGCTTTGTTTTAGTTTATAATGGCTGGTTAAAATATAATTATAACTATCTTCAGTACTGCTGCCATTTATGTTCTTTTTAAAATGTGTCTGGAGAATATGTGTTTATGCCGTTTGTGGCCTGACACTGTTCCTTTTGGACCATCTATACCATAAAATGTTTATTACTGCTGAGGAAAAGGAATGAGAAATGGTAGAGAAATGTTTCCTGTTTTTGTGTGGTGGTGAAGTATAGTGAAGGAGGTAGTTTAAAGTTATATGATACTTGAGTTCAGTTTATTTTTTCTTTTAAAGTATTCCCTTCATTGCTTTTTCCATTTTACTGCTCAAGTGACTTTGCCAAAGCTATCATTCTGCATAATTGCACATATGAAATTATGTAGAAGGAACACAGCAAGTTTAACATACAGGAGAGGGAGTTGAGAGGAATCAGCTTTTATTGCCAGGTTTATTTTTGATCTGCTATGTGATTATGCCCAAAATTTGCTATAAAGTAGGGTAGGCACTTTCTCTCATATCTACCTTGACTTGAATTTCTGAAAGACTTCTTCCAAAGCAAATAAACAGTTTATTGTGTTTTCTAACCCTCATTGTTGTTGTACTTCTCTGGGTTACCTTCAGTTGATTGACGTAATCTTGAAAGTGAGGTGCCCAAAAATGGACAGTATTCTGGATGAATCTCTAGCAAAGTCTAGGTATGGAGAAGGATTTCTTCTCATGCCTTGCAGGACATCCTCGTGTTTATGCATTGTAGCACAGTTTGTTTTCTTTGTAACAGCCTGGTGCTGTTTACTTACAGTTATTAAAATCTTGGATCTGCATCTGCTGACTTTGTTGCTTAGCTAGTTGCTCCTTCTAATGTTATTTTTCCTGACTTGCCAAGATGATTTTGAATTCTAATCTCATGGTTTACTTGCAGTCTCCTCCCTGCTTACCTGTTTTTGCAAGAAGAATGATTATTCATTCTGTTACTGATTCTTTGTGTAACTGTTGGATAGAACCAGACTTCATGCAGATTATACCATTTTGTTCAGTGAGAGACCTTTAAACACTGATAACTATGTGTCATTTTACAATAAACTTTGCATAGATTAATCAAGGTTATAGTTTTCTAGTTTTAGTAATATACCTATATATGATGTTCTACTGCTAAAATAAAAATACAATATTTGTATAAAAATACTAGGGGTTTTTTTTTGTTTGTGTGGTTTTTGTTTTGTTTTTTCCCCTGCCCTATCACATTGTTATTTTGTATGTACTGTAAAAAACAGCAGTTAATTGTACTGATGAGCTTTTATGCCTTGTCTTGGGAGTTTAGGGTTTGCCGAGATGTACTGTTTTGACTGTACAAAAAACTGCCTGAACCTTTGGGCAGTAATCTATTTGTGACTCTGCAGAGAAGTACTTATGTTTTGAGTATTCAGTGCTTTTTGAATTTTTTCTTGTGCTTCTTCCTTGTCCTCTGATTTTATTTAAGCTGTAAATTCTCTAGGAATAATTTGTATAATTGCATAATTTGTAGCTGAAAGGTATTTTAGTCTTTAGACAGGATAGCAGTGCAAAGAATAGTTGACCAGATTGTAAATTGTTAGAAAAATCTTAATGGGTCTTGAGCTCCTTATTGAATCTTGAGCTCCTGTATGAGCTCAGTATACACAAATTAGTGATTTGATTTCCAGATTAGTTTCCAGGTGTTAGTTTGCTTTTTGGTTACTCAGCCCCAGGACTTCTGGGAATAATGAGGACCAGCTCTGCAATTGTTACTCCTAAATAATATTGTACCAGCCCCCCTGAGGCATAAAGTGATGGGGATAAAACAAAATTAAGATTGGGCAATGGTTACGTCTTTTAAAATACAAATGTGCCCAGAGATCAAAAATAAAATTTTACTTTCTTGAAAGCTCAGGGTAATAAGAATGATGATACCACTTCCTTCTTTGTGTCTACAGGACTGCTTTGTGAGAACATTGCAGTCATGTGGAACTAGGTATGCTGCTGGGGCTGCTTTTTGATCAAGGTTGGTCTGGAAGCTCCGTGGTGCAGTCTGCTTGCTGCTGTTAACTGCAGAACCTGCCTTTTGCAGTCTGCAAAATTTCCTTCTTTCCACATGTAATAACAGACAACCGGACTAAACTATTTCAGCTAGATGGTTGATGATCCTGTGCTGCCTTGAAAATAAAGTATCTAGATTTGCAGGGCAGGCTTTTCAGTCTGCACTTTTTCTTCTGCTGTTAAGGCTCTTGTGCATTAGAACGGTTTATTTTGCTCTGGTTTCCTTACTCTGTTTTGCTTGGAATTGAAATCTATTAACTATAATATAAGGTCTCCTGAGAAACTTCATTCTGACTTTTCTACAAGAA
The DNA here is from genome assembly GCA_013397155.1 of Irena cyanogastra. Classification (NCBI taxonomy): domain Eukaryota; kingdom Metazoa; phylum Chordata; class Aves; order Passeriformes; family Irenidae; genus Irena; species Irena cyanogastra. Next base: position 8,399 of record VWZV01010970.1, read on the forward strand.
GACTACATCTTCTTTATTGAGAACAAGTATATTTTATATCATTGTTCTCTGAAGTTTCAGCTATATGTGTTGAGTTTTTCACCCCAGTTTTCTATTTAAAGTAGAAAACCCATCATTTTAATAGCCTTTTAATTCATTTGGCAGAAATTCAGTATAAAACAGAGGGATAGCCATTTCAAATACAGATTCCTTTGAGAGTCTACATGATCTCATCAACCTCACCAAAACTGTCATGTTACCTTTCTCTAAAATGCATAGCTGTATATCATTTGAGAATATAGCATTTCTGCTGTAATACAGTAAGTAAACAAAATGAGATTGCAACGTTTTTATTGAATAGGGCTGAACACTTTTCTGCAAAGTTTTGATTAGACAGGAATGAGTGAGCCGCTGGTTTTTCTTTTTGAGACAACATCTGAGTTTTAGTAATGACAGTATCTCTTTTCAACTCAATAGTCCTGACATTTGATACTCTAATTTGGATAAGCTGTATTGCCCACCCCAGCATTAAAATAACTTTCTTTGTCTCTAGATTCCAGTATTTTCCATACATTACTTTTGTATTTATCATACCTCCTACTTTTGACCTAGGCAAAAAGTATATTTCTCTTCAACAATATCCGAGGTCTTGGCTGGATTCTTGACAGTCTGTGGTATTACGTTTTGCATTATGTCCTGATCAGCAAGATGAGTTCTAATGCGTGAACTGTTTTTTTTTTATGCAACTGAAACTTAGTTCTTGAGAGAAAAATTTCTTTAGAAGTGTTTACTGCTCAAATGCTTTTTGTAACTTCATAAAGATCTCCCATAGGGAAGAAGGGGGCTTGCTTAGGGCTGCAAGCACATGCTGGTGCTCTAAGTACTTTATTTTTCAAGAACATTATTTTAAGCAAAATGGTTTCAGATATTGGCAGTCTTCGAAATACCAAACTGAAGTTATTTTCCTGTAAAGCTTATGAACAATATTAGTGAGCTAGAGCTGGGTAACTGCAAGTTCAGTATAGAATGGTGTATCTTTTTCTGTAAGTCTTAAATTTTTGCATCATTTGAGGCTGGCATGTTTTGAGCTTGTATAACTTCCTGTGGTTGCATGGAAGAGCTCTATGTCACAGCTCTTTCTGGAACTCTAATGGAAAAAGTCATACCTGGGCAGTGAGTACAAAGTTTCTGAGGGGGCTTTGGGTACACAGCATATGCACAGAATTAGAGTACTGTGTGTTAGAGCAGATGTGTTTTATTCTGCTTCTGTGATATCCCTAACATGGAGCTGCTAGAAACAAAGAGAGGCTGCTGAAACACTTTGTGAAGCTTGCTCCTGCTTGTCATATTTTCAAGGAGCAGATTGACAACAGCAAAGGAAATAGTTACTGTAGAGATCCTGTTTGGGGTTGGCAGCAACACTTACTGCTGTGTCTCCTTTCTCTGTTGGCTTAAGGGAGTCACAGAAGAGCCACCACTATCAATGTGGAAATGCACTGACCTGCAGCTGCCATTCTGAAGTTGTCCCTAGGAAAGAAGACACCAAGTACAAGCTGCAGGCAGAAAAAAATTACGTGTGCAAATCACCAGTGACACATGGGTAGTAGGTTAATTAATCCTGCTTACAGGAAGTGTGAGTAATTCAAAATCAAGAGGTGGTCAACAAGTGGCGGAGATTCTTTCTTTCCTACCTGCCTTGTAATTCATTTCACTGTCACATTTTTAACTGGTTTGTGCTTGCTTATGAGCCTGGGCAAGTATGTAAACCAGCTGAAAAAGCAAACCAGGGGAAAAAATGTAGTGGGCAATTGTGCAGCTGAACAGGCAGTAATGTAGGCAGAAAGGAGGGGCAGGAGTGTGTGGTTTCTGGCAGCAGCACAGATTTTGAGTGTAAAACTGCATCTTCAGTAAAAAGGATATCATGAGTAAAAATGCTAGAGGGATTATTACTCAGAATGAGTAAAGAAAAAGCTTGAAATATTCTTTAAACTTGGAACTGTTCTAGGAAGGCCTGTATAATACACGATTATTATGAGGCTTTGTACTTTGACTAATGGTTAACCAATGCCTGGTTGTATACAACCTATCCTTACACTGCTTTAGGCTTTTGTGCACTGTTAGATCCGTGTCCTGGTTTTAATCTGTGCATTCTGGTTTTAAAATGCATCATAATATGCTGTATTTGGAGTTGTAATATATCCATGCATAATGAATTATAGCTGAGGTCAGAAATTATGCTGAATAGTAGATTTTCAAACTGCAGTGTTTCTTCCTGTGCTAAAATTCAGAATGATATGTATAACAATCCATAAAATAGCTGGTATGGTTCATAAGATGCTTGCATTCCTTCATTATTAATAGTTTTGTATCCATCAATATGCTATGGCTGAACTATTACCCCAGTTTTTGCAGCTGCTGCTTTAAGAGCCAGTATAATGTAGTTATCTCCAGCTCCTGTTCTTTGTCTGCTAGTAAGAGGAAATTTTACTGAGAACTTATTAAATTGTCCAAAACTGTAAGTTCAAGTTCAGGTTAAAGTCTGTGATCTTGATTTAACTTATTTGGCATGTGGTACTTTTCTTGTTCTTTTGTTTGGACTATGTTGTTTGCAGCAAAAATTACATTCAAGTAATAGTGGTTCACTTCATCTCATTAGAGGCTCTGTACATAGTTGCTGTAGTCCTGTATGTTGTTGTTCTATTTTTAGAACATTTTGAGCAAATTATAGCTGCTGATCTGAAGATAGACCCTGTAGTAAGGTCTGATTTGAAATGAATGGGGCTATGGGTAGTATGTGTGGGCCTTTTTGACACCCTCTGTTAAAAGGTGGATGAAAATGAATTTGTTTGCAACAAAGATAGCTATTGATGTAGAAAGTAGTATGTATGTAGATTGCCAAAGTACTTTGTGCTTGATACTGAACAGTTACTGGAGAATAACCATTCAGATTATTGCTAAAGCAAATTAGTTTCATACTAGTTACTTGGAGATGCAAAGTTCCAGAAGTATTTGTGTGGTCCTCTGTGTGTGCATGTGTTTTTTTAAAATTTCAATGCTGTCAAATTCCAAGTACCACAATTTGTAAATCATAATAGATACACACTTTTTTCATTTTTTTAGTGCCAGCTAAAATCTGTCAGCATAAATGTGTAATTTCTTCAATTATAAAGTAATAATACTTATGTATATTTAAAAGAATTTTCTTTTTGTCTCCTAGAATAACATAACTTTTGTTGATAGGATATAATGAAATACTTGTCATCTTTTTAATTTGTCATCTTTTTTTCCCTGCCTAGTGGTAGGGAAAAATTGCATTGTGTATACACAACTGTCCCACCTGCATTTGGTCCAATCATTCACCTCTGGCTGGAACTCTTGCCAGTCTAAGATGCTGGCTGTTAAAATACAACCCGGCAAGTTAGGTGTCCATTAATTCCCAAAGCTTTAAAGTTATTTTCCTGCCAAGGGCCACTTATTACCAGCTATTAAGTGGTAGTAGACTGGTCTGTTACTAAGATTGCATTTCAGTGGTCTTCATGTTTTGCTTGGTTTTTTTCTGGTTTTGGAGTGTTCATCAATAGGATTACTTTGAAAGAATGTCTTCTTTTTGGTTATTTTAATGCTCATTTTTGCTTTTGCCCTAAAGCACTGCTGTTTTCCAGTTGGCTTTGCAATCATTCCTTCTGAAGGAATAATTTACTAGGAATAATAGTTGTGTGTTTTTCCTCTCAAAGCTGAACAATGTGTGCAGAAGCCTGCACTCTTTTTTTTCTTAGTCACTGCAGCTGAGTCTTTGGGTGGTAGAGGTAAGGTCTGCACACTGGTGATTGTGTCATGGATTATTGGTACAATGACTTAGCTACTGCTTTTTTTCATAGAGCCCTCCAAATATAAGGAGATACTAAACACAGGAGATCTGTGAATAGCCAGGAAATGAGAACCTGTATAGCAATCACACAATTTAATTTGCTGGCACTGGAGTGCAGTAAACTACTGAACTCTGTACATGTCACCAATTTGTTTGGAATCAACAAGGCAGCCTGGGTGGTAGATGCTGCTTAAAAATCTGAACCGAGCCCTGGTGCGCTTGTAGAGCCTTCTGGAGTCTGGAACAGAAAACCTAAGAATTTGTAGCCAGGCCGAAAGCCTATTTATGTCATGCAAACACTGCAACTGATTCTATTAAACCTAACTGTATTATTTATGTAAGTTTGGATTTTTGTGACTGTGATAGTCCTCAAGTACTGATCATGTCGAAGTAAATGCTGGTAATTGAGAATGATCAGTCACTTTACCCTGGGTCATCTGAAGGATAGAGAACATTGACTCTCATGGCATAGCAAACTGCCTTCTTTCTAGCAGCTCAATAACTGACATTTAAGATTCTGTTGTTTAAGGAATGATATAAGTAATTGTTTTTTTTTTTTAATTTAAGCAAAACATAGTACACACAAACTTAATTACTGTCGTGCTTCTGTCAGAAACTATAGATGGAATTATAGTGTTAAAGTCTTTTTTATCTATGCTAGAATTTTTTTAATAATCCAGGTACTAACACAATTTGTGACCGCAGAATATTTCTACTACTCCAGCTTTTTTCTCAACTTCAATAAACCTCCGTCCCAATTCAGAGTTGTAGCTGATGAGGTAAAGCAAAGAAATACTTATAGGTGTGAAAGTTTGGGTTTTTTTAAATTAGTTTAATTGATGCAGTCAGGAAAAGGGAGAGCTCACTAGAAGAGGAGCTTGGGGAAACTAGCCCGTCAGTTGGTCTAGTAAATAAGAGTATTTCTGCCTGTAAACACTGCTGTGTCTAATTTAGACTCTGGAGTTACTGATGAGCAGAGACATTAAGCTTTCCTACTTTTGCTGTGACATTTAATCTGGAGATTCCATTTATGTTTAAATTGCAGGTTTTTAATACACTGCTTTAATACACCAAATGCTTGTGATCATTTATATCCCTTTGAATGTGAGTGATCCAGTAAAGTGCACACTACTGATATGCTTAATCGTTTGGTATTAATAAATTCCTTTTTAGGTCCACTCTCCTAGTGTAGTCATGTAGAAGTTTCATCAGAAGAATAAATACAGCAGAGTTTTTCTTAAATACAAATACTCTTAAGTTATTTTGTAGAGCAAGCAACTTGAAGTTTTTGGTGATACTGAAGTGAAGGCAGAAGGCTGACCCTGCTGCCCCTTCCTGCAACAAGTTTTAAAGCAATTGGAAGTGAAAACTGTCATTGAGACTTCTCTTGAGTTTTTGCTGTCATCACCATGGAGCTTCATCTATTGTATATAGCAGCTGAGAACATCTGTCCTTCTTCTGAAGGTTTTCTTTTTCCTTTCCTTCAGTATGTACTTCTCCTGTTTTGCAGATGAATCTTTTATTGTTTATCCTTCCTCTTATCCCCTCTAATTTAAATCTATCACCTTGTTATACAAGTCTCAAAATTAAATCTAATTTCAATCAAGAGTGAGTTTCACTTGGAAATGGTGAAGAAAATGGCAGCCTAAATTAAAGTTAAACCCCTTTTTGTGATTGTCTTGCTAGTCTTCTGTTTTCCACTCCCTTCTTTACATTCTTCGTTTTATTTATTCAAGGCTGAAGAGATGTTCCCCACATGCTTTACAGCAGCTGTTGGTTTACAGTGCCTGTTTAGTCATGGTTGAATTTATTTAATTTTTTAGTTTTCTGAAATAAGCACAACCACATTGTCCTGGCCAGTTAGAATGAAACTGTGCATGGCTAAAAAATTCAGGCTGTATTCATCAGATTTAGACTCGCTAATATTTTATGTATGTGGTTGAAGGTGAAATAACACTCATAATTTTATGACAATGCTGTGGACTTTTGTATATGCATAAATATGTAATCATACACAAATAAATATGCAGTTTATCTTCAGAGCTAGTTAATTTTTTTTCCTGAATAACTTTTTCACTGGAATGACAGGATGCAATATCCTTTCTTTTTGACTTGGTCACTTGTATTCTGGTATAGTCCCTACACCCTTTTGAAAGGAACAGCTGTGTTGCGAAGTGGTCTTTTTTTTTTTTAAACTTAGTTATCCTTGTATCAGCTTCTGCTTTCTTGAATCCATTTCTCCCCTGCCCTTTTCTATTTTTGCAAGTATTTCTCCAGTCTTTTGACACCTTCATGAATGCTAAACCTGACCTCTTTAGGTTCCTTCCATTTGTGATGCTGATGCACAAGCATTTTGCAGGAACAGTACAGGGGATTTTTCATGCTATTGGATGTTGTGCAGTGGTTTATTTGTTCCTCTCACTTCAGTTAGAGCACTAACTAGACAACAGATGTGTTTTTCAGCTGTATGGGTTAAGACTAAACTTAAATGCTCTTATTCTTCTCTGGTGGGTTTTCTCAATTGATAAAATATAGGTAGGCAGATGATTTGTAAGAAATAATTTCAACAAGGTTCTTTAATTATACTGAAATTATAGGTACTGGCTTTTAAGTTACCAAAATGTAGATAGAATTAATTCCCTGTTCTAGAAGTTACTGCAATCTATTTTTTCCTTCAAATTTTTGGGCTTTGAAATGTTAGCATTCACATTAAATACTAATCATAGAAGCATTTTCAAGAACTGCAAGCGGATTTTTGTATTCATGTGGATTTTTGGTTGCTTATTCTGTGTAAATTGCATAAATGCTCTGGCAATGTTGGTAGAATATAGAGATAATGTAGAAAGGAGCCAACAACCTTTTAAAAGATGAATCACAGGCATTTCTTGTTTTCTGTACGTTCAGAATACCAAATATATTGTTATTCTGAATTGCATTCTGATACTCATTTTGTATTGCACCAGCTCATTGTCTTTAGTTTTGTGTCCTATTGATTGCTTTTCAGAAGATATTTATGGCCTTTGTTTGGATTATATTCTTAGCTGTGTTGTCTGGTGTCTCCCCTGGCTCAAGTTTGATATGCACAGAAAAAAGAACCTTTAATGCCTGTGGATGAAGAATTCTTTGTGGCAAGTCTTATTTGCTCAACGACTGAAATAAGTTCGATATTCCTACTGTGATGTCCAGTGTACTGTCCTAAATGATTTTGGGCAGTTTATTTCAGACTGAGGTATTGAGTGTGTATTTTGCACAGGGCCTGACTAAATTTGCTTTTGACTGTGACTGCGGTTTGTCTGTTGCTTATGGAAAACTGGTACTATTTCTACAATCAAATCAGTTGTTAATTTAGATTCTTGCAATAAGTGTCTAATAAGTGCTTGCTGGAGATTAATAAATACAGGTGAGGTGGTGGAGAAGCTTATTTTTGTATGTTGTAAGTTAAAATTCCTTCCCTTGTTAAGATTTTACGTAGTTGATTTAGCTGAAGAACTTCAGTATTTACTTCACGATGGAACACAACAACACTTTAATTACCCACTCGAGTTAGCTCTGTTATTTGTTATTCAGCAGTGATTTTTTTCATGATATGTATCTTTGATGGTCCCATTGACAGCTTTGGGGATTGGCTATACTGGAATCTTTTCTGCCAGTTGGTGAAGCCTTTCACACAGAACTACATCCACAAGGTGGTGCCTTTTCATCACCCAAAAGGGAGAGGAACTTCTCTTTACAAAGTTGTGTTGGCTTTCTGCCTGTTGCTTGGCAGAAATGAGAAGTTCAGATACTGAGGTGACTGTATCCATTTCTCCCTGAATGTAGAGTGAACTCTATCATTCCCTGTTCTTTCCAGCCTTTGTGATTGCAAACTGACTGTGATGCTCAGAAGTTCAGAGAAGAGAAAGGTAATGGCTTAGAAATGAAAGTTGAGTTGTATTGGCTGAATCATGAAAAGATTCTCCCTGAAATACTGAAGTTGTACAGATCAGGGAGGATATATGCTGCCAAAGTAAAATCACACTTAGAATTGCAACAATTTTTTCGTCAGGCTCAGGTCACCTTGTTGGAACTGTGCAGGAGCCGGAAAATGGAAGAATGTGCAGTGCTTTAGACAAGTGCTCTGCAGTTTGGGGAGTGAGCAAAAGGCAACTGGCATAGCCTTGGCTGTTCTCTTGTACGTGGTTTATCTTTGTAAGGTGAATCCAGTTGAAGATGAGGCAGCTGCAATATGTTCTCAGATATTGTCCTCTACTGCTGCAGTGGTTTTGGTTCACTAATTTGGAATTTTCATTTCAATTTTTTTTTCTGTTTCTGAGAACAGAACAGTTATAAATAAAGGGTTTTTCACATGACTTATATGTAATTCCCAGCTGTGAACCCTCTGGCAATGAGCATGAAATCCAAACCACAGCCGATAGGGAAAAGGGCTGTTGTCAGCTCAGACCGAACACTTGAGTATTCATAGCATGGTGCTTTGACAAACAGACATTGGAGTACATCAGAATGATTTGGCTTTGAGATCTGTGCAGGGCCCTCCTTCTAGGTGTGTGCTTCCAGTTACAGTGGTAATCAGGGCTGAAGGAGAACCAGGTGTGCACTGTATTGTACTTCTTTTCTTGCAGAACAGCAAGCCTTCAACCCCCTCCCCCCAACCACTCCCTTTGTACCTCTCTGCCAAATTTCCTGCTGTAAAATGGTCTTATGTTTGCCTTTATGTACCTTGTGACCCCTTCAGAATATTTGTGGTATTTTAAACCCTGAATTGTGTGCATGACACAGTGTTTAGTTTGGAAGCAAAGTTTAATCACACATGCTGATTGTCATGTTTATTTTGGAACCAATAAGTAGGAGGCAACCTTTCATATTTTATTAGTCTGGATGAATATTTCCTATTACTTGATAACCATGTATATGTTTGAACTTAAAAAAGTCAATATTTAAAGGAATGCTGAATAGCATTTGAATGCAGCCTCTCATCCATTCTGGGGTTGGTTTCCATTGGACACCTAAACTTGGGTGTTTGTGGTTGAATGTGGTGACAGTGATAGAGTGGCTATTTTGTTTTTAAAGGATTGTGTATCATTTCTCTCTGTCTGCCAGTGAAGCTAGAGAGGGAGCTGTTCTGGAAAGAGCAACATTAGAGGAAAGTCTTTTTATATTTGTTTCTTCCATCTACTACAAATGAGCTGTGTTTGCAGAAGGAGGTTGTAGCTCTGAGGCCCTGACCTTATTTTGTTTGCTTCCCACATGTCTGCATTTACAGCAGAATAAGCAAGTATAAGATCAGGATTTGCTACTCCTCCCAACTTGCCATCTACCCCTAACATCCCAGCAGACCTGCTCCCACCGTCTGCAGCTGATAGTACACGTGGGGGAAATTCTAGCCCCAAATCTTAACTTTCTTTGCATGCTGAGGGACTTGGGGAGAAAAAGGAGTGAGTTTCTATGAGCCCTCTTTTAATAGAATGTGATGAAACAGGATGTAGCTGAAAGCTGAGAAGAATCCACCAGCAAACTTTATTGTAGCATTGCAAGGACACCTGCCTTGAGTTTTGCTTTTGTTGAAGCAAAGCAATTTTGTTCTGTACATCGTGAAATAGAGGACATTGTATGAGACAGTTAAAGCTGTGTGTTGTGTGAATAACTCCAAGCTGTATTTTTTCCTGTAATATTTTGATTGTGTTTTCCTTCTATAAGAAGCTTTTTTTCAAGCGAAGTGTTGGAATTCTCCCATAATAAAGCAGTACCCTTAAAAGAAAAGATTTAATAATCCAGGGATTTTTGAGATACCGTGTGTTTTCTGTTAAAAGCCCTTGTGTAGCAAAATGCAGTGTTGTTTTTGTGACAGTTATCTGGAGACTCTGGACAAATGCTGTTTTTCTGGTGTTGGCTGTAACTTTTCTCCCCCATATCTGACTTCCTTGATCTTGTGAAAGAAAACAGGAAGTTTTAAGAGTATAATCAAGATGAGAGGAAAACCAGGCTAATTCTTTGTGTTTTTTTATCTTTGTTCTGTTTTTAATTTAATTGAAAATACAAAGATTGCTTTAGACCATTATATTGACTTGAATTTCATACCATAAAAGTGGTTGTCTAGTCTTCTGAGCACAGTGTGTATGTTAATCTGCATGGAAGACAATGCTTGAAGATATGTATCAAATTTGGCATAAAATTGATGAGTTATTTCTGTATGATGTTTTTGGCACTGTGTTCCGTTTCACTTGAGTGCAAACACAGTAGATGGCACTTGAGTCACTAATTTTATGATGTAGGAAAGAAAGCCAAACTCAGTTACAGAGTTAGCTGTTTGTAGCAATAGGCACATTTCATTGAAAGAACAGTTCCGAAGATCTTCTGTCAGTTATGTAGTCCTAGGAAAGAAAGGAAACCATGCACAAGTTCTTTTTCAGTACAAACAGGCCATCTCCAAGTCCTTGAGTTTCTTGAAGTTTTATAAAGAAAACTAGACAGTAATCATAATCAATCTGAATTATAAACGTATAATGCCAGGTTCCCTTCAAACCTGTTGCCAGTGTTTGGTTTCATAATCTGTTGTTTACACCTTATTCTCTAACAGAAGTTCTTTATTTATTTCTAGTCTTGCTTGCAGAACATTTGTGATGTGACCTCTGATAGCAGGTGAAAGATAAAAATCCGCTAACAAAGTGCATGTCTAACAATATTGTCTTATTATCTGAACAGTTTGAATACCATGTTCCTTACTGTGGCTGAGTTTGATAACCAAAGCTAAGAATATACTGGTAGTTCTGCTAATCAAAATGTAAACATTTGATTTAGGGTATTCTGAAGTGGTTACCTTATGCTATGTTTGGTGATGTACCCTTAGACAGTACAGTTTGGTCATTTGCTGATTCTCAACATTTTCAGTAGTAGCATTAGGTAATGGACTGACAGTCTTCAGAATTGGAGTGGCAGTATGGACTTCTCCAATAATATCCTGTCACTATGATTCAGCACTAAGGTTTATTACTGAGTTAAAAAGATTTAGTCAGACTTAGTCCATGATTCATTCTTTGGCCTTTCTGCTGATGCTCTTATAATACTTACTTTAATGAAAATGCTGTCAGACTTGACCTAGAAATAAGCTTCATTTGTGTTGTATTCCTATGTTGTTTTATCACTCTGCCAGTTCCAGGTTTTAGGGTTCATAAAACTGTTTGAAAGCCAAAAATGGATGGTTATTTACTGGAGGACAGAGTTCTAACTTCATTTATTTTATTTCACTGATGTTTTTAAAATACATAGAGATGCCAGTGGTGCTTCCAAGGCTTCCAGAAGCTGCACCATGCCACAAGAGCAGTGGGTGGTGTGACCTTCAAACACTGGGATACACATTCAGCCAAGGCCTCCTGGTTAGTCAACACCAGATGAGCTGCCCATCAGGCTGGCCCTGTCCAATCAAAATTTTTATGTACTGTAGAAGCAGATAAAGCTCCTGTAATGTGTGTTAAAAACATGCTGGGGAAAACAGTCTGGGTTATTCCTGCCTCTGTGGGATTGCTTTTGCACAAGGACCTGAGTGCACTTTGTATAAACTTTTATGTGATTTGTCACTACATTTGGAAAAAAACTGTGTGTTAAGTAGCCGTTGCCTGGCACTGAGTTTGAACAGTGTGACTTTGCAAGGAGCTTACATCTTGGTTTATTTTGCCTTGAGTATTTGCCAGTGGGTTTCATCTCTGTACTGCTCTTTCTGACAGGTTTTGTGGATGTGTACTGGACAGAAACATAAAAATGAATAGGAAAGTGTAGGGAATTTTATTTGAGAATGTAAATTATTATAGCTGTCTACTTCTTCGTTTCATGATTAGGACAAGTCCTCTGATGATGTAGCTGCATCTGTCTCTAATTCAGGATGCTCCATTAAGATTAGAAAGTAAAATGCTTTTAGCAGCTAGTCGTGTTTTTTCCTTCCAAGAAGCCAGCTTTTTCCTCTTTGATTGAGTCTTCCCAGCAGGATGTGCCTTTTTGCTATGCCAATTGGAGAAAACCCACATCCACTTGCAAAGACCATACTGGAACTTAGAGGCATTTCATTTTAATTCCAGGCAACCATTCCTTTGCTGGTGCCTTTGGAATAGCTCAGCTGTGGAAGAAGTGAGCTAATGTGAAGGACTTAGTGAAGCCCTGAGGTTTACAGTTGGAGTAATTAAGGAGAGGAATTGCACACCCTGTACTTGATTTTGTTTTAATTAGTCTTCCTTTGATCTAGTAACTCGATTTAAATTTTAAGATTTGCATCAACAGCCTGCCACAGTATATTGCTTAATTCCTCTCCTTCTCAGCCTGTAGACCAATGTAGAATATGGTTTATGCTTTCTGTTTTTTATTTTGTTGGGAAGCGTTTTGACTGTCACTCCTACTTCCTATTTTCTATTGGGAGTCTTTCCATCTCTCCCACTCTCTCTTTTCCTCCATTCTTCCCTCTTCCAGTCACTTTCTTTATCCTCAGATATTTTCACTAACTTCATGTTCATTTTAGGATGTGGTTGAGAATTGTTTTAGAAATCTGCCTCAGGCATCTTCATAGATTATCTCCTCCAGTGTGAATTAGGCCCACTCTTTCAATGTGACTTCTGATTTATTAGAAGAGCTGTCTTTGTTGCTGTTGCCAATAAAGCAACAGAGAAGCTTCCTGCACTTCTCTGCCTTGCTGGATGAACTAGCCAATTTTAGTACTTATTTAGTACTTATAGTTACTTTAGTACAATTTAGTACTTACTTTCCTATGTGAATATGTTCAATGCCTCAGTTTATCATGTTGTTTTTGTGATTAAGCAAATTTTCACATACATTTTTCATGTTGTATCTGCAACTTGGATGTTGAAGCACGCTAGAAGTCTACTCTGATTGTATTATGATAAATATTCTTTATTTTTCTAGCAGATTTTGATTAGTATAGTCTATGGTTGCTGTGCAGGGCCTCTTTGATGGAAAGAAACTAAAAGCTGTAGAAGGAGAATGGCAATTTAAGGCAGAGGCATCAGGCCAACCATCATTTCTTGAGAAAAAGTCATGAAAACATTAATATTAACATAAACCAAAAAAAGACTTTAAGTTTTTGAAGTCTTATCAAAAAAATTTTCCTGCCAAAAAGCTGCTGAGCAAATATGGAAAATGGTATAGGAACCTGGTCTGTCTGCTTTAGAAAAATAAAACTTTCTATTGACATTACCAAGATTTGAACTTTGCTTCTAGAAGTGGGATATTTTAGAATTCATCTAAGCTATGTTGCTCTTAAGTTTTTCTTGTCTCTGAATGGATATGTGCCATTTTATATTTTATAAACAAGCAGAAAACTTCTGGAGCTTCTGATACAGTTAAGTGTGCAAAAATGCTAATGCAGGCATACTGTACTTGTGATCTCTATTTGGCAACCAATCATAATTTTCTTTTTTTTTCTTCAAGTGAAGATTGTATTTGAAAAGCTCCAAGATAAGTGCAAAATTTTATCTTAACCCATCTTGCATATGGAAATAACTGTTTATCATAGACTCTTAGACTGTTTGCTTGCTAAAGGAGTCTTATAATCCCTACATAGTACTGCAAGTGATGCCTTGCTGTTGCTTTTAAAGAATTTCAGTCCTGCAGGTTGTAGGATGACTTGGAAGGAAGTAAATAGTCTTACTTGGCTCAGGTTTTTTTAGTGTCTCTGGTAATTTGAAGTACAAATGATAGTGTGAGTGTTGAGTATATGGTCATATGTGAATGCCCAAGAATTGTAAGGATTTAAGACAGGATGAAGACTGCGAATCTGCCCAGTTTTTCATGGTGCAAGAAGTTTCTTCTATGCCTTGTCTTATATCTTACCATTCAAATAAAAGCTATTTATAGATGTGCCAGCCTTTCTCAGAAAACTGCACAGAAATGCATCCCCTTAGGCCAGAGATCTTTGAACACAGCACTGAGGAAGAGGATAAAGTATGCTTGGCTTGTATTCACTCTATTATGTCTTGAAATCAAGAAGTAAAGTTAATAGTCATATGACCAGATTAATCCTTGATAAAGGAGTATTTTGTACTATTGCTATTCCATCACAGTGGGAGCTTGAAAAAAAGCCTCCATCTAGAAGGTTGTTCCAGATACTCACCAATCCATTGATTCTGCTCTTGCTTACTAAAGGGATGGGTGACTGTAATTGTGAGTTTTTTAGGCATATAACTACAAAACTTTGCAGTCGATAAGATTTCTATTCACCATTTCTCTTTCAGTCTTGCAGTTGGCCACAGGTTTGACCTCAGGTACTTGAAGGACCTACAGTTTCTCTGAGTATGGTTTTGACTGTCTCACAAGCTTTCTAGAAGAAAGCACTGAAACAAGAGGCTTGCAAGCAGAATGTTGGGACTTAAATAGGAGCTTCATCAAAGGCTTTCATTTCTGGGAGAAAAAAGAAAGGTTGAACAATTATTTCACAAAGATAGAAATGCAAAATTGCTTTTGACTGCTTGGCTTTTGAAAGGTCTTTATTACATGTACAGTTCTATTTGCTAAACATTAAAAGTGAAACAAAAAAGCCCACAAACTTGCGAATAAAGTTAATTCTATTGACACATTGAAAATAGGAAAAGCAAGAAAACACTACCACTGTTTTAGATCTGAGGAGATTGATGAAGCACTGCATTGTAAATTACACATCATTATCTTGATGACTGGATTTTTTCAATTTTACAGACCTGCAGGACAATATTTTTCTGTTAATCTTTAAGTAAAAGTTCATAGTATTGCAACTGAATGACTTGATTTCATTCTAGATTTTGAAAAAGCAAAACTAAGGAATGGTTGCATTGTTCTTTTCCTATGCCTTGACCAGAAATTGCTTTAATGTAACCCAAAGTCTGGACTGAATTCAGAGTGATTATGGAGACTCAAAAAATGGATGATTTTTCCAAATACCGGGGAAATTTAGGTTGTTTGGATAAAGTGATTGATCTCTCTCTTGCATGGCATATATGAAGTTCTGTTGCCTCTGTTGGGTCTGTTGTGGAAAAAATTATAAATATGAAAGGAAATGTAAACAAATTTAAGGAATGAGCTGTTTCCCCAGTATGTTTTGTTTATTTTGTCCAATCTTGGAAAGCTATTAGCTTGCTTCATTAATATGCTGCAGTGTTGAATTCCATGGGCAAGAACACCTCAAAAAAAAAAAAAGACATGGGAGTTTTTTAATAATGTGACATGGAATTTTGAAAATTTTTTCAGCAAAACATGTTTTTAAATCATTTGACGACATTTCATATGAGATCAATGACTTTTAAAGCATTCTATTTTGGAACCAATGCTCAGCTTAATTTAGCTTTCATAGCTTCTCTTAGTGCCATGCAAATTACGTGCAAAGCTTGTTTAATGTAGGTAACTGCAGTGTGTTTGGGTGAATGGGGAGGATATATTCAGAATTAAGATGAGCAAAATCTTAAACAGCTTTAAACCCATATGAAAGATATAATTTTGAATGGATGGAGAAGAGAGCCTCTTTTGCAGAAATGTTGTGAGAGGTGATGTGAAGAACCAGGAATTACTAAGTGTTTCCCTTTTCATGGCATAAAAGATGTGGTGGTGGTGTGAGTTTTGATGTGTTTTTCTGGAAGGATTGTTTTTTGCCTTGTCCTTGTGCTCTTTCCCAGCCCTGGTTCTGTCTGATAGCCATGCTATTAACATGCATTCCTGTTCTTTGCTTTTGCTTGGTCTGGCCACTCTGGAATGAATCTTTCACCATTCAACAAAATGTGTTAGCTTAGGTCCTGCAATGCCCGTTCACATCATAAGGTGGTATTTATACTGGTGATGTTATTTTGGTGGGGAGCTAATTGTCTGTGTGATTTTTTTTTTTTTTTAATTGATGGAAAGGGAGTCCTGTTTTTTTCCCTTAAGAAGTGTGTAGTATCCTTGGATGCATTTGCACTGAGCTACAACTGTAGAACGACTGTCTGTATCAAACAAGTCATGCTTGTTTCTGTCGTGCTGGTTTTATCAGGCCTGGCATGGGTACCTCAGTGTCATTACAAGAGCATCTTTTCTGGTAATGAAAGATGCAGTTGAATAGGTACTTGTCTTCACTAGGTTAGGAATGCTAGTCACTTGTTGAAGCTAAGTGGTAGAAGTAAATGGATTTTTTCCCCCCATTTGATCTTAGCTGCACATATATGGGCCAGCTTATACACATACTGTCCAGTTACAGTAGTGCAGTCAGATCTCTAAGGTGAGATGGCAGTCAAATAGTGACAACCAATGATTTGAGCACATCTGTTGATTTCATTAGAAATGCTGTGAGATTGTTATCCAGTCAGTAGAGGAAAGTTAAGTTTTTAAAGCCTCATCTGGAAGATCTTAATATGGTAAACTCTACTTGCTTTCATTTGCATCCTGACACAGATTGAAACTGTGAGTCCACAGAGTCTAAGTATTTGAAACTTGAGGCAGAGAGATGCAGGTCGTTCCTCTGTAGTGTTTGATGAATAACAACATTTTGCTTGTAAATCTAGTTGGATGTCTGCAAGTAAATGGAGAAGGAATGAAAGACAGGGAGCGCTTTTTTAATTTTGAAGTATCATATATTCTTGTTTTGAATAGCAAACACCAATGGGAGATTTAAGAACAATAACAAAATAGCGTTACATATTCCCCCTCACCCTGCCACTTTTTTCATTACAAAGCAGATCTTTTAGTATTTTGTCAAACACCTCTTTCATGTTCAAGACAGACTGGCTGAGTGGAAGGTTTGAGAAGAATAAATAAAGGAGTGGGAAACAAAGGGAGCGTGTGTATTTACTTGTCAAAGATGTGGAATTTGGAGATATTAAAGCAGAATCAGCCTAGGTTTAAAACATAAAGGAATGGCTAAAATATTGTGCTGTTTTAGGTAGATGCTATTTTCCCTGTGGGCATTTGAATCTGAGTGAGATTTTTTGTACAGCCAAACATGATTTATCATTTCAACATGCCCAGTGGGCTAAACCTGAAAATGTTTCATAACAAAGATAACCAGTATAAACGGTATATGGATTCTTTATTCATTTGAAGGTGAACCTCAAAGTAAACATCACTGGTTTCCTGAATGCTTAAGTGGTACTTTGCTGTGTTTGACTAATGGGTGTTGTGAGTTTGGGAATTTCAAGCAGCAGGATGTATTGCACAGAGAATAATACTCAAGTGAGACAGTGGTCAGTCCAGCAAGATTTCCTTTAACATTGCTTTCTTGGTCATATAAGTTGCAAAAAGTTAACTGCTTACTGTGCAAGGAAACGGAGTCTCTAAAATGTGTGTTTGGATGCTTACCATTAGTGTTTAATCTCTTAAAAATATTGTTCTATTTGAGAGATGGCCCTCATAGATGATTGTTGTTTCTTTTTTTTAAATATAAAACAGTGGGAAGATTGTAGGAATGGGGGAGGAAAAGTATATACAAGACAAATGTGTGGCTGTTAGTTTATTTAAAGATAGGCTATTGAGAAATAAAATTGCTGTTGTGCTGTTGTTTAAGTATAGTGACCTGACCTGAAGTTACAGGGTGATGTAATTTCCTTTTAGCAACAAAGCAAAAGTGCAAGATTAAGGTTTTGCTGTAAATGGTACCAGATCCTTTAACCATTCATTTGACTGTTGAATATTATTCATCTTCCTTTGCTAAAATGGCACCATCTGATAACTTGACCCTAAAGCTTAGTTTGTAGTGATCTTTTAATTTCCATACTTGCTTGGTCATTATTGTTTGAGGCTTTTTATTTATTGCAACAAGCATATATTCAGCTGTCTTTGCTATATTTTATAAATGTTCAAGTAATGGAAGGCTATTTTTAAAATATAAAATCTGTTGTGGGTAGTCTGGTTACAAGGTACACATCAGTCTTGGGACTGTAAAAGTAACAAGTGTATTGTTGACCTCTCAGCACTTCAGGTTCAAGTCTGACATTACTCACTATGAGTAAGCTCCAAATGTTACTTCTTCTCCATCTGTTGTAATTATGGCTGTGAAGAATTTTTTCAAAGTGTTTCTCTTTTGTATAAAAAAACCCCAAAGCCTGTCAGCTAGAACAGCACTATAATAGAGAACCCTTCTGTTATTAAGGGACTGTGCTGAGTTTTGCCAGTTCACATACCTTTCCTTGTTTTAAACTCCACTGGTGGTGATGAGTGGCTGTTTCCTTTCATCCTTCTGTATGTGCTGCATATATTTTATAAAAAACATTGTAGTAGTCTTTCCTGTCAGGGCCTAAGTAAAACTAGAATAAGGTACCTAGTGGAGAATTAAAAATGTGAATTTTAGTTTTTTTGTAATGTGGAAATGTTAAAGTAGACCAGGCAACTGATGAATTAGGATGGGAAGACCAGAAGAATGGTGTCAGTAGTTTATCACATGCTTAGTTTGCTAGAATTTACTTCTAAAGCAAGTTTTGCATGTCCAGATGCACACACACACTTCTCTTACAATGGAGAATTTGCCAACTGAACAGAACCTGTTGGGCTTGTTTAGGACCTGAATTAACAAAATAGTGTGGTGCTGTGCAGCACAGTTAGCCCTTGGGCATTTATCATGTCTACATCATGCCGTGTAGGGTGTGATGTGTAATATGTAACAACAGTTGTATGTACCTCTGTTGAAGGAAGGGTGTTTCCTTGACTCTGAAGTTTGTCTTATTTTTATTTGGAGATACCATTGGCCTGATGTGTTAATGGAACAGGTATGTCAGTGTTAATAGGAACTCTACCTTAGTCTTTGATGGCTGGGGATAAACAGATCTGTACAATACACACTACCTCACTGTGATGCTAAGGTTTTCCTCATGACTCTTGCATGCAAAATACTGCAGACAGACAATTACAGACAGAATCTGAGCTATCTTTACAAACAAATTTGGCTTCTAGTTCCTACCTCAGCAGACTGTTATCTCATTTCATACAGATGAAAACTGCATATTGTGTTAAATATATTTCAGGGGATTTATAGAGCTGTTGGTTAGGCAGGAGCTCCCTATGATTTTGGTTTATCTGTGCTCAATATTCATAGACATGTGAAGTAAACTAAATTGGTGAATGCATTGGATTAAATTAGAGAGATGAAAATGGATGCAGAGTAAATGCATCCATAAACATAGTTAGATAGATGAAGGATCCCACCAGGCATCCCAGTTATAATTAAGAAGCTGAGCATAGTTCTCCAGTTTGTAGTCTGTTTGCAGCCTGCAGAGGAATAAACAAAACTAAAAAGTTATGTCATTGTCAAGTAGTGCTAGAGAGAAATGAACACATAGCATCAGCTCCATCTGGCAGGGAGAGACTGACTTCTCTTTCTTACCAGAATCCTGTCCTCGAAGTTCCCATCAAATAAGGAAAGTCGTTCTACCTCTGATATATTATTTGCTCTTGTTATTTCTTTATTGTGCATTAAGGTAATCTAATCTACTTTCTGTTATGTTGAAAATGCATATTCCTATAAAAGAACCTGAAATGGTACACCAAATAGATAGCAATAGTTTTATTTCTCAGAATAATGTCATTAACGTAGTTGGAAAGTAATATAATTTGAGAAAGTACTTAATTTTCAGATATTAATAGCAGCTCACTTACTTAGCTATACTTTTGTGTAAAGTACTTATGTATAAGATATAATAAAGGAGCAAAATACACAACTGCTGAAAGGTGTATATGGCAGAATCTCACTTCTTAAATGCAGTGATGTTAAAGGGGCTTGTAAGTCAATCTCTTACACCAAATCATTATCTTTAAGGGAAATTTTGAAGACTAACTACTCCTGTACGGAATTTTGTTGTTGTTCCAAATGTCTCTAAGTTCTACTTAACTGTCTCTGTAATTTATTTTTCAGTATTAAGAATTTAGGAACTACTGTAAGATTTATATTTGTTTACTTCAAGTATACTTTCACCTTAACTGGCTTGATTTCACTCACAATTTTTAAATTTTGTTTTTTGAAGTTGTTTTATTATATAAAACCTTTTCACTTTTGTCTTGAGGCTTTTCAGCATCATTTGTTTGCATCTAGCTTTGCTTTTCTTAAATTTATTTCCATGGAAGGAAAATTAAAGTTCTGGTAGCAAATGTCTTCAGGGGACCCTAGATGCTTATGTTCTTTCATTCTGCACTGTCAGAAATCTTTTAGTGTTACTTTTTCCCACTTCTTCTTCTTCTCTATTCTGCCCCTGGGCCCCCAATTCAGTAGTAGCATCCTTCTGAACAGTTATCTTTTTCTGTAAGATTGGCATAAGCCTCTCACTGAAAAGAGTGAGGGGGAATGGATGGAGTTGAAATGGGCATGATGCTGATAGCGACCAGTCATGATGTACAAAAATAAAGAAATATCGAAAATGAAAGTCTGTCTGCAGTTCTTAAGGATAACTCCTAAACTTTAAAGAAATTTCTAATAAGGAATCAATTTATAACCAACTTAATGTTGTGTGTGGGAGATGAATGCTTGCTTTTCTCAAGTTTTATATTGGAAAAAGATCTGCATCTTGCTTGGCCTGCTGCTGCACTGCAGTTTAGTGTGTTCTCATTGTTGTGTACATGAACTAGTTTGGGTGCTGATTTTTTTCTGTAAGTTACCAGCTTCATGTCTATCGAGAGGGAGAGACTTCTTAACACTAGGTTTTGACAGAGAAGTTGCCTACCTTAATTTTGTGTTTTCTGGAAAACTTGCTTTGTTTTGTTGTTTTGGTAGATCACAGGCATGTTGAATGTTATGTTGTTATTAAGCAAGTACCTGTAACTGGGTGTTTGTAACAAAGCAGGTTTCCAGTTTCTTTGGTAAGAAATGTAATAAAATATGTTTCTATTTGTCATCGCTGGTGTAGGAATGTAAATACATTTGTTTTTTGGCCTTACCATAGTACATAAAATTAATGGTTCTGAAGTTACTATTGTCTTTTTTCATTGCTATAAAACCTCATACATGTTAGAACTGTAATTTTTGTAGTTACTCAACAAGATTTATAGGTAAGTAGATGATAGTGACCTGGTAAAAGAAAAATGTTACAGTAGATGAAGCACTTAAAACATCTTTGTTAAAAAGCGTTCATGTAAATGAAGTGTACATAGTATTAAACTCTTACAGATGCACACTTTTTCCATGATCACAAAAAAGTCCCCAGAGGAAATCTGGGAGCTGTATTTTATTGTCTTAGTGAGGAATTTTGCCATATGAAATGATTTATTCCAGGAATCTTCCCCTTAGTGGGTTTGCAGGACTGACTCTAAGTCTGTAGGTTAGAAAGCAGAAAGTGTCAGAGTCTCAAAGCAGTATAGGTATTAAATAATGAGCAGTTCATCTGATGTGGTCCCTACAGAACTGCAGATTTAAACTTGTAGCCAGTTTGACAAAACCAGAAGGATATGGGAGATATGTCTATATTTTCTATAGACAAAGAGTTTAGCAGACTTCATAACTTTGCAGGGTTCAACATCTCGGTTTATGTAAAAGAACAGCTTTAATTAACTGCTGCTTTGGAAATGAATAGAGGGAAATACATTCCTATATAGAGTTCTCATAGCTCACAGTTTTGATTAACTTTTAAGAGTTATGTAATTTTATATTTTTGAACTGCATATCACACTAAGCAGGGATTTTTTCCTGGAAAATCACACATGCACACATTTCTGCTGTGTTAATCATTGAAGCTGGAAATGGCCCCTAATGTCATCAAGTCCAACTACTAACACAGCACTGCCAAGTCCACCACTAAACCAAGTCCCTAAGCACACAGCTGCATGTCTTTCCAATTCCTTCAGGGATCGTGACTCGAGAGATTCCCTAAGCAGCCTATTCCAATGCTTGATAGCTGGAAGCTTTTGGTTGTGATGTAGTCTTTAGTCCCCTTCCTTGGGCAATAAGTAGTAGTGCTTTTGAGTGTTCTCTACTAATAAAGTGATTATTTCATTAGTGAATACAAGGCTCCTTTCAGTTGTTTAGAATATGTATGTAAAAATTAATGGTATTTTCTTACATCAGCTCTTAACTTCTGAGAAACATAAGGACAGCTGTCAAAATCTTTACCAAAGACAAAGCGCTCCAAGAAAGGAAAAATAATAAATGCTTTGTTTCTTGCTTGGATTATGATACACTTAAACCTGAACTGTTGAATGGACAAGTGGCTGGCTTTTGTAGCCCATATGTGCCTCTCAGGTGTCACTTTCCAAAAATTACACTGCAATTTTTGTATTAAATACAAATTTAAAATATATTCTGTTGCTCTTTCCATCAGAAGCTGTTTCTCTGTGGTAAATGCATTTTGGTCACCTCTTCACCTCTTGTTAAAGGGGTGCAGTCAAAATGGTGATCACAGTTGTTGGTCTCTAGTCTGCCTGAATTTTGGAACTGCTCAGGTAGATGCACCTCTCCTCATTGGTGAGGCATTATGATACAGAATTTGTACCCATTGCAAAAATGCATAAGATCACAGAACATGGCAATAGACATTTATATGAGATGCAATTGTGAGTAATGACTTCTCATGTTTATTTTTAAGCTGGAGAGCAACTAATGAGTCAATGCAAATATTTCATATGAATTCAAAATCCATATTAGTTTTTTAATCTGAACCATAAGATTAAACACACAAAAAAAGAATAATTCACTTTACATTGAAATAGAAGCTTTGGAAATAAGGAGTGCAAAAAATATGTCAGTTTTTAAGTGACCCCAACACCTTTGTCAGACCATGTCAGCATCATCTGATCATGTTTTGACATTACAGTGCTATTTGTTATGCTTAAGTGTGCTGACAATTTACTGGAGATTTTTGTTGGTTTGAAAATTCCGGTCATATTCTGCCAGAGGATATACTAATCTAAGTGCAATGCCAAATAAGTAATAAAACACAATCTTTTAATCAAAAGACATTCAAACTTTTCAGACTTCCTGGTTAGTATAAATGTTGATAAATCTGATGGGTTTTGGAGCTTGGGTAGTCTTGGTTGTCATATTTTCTTCTAATACTGAGAATCTCAGAAATGAGAGATTATTTTCAAGAATGATTTTGATCTTGAATATTTAAATGTAAGTCAGAATGGTTAACAAAAAAAGTAGAATGTGACATCTGTCTACGTTTTCAGAAAAATGCTTGGCATTTACAATTTCGCCCTGAGATAGAAGATCCCTGTTCCAGAAGTTACCAAACTAAAAGATATCTCTTAGATAGTGATGTACTTTGTTTAGAGGATGTAGAAGCAACTCTGAAAGAATTTCACTTCTAGAGATCAGTGAGGGTCTAATGAGAGAAAAATAATGGGTACATTTAACAAACAAGTTAATAAAAATTTCATTTTATAGGTGTTCCTTTACCCAACTCATTATATTGAGCAAAATATGATTATTTTTAGCTTAGTCCAAAGTGAAAACACTCTATTGGTTTCACTTATTTAAACTTACATTAAAAAGTTAAATATATTAAATATATTTGAATAGATTTGTTGGACTGCCTTGGGAAAAATGGTTTGATTTTTTGGCAAAAATGCAGCACAGTAGACAGGTAAGAAAGTAACATTTGTTACTTCTAGTGCTTTGAGTTTTCAGGCAGTTATAATAAATAACATTTAAACATTTTTGATGCATTTGTGTTTCAAGTAGCTTAGGAGCATTTGTTAGCTTGGATGTGGTGCTGTGCTGTGATCAGCTTAGGGTGGCTGATAGAACAAGCCTCTGTTAAGGGTACAGCCTTGTCATCTGCCTGCAAAAGGTTATATGGACATATGCTGACTCGTCCAATGCAGCTAATTCTGTTCCATGCTAGCAGCCTGCCTGAAAGAAATTCTTTGTCCTAAAATTGTTTTTCAACTTCACTGAGATTCAAGTATTACCTCACAAGTATAAGGCTGTTTCAGGAAATGATGAGACTCTTGGATCTCCCAGCATGTTGGATAACTTAACATCCAAGGAAGAAGTCTGCAAGTTCTTAATCCATGAAATGGCCCTGCTTAATAGATCTCCTAATTTCCCAAGAAGAAAGTGAGTGCCTTCTCTCAGATGTTTAGTGCCAAAAAATCATGGAAAAAAATACTGTTCATAGTAAAAGCCAGGAGAAAAATGTAGGGCCAGGGCTTCCCTTTAAGGAGGTCCTCTGCAATATCCACTGTGTTTTGCCCTGCTGATCTTTATGGCTTTGAAGAATTAATCCAGTGATAATATATTTATGTAGATGGAATAGCTACCTGGGTCTTATTGCCTGGTAACTCATGGTTATCTTCCTGAGTAAATGTTACTGTATGTTGTTTTCTGCAGGCATCAGTGAGTATGCTCTTCACTGCTGTCACTGCAGGTAAGGTGGGTGGGAAAGATCCCAACTCTGACAGCAGACTTCCCTTTAGGCATTTTCCACCTTGAATATATCCTTAATGATATGCTCCAGGTGTCTCAAATACAGAAATGGAATTTCTATGAAGCAAATCTCATCTTAGGCAAGACTTGATTCACATGGAGCTTCACGTCTTTGCTGAAGGCATGTTCTGTTTTGTTTTTCTTGTAAATTGCTGAATAATTAACATCCCAGTCTTGGCTTGTGGTACAGTGAGTGAAGAGAAGGCTCTGGTAATCACTCAGCAAAGGCTTTTTGAACCAGGCTGCAGTGGCAGGAATGTGAATTAAGACAGCTGTGTTTTACTACTGTGTTGTGTGTATCTGTTCCTTTTAAGGTGCTTTCCCCAGTGCTCTCCTCCCCTGCCCACACACGAAGTTCAAACACTGGCAATATCCCGAACATCTGTAACACGGCTGCCTGGAACTCCTTGCATCCTCCCAAGGTTACATTATGCAATTTTGGGGGCTTCTAGAAAATACTTGCAGTTTATTTTTAAAAAATTCTTTAATGTCTAATTTCAAATTAGGTGGTGGCTATCTTAGAGCTTCTCACATGGGCATGTGTGACATGGACAATAATTTGGAGTAGAAAAAGACATATAACCCATCAAGTTGTGGTGCCAAATACCCAGACCTGAGTGTAGTCTCTTTCCTGCCTGGTTGTGTATAGAGGGTGGTGGATGAGCAGAATGATAAACATGACTGTGAAAGGTCATCTTGTTCCAACCACCCTGCCATGAGCAGGAACGCTTTTCACTAGATCAGGTTGCTCAAAGCCCCATCCAACCTGGCCCTGAACACTTCCAGGGCTGGGGCATCCACAACCTATGTGGGCAACCTGTTTCAGTGCCTCACCAACCTCACAGTAAAGAATTTCTTTCTAATACCTAATTAGGAAACCTACTTCTTCTCCCTTGTAACGTATATCATTTGGATATATTGGTCTGAAGCCAAATCTCAGCACTCCAGTGAATAAATTGCTTGTTTGCAAATTATGTTGTGATGGCTGTCTTACACTTCAAAAAAGCACCTCAGAAACTTTTTTAAGTAACAGTAAGTTTGCCTGATAGTACCTAATATTACAAATACATCACATGGCCAGGGGGACCATGAAGTATGAATTAAAATACCTGTAGCTGGTTAAATGAAAACCATCTTACAGCAAAGGTCTGGTCTTCCTCCTTTGAAGAATACAGTGCAGTGTGGTGTATTATTCCTCTCTTTTTGCCCACTTCTTGGTTTTTGTGGACAGTTTAGACTTGTGTCCTTTCATGCTCTTAAGTGTGTTTATTTCTTGGTTTTTTTTTTAATGGATGCAAACCAGGAGGGAAAAGGAGCCACTGGCACCACCTAATTCTTGTGTCTGGAAAGAAAAATTAGGTTCCAAAAATAATGATTTGGGGTGAAACTGCCTCTTTATGACTCTGTGTTTCCTGGACCATTGTAAGCTTGTTTCACAGCCTTATTGTCAATTATATATCAAACAAGCTCCATTTAAGTTGTATTTTTAATAAGGGGGGAGTTATGGGAGGTCTTTAAAATACTACTTCATAGTCAGGAAGTAAAGTATTTTGGCTTCTTAATTAAATGCAATGTTTAGTTATTTATGTAACAAAAAGGTGGCAGCTGCTATTTGTCAGATAGTCAGAAAGGACTCAGAAGGACAATGTTCAGTTCCCAAGAAACTGGTTCATCTGTGTATATCTCACCTCTTGGATACTGGCCCATTATAATGGATCTGAAAGCTTGAAGACACTGTCTTAGGCCAGGTCTTCATCTATCACACTGTGTTGTGTTTCCTATTTGGAATTGCACCTATGTCTTCTCCCTATATTCCAAATCTCTGCAGAAGTTCAAGGATGGTAGTATTAATAATATTGATTTGAGAAGCAATTTCTAGGTCACAGATAAGTAACACTGCCTGATGTTGTCTGAGAGTAGATTAAATCCTTGTAAAACAGAGAGATAGAATGTGTTTAAATTTATAGATAAATATATAATTGTTTTAGACAAAACCGTGGGTTCTTGCAGGTTGATACACATGTGAGGAGAAACTGAGACACTTTTTTTTGATGGTCAGCTGCTTATTTATAAGTCATGTACCAAGTTTTTCCTGCCTGAGTGCCAGCAGAATGAGACAGACAAGTAATTTCTTTGCTAATATTTCAGAGTTCCTATCAGTCAATACTTTTCTCAAAAATTCTTTTTTTGGCAGTTTTAGACATTTTCTGGAACTTCATTTTCTATTTATTTCTATCTGTTATTTTCTATCACATGAGTACGTATACATGCCTGCTTGAAACAGGTATCAGCAACGCATTTGAATTTCTGCCTAGATTCTCCTAAACCTTTAATTTTGAGCACCATTTATAAGCTTGTGATTGGTTTTAGACTTTCTTTGCGTGATACCTGTGTTTTTATAAAAGCTTAAACGTAGAATATAATGCCAAACATGAATGACATTTGAAACAATCCTATTATCAGAGTCCCTTTTGATATCAGTGTTGTTCAGGATTTATATTCTGCTTGGGTAGTTTGCTGAAAAAGCAGGAAAAGTGTTGTAAAAAATTCTGCTTAGAAAATACAAGCAGGTTAAATTTAAATAAAACTAAGACTTGACTTAAAAAGGTAAAGTCTTTGCTACTCAAAAGTACTCTGTGCACAAGAACTTCTGTTCTGTGAACATCAGGTTCTTGAGGACCTGGTGTCTAATCTTTTGATATTTCCATTCAGATGAACTAGCTTTGAGTCAAGCTTGGAAGCAATACGGTGAGGGCAGATGTCTTTGTATATGAGTAATTATTCAGTGCTTTAAAAAATGCCAGAAAGACTTGTTTCTTAGTTTTATAAAAGCAGTTGAAGTCAAAATGGGAGATTCCTCAGACACTGATTTACCAATAAAATGTCTTTTTGTGCCTTTTCTTGATGACATTCTCTAGTGAGTTGACCCAGCCCAGCAGCTACGCACACATCCCTCAGAGGGATGGGGGAGAGAACTGGAAGAGCAAAATCAAGAAAATTGTATTGGTTGAGATGAAGAGAGTTTAATAAGGAAAGGGAGGAGAAAAGAAGAATAAAAAGTGGTGCAAAGGCAGTCACTCATCACTGCTCAGTCAGCATCCAAGCAACAGTAAGCATACTGAAGAGACAGTCGACATACTGAAGCTTGAAATGACTGTACTGGGATGTTAGGAAGGATACCTCACCTACCTGGTAGAAGTGCGTGCAAATAATGAGAGCTGAGATTAGTCAGGCTGAGACATGGTGTCTGATGTAATTTGATATTTTGTTAGTATTACTGTACTGTTAAGCTTTAAATTTTGTCTGTGTGGGACTTTGGAGGAAGGATATTGGGACAGGATTCTACTGCCAAAGTCAAAAGGGTGAAACAGAGAGGGATTGGCTTTTAGACCATTAATTTGAAAAACAGATATCATAAGTAGAAAGACAAATGTGTTTTGCTGTAGGTACACAGTTTGTGGTAATTGGGAGTGGGGGTGCAGCTGAGCCTCATCCCCAATTGGCTACAGCTGTGAAAAGCAGGTGAGCAGTGTTGAAGGTAATGAGACACTGAGTGCCAAGGTGTGCTGACCAATCACCAAAGGGCACATTGGTGCAATGCATGAGCAATGAGGGCATGAAAGGTTGGGCTAAAGAACAAGAGGGGCTGATGCTTGCAGTCTTCTGAAGTGCCATGATGTTACTATGTATGGGCAGACACCTGAAGCCTTCTGCTGAGGTATGGTGTTACTCTGTTTGGGTGAATGCTTAAAGCTTTCTGAAACTGTGTGGTGATGCTCTGTGTATTGTGGCCGTCTCAACTGTGACACGTGCTGTGACATTTTGCTATTTGAGTGTTGAGTCATTACAATATTTTGGATAAATTTCAGACTAGTTTCTTTGTGGTTGGCATTCATGCCGTGGAATATTTTCAGCTTTCATGGAAAGAAAAACTTGTTGATTAGCTGAAGCAAAGTTGACTTCCTGTGGGCATCTGAGTTATGTTAGTGGGCCACCTGAAGTATGATTTTGCTTTTGTAAAACATAATTTAGGAGTGTCAATACTTGATGTCAGTGATTGAATTAAGAGACTGAGTGCATGACTTGAACATATGTGATCTCTGCTTAAAAATCAAGATTTATGTATCTTAATCCTTACGTTTGTTTCTTTTATCTTTACATTTCTGTATCTACTCCTGTTGTTTTTTTTTCCTTTCAATATGGATGTTTGAAAATACTTGCCTGTTTTCAGAGACTTTGAGAGAGTAAGGTACTGTATTTTTATTAAACTGTTGTTTTGCTCTGTAAAATAATTTGCAAAGTAAAATAACGCTTGCTTGTGGGGGTCCCGAGAAAGCACCCGCTGGGTTGGGATGAGCGAGAGGCTTCCCTCGGGAGCTGTTGTTCCTTGTTTGCCCCTTCCCTGTGTTCCTGCGTCTCTCGGCCATTCCCTCCGTGTTCTCCCCTTGGTCGTCGGCTTAGTGCTGCCCCCGTGGGCTGGGTCGGCCCCGGGCTCTCGGACAGAGGCAGCTGGACGGGCCCCGGGGCGGCCGGCTGACTTGTGGGTTTAAACACCTTACCACGCAGCAGAATAAAACATCTGTGAACACCGTGCAAAGACTCTTTCTGCTTCCCTGCCCTGGACTTTATTAACAGCTAGTCAAGAAGCTACACTTGCTAACTTACTTTATCTTGGGATCTCAAAATGCTTTATGAATGGTGAGGAATAAAACCTTTCACTTCTGCAAAGCACGTGGTGTTATTCACGTTTAATGTATGGAATGGAACCCAGGTGTGTTAACTTACAATCCTGTGCCATAAGCAGCAAATTATCTCCTCCCCTCTGTTTTTATGTGAATTGTCTCTGCTTTCCAGCTCTTCACTTTGAGACTTTCAAGTGCACAGTGTAGTGATTTACTGTTGATCACTTTTCTGACATTTTATTCTAAATAGAACAGCCCTGCAGGTTATTAGTTGTGAAATGACAGAAAATAGGGCCTCCCTAAATTCAAGCTGTTTTAAAGTTGAAAGAATCACAATAAAGAAAATAGTTAAATGAATGATGTCAGAGAGGCCTGGTTTTACTGTTAGGCTGTCACTAGCTCCACTCTTAACATCTTTGTATTGAAAAATTTGTGGTTGCTCCCTTTAAAAAAAAAAAACAAAAAGTCAAACACAACTCTATCCTTGTTGAACTTGCAACTAACATGAAGACCTGTCCTTTTTGGTTTTCTTTAATATCTCTTTTTTCAATTATAACACCTGATGGTGTAGTCATTGTGTGTTTAGCACCTCTGTAGCATTTGTAGCGTTGTTTCAAAACTGCTGACTCCATAGGTTTGAATAAGCTCCTCTCATCTGTGATGTCCTTTAAAGCTGTAAATGGAACGCAAATATCTGTTACTACAATTGTTGTTCTTACCGTGTGCTAAAGACATTTACAAAAAAGTGCAGCAGACATTAAGGTTACTTCTGTACTCCGGGAGATCATCTTGTGGGAAGGTCTTTTATTGGTGACCCTGTACTGAATGTCTACTTGTCTCAAGTTGGGAGCAGTGCAGGTGTTTCGGGAGATTCGTCCTTGATCTGCAGAAAAAACAAACGTATACACAGATAGAATTTAATTATTTGATCTCTGTGTAGTGCCTTGCTTCTCTAATGAAATCATTTAGCATAGATTTTTAAATGGTAGCTTGGAAGCCCTCAGGACTTGGAAGAAGTGCATCATCAAGCACTACTCTTGTTACATCCTGCTAGTGTACTCTAGAGATACCTCAGCTAGCTTAAGCTGACACCAAAAGGAAAATAAGGGCTTGCTTTCTCGGATACATAGGCTCTTCTTCCAAGGAGTGGATTTTAGAAGTAATCAAATGAGCATATGCAAACTTGGAGTGAAGAATTACCTCTGCAAAGCATTTGTTAAATATAATACTACTATAAAAAGGCCTTCCTTTCTCTGCATCACTATGAATGAGCTGTGCTTGATTCAGAATAAAAAATTGGGTAGAATGAGGAAAACGCATACCTTATTTGTTTTGCCTTTTTTTTTCCCCTCTTTTGTTTCTTCTGTCTTTGCCTAATCTCTGTGTAACTGAATGTCTGCAAGTGCTGGTCATGGAGTTTTTGTGCAGTAAGGGTGAGAGAAGGGCCAAAAGGTAAGGAACGAGCTGAAAAACAAAACTTTTCTGTAAGGACCACACTGGATAAGAGAGAGGGTACTTACTAGTGAATTTATTCAAGAAATCAGTCTATAAGCCAAGATTATCTTCAAGGTTTTCCAACTTGGTTGCTCTGAAGACAGCAGTTCAATGGTACTAAAATTAATGTGTTGTCAGGAGTTTCATGCGTCCCCAAGTCTCACTGGTCTGAATAGAAGCCTGAAGGTTAGGACTGTTACCTGAATACTTTTGTGAGAATGATGAGCTTTTACATTTTCATGGTGGCATCAATATGACTGCTACAGAATGTTGCTATGCATGTGCCAGTATAACAGGATAATTTTGAAGTAAGGGGGAGAGAGTGAGCTTTTTTTTACTTTAGTTTCTAGCAGAAAAGCTTCTATAATTTTTAGCTCTTGAGAAGAGTTGGAAGAGGAGAAATGATATGTCAGAGAAACTGGAAGTTTTCTGATGGAAACTATTTTAACATTATCTGCACAAGATCAGTTGATGAATCATTCTGTCTGAAGTTTCCTAACAGTTCTTTGACATATTTAAAGATAAACCATGCTACTAATGTTGCATAAACAAGCCTCTTAATTTTTGCTGATGTCTTTTCTGAAAAAAAAAATGCCAAAGTTACTTGGTGATGAAAATACTTTAAAAACACTGGCTGTATTTAAAGGAAGACCTTGCATTTTAAGTGGACTCTCTAACTACTCCTTCCTTTCTTGGCACATTGGTAATACAGTGTGATGGTATTATAAATATTGTGTAAATGATAAATTATGTAGCTGATTGTGTGTATATATTGCCTAGTTCTGAGTAAACCTGCCCATCAACAATTTAAGCATGGGGACTTTTCTCTTCTAGACAGTGCTCATGGTCCTTATTTTCTTTTATTTGCATGAGTGACCTAAGGGCAGCCAATTCTTCACACTCCCTTGCTTATCTTAACTTTCTTAAGATTCAAATTTGAATTCATGACTTCCTGCAGTGTGCTCTAATTTGTTTGGTTAACAATCACTAACAATCTCAAACCTGTTCTATTTCTCCCCTTTGTTTTTAAAATCTCCAGTTGTTATACAAATGTCTGTCCTTATCTCCTTGAGGATTCATTTTGGTTGTGTCATAAGAAGAATTTATGTTTCCTTGTCTTTGGCTATATGACTGTTCAAAGCCAACAGAGGCTTTATTTTCACTGCAGGTCATTTGGTCAGGCTTTTGGTATTTAATATCAAGGTTTGTCCCTCCTGTTATGAACTATGCAAATCAAGCATGGGCAAAATGTATGAAGCTACTACTCCTGGAGATCTTAAGTTGCTGGGATATGTTGTGTTCATAAATTGCTGAGTTCCTGATGAGGAAAGGCTATTATAGAGATAAATCTAATTTCTACAGCCTTTCACTACTTTTTTTTATCCTAGTAGGCATAAGGCACTACAAAATCTGAACTAAAGAGAATTAGTGTAACTCTTGTAACTGAATTTCTCAAAGATCTTGGGCATGATTGTGTTTTGGAGTGAGCTTTGAGCTATTCTGGGTGTAGGCCGCAGATTCAGGCCTGTGTAGAAGTTATTAGGCCTGTTGCGCAGCAAGAAATTCTAATTAAGGTGTGTTTTAACTTTAGGTAGAACAGTTGCATTGTAATCACGGTAGCTGCCTTAAGAGTAGAAATGTTTACGTTCTTTTTCACTCTGTATACCAATCAGAAAACACCTGTTACTGTAAACTATCTGAATCTCTATATAACCAGCCATTTTGCGATAATAAAGGGAGAACGCATGAATTAACCATATTGGTCGTCTCGTGTGTTGCTCTGCCACTTATAAAAGGCCCTGACTTCAAATTAGATTGTAACAGATTAGATTATAGCCAAGCTATGAATGCAGGTTTGGATTTAGCTCCAAGGAAATTGTGTGTCCTTACAGAAATAAAAATCTACCAAATTGTCAGTAAGCTTGAGTAAGATAGAGCACAGCCAAGGAACAGGTACAGCCAATGTGCAGAATTCTTGGTGGTAGGGCATTTGAAATCTGAGTATGTCTGATGAACAATTTACTTTTGCTTTAAAATAAACAATGGACAGTAAATTTAATAATGAATGCAATGTAGATAGCAAGCAGTAACCCAAAGTACACTCCCATGCACCCACCCTCAATCTAATTAGTCTGAAACAACGAGGTGGAACTAATTGGTTCAATGATTCTTAACTTCCTAAGAAGTTAAGAAATTATTAGAGGCAAGTTTGTTTCCCTTCCTGTTTTTGAAAGATGGGGTAGAGATTGCAAGTAATGAGAAATACAAATAACAAAATTTAGCCTCTAAAATAATCAGTAGCAACTTGCTGAAATACCAGCCTTTATGAAGATATTTTATATACTATGACTGTGCAGTGTATTCCAGTAATATTACAGTAATTACCTCAAGTTTTGCTGAATGTATCTTAACTGTGCTCAATCCACCATAGGCACAATTAGCTGGCAGTAAATGAGGGGAAGTGTATTTCTCTTTGTCTGTGCTGTGTATGTGAGCAAAGCTAAATAACCTCCACTGCCCTTGTGCTTACACGTTTGTAAGTCAGAGGAAAGCAGTTTTCCTGTAACCTATTCTTGATGGTGCTTCTTTTGATGGTTAGCTTTATTATTTATGGTTTTTTTTTTTTTGGCACCAAGTCCAATTAAAACAGTTGGACTCTAAAGAGGCTTCTGTCTAAAGAAGTCTACTTATAACAGGTAGCATATGGAAGCACAACCTGTTAACAGCTGCAAATTCTGTTGATTAAACTAGGTGCAGACAAATTTACAAGAGAAACTGTTCTGTGAAAAATTCCAGTTCACTGACATAACATACAAAGGTATCTTGACTATTTCCTTACCAGTTTCCACAGCTGCTTGCCAAGAATAATACAAAGTTTCCTGCAAAGTGTTGGCACTGAAGGTTCTAAAAGATAAATGTTTTAGCAATTGTTTTGAGTAGTCTTGATTTTCTGTAAACAAACATGTCTGTCTATGCAGGCACTTGGAGATACTCTTAGCTGTTGCACATCACATTCTTTTCAAGCAAGCTTTCAGATCCTTGTGTGGCCACAGCAAAGTTTGCTTGCAACATCTGTTGAGATGCACTAAAAGGTAATGCAAATTACAGGACTCGGTACCTAATTTTTGTTCCTCACAGAGTTTAGTGAAGTTTAGGGATTATATTTGTAACTCATTTTGACAGGAATACTATTTAAGTTCTGACCAATCAAGACCTACATTTTGAAAGTTTAAGGTGTTTTATCTTACAGTCTCCAAGCACATTGCAAATAAATGTTCCTCTAAAAGTCTGTTTGATATATAAAAAAATTAAGAACAACTTTTTCACTCTTGCTTGAGTGTCTGTAATCATCTATTATTACTTGGTTTTTGGTTAAAATACAAATATATAATACTTTCTTGAATTGCTGTAGGAGCTTTAATCTGCTTTAACATCCTGAAGTGTGTTTGCAATGGTCATAAGTGAGTACATTCAACTATAGTAGTTGCTGCTTTGAACGCATAAATCAACCTGCAGGAAGAATTTCTGTTGAAGTACAGTGGTACAAATGGAAACAAAAATTTTTATTTGCAGTTTTCTAATTCTTGGGTTGGGATTATATACATAGAAGCTGAAAAAATTTCACAGTGTCAAGAATTTACTGAAGTGTCTGGTACTAATTAAGTAACTGTGTCCATACATATAAGGAGCAAGCCTGTGGTGGAGCCAAGGTAATAAAATTAGAGTTAAATGTCAAACAAATTTAGTTCTTACATAAATATTCTTTCCTGTGAATTATGGGTGGAATTTTTGTTATTTGGTGTGTATTACATGAAGTGCGTTTCACAAAGAACACATTATTTCTTTTTCTACCTGTGTTTTTGTCTAATATATTTCAGTGGAGATATATATACGTACATGCACATATTTTCCTGTTTTTCCAAGACAGTTACTTTAGGTAGCAAAAAGGCTGATTTTGGTTTTTGTTTGGTTGATTGGTTTTTTGTTTGTTTTTAAATGGAGAATAATCTAACTGTTGCGAACTGTCTTTGTTGACTAACAGGTTTTTAAAGGAAAAAAATCAAATATTAGAGAGCACTATGAAAAGCTTCCAAACTTTAAGAGTTATTCTGACTGCTGGTTAAGAAATACTGAGTTTTTCACCTGAAAGTCAGCTATTCGTATCTAGACCATGAACTCAAATGAATCAGAACAATGCATAAATATTAGTCAGCTTATATAACCCATGCAAAAACAAATATAGAACTATGTTTAAAAATATCAAGACGGTATTGAGGGCAGTAGGAGTGAAAGTCAAGAGTTAGAGAATTGAGTATTAAATTTTTCTATGCAATCTTTTATCTTTTGGTATTATGAGAAAACCTGATCTCACTTTGTATTTTATGGGATATCTCTTCCTCATTCTGTTCAGGGGATAAGTCTGTTTGCAGTGGAGGAAATGTTTTCAGATTATTGCATTATTGGTGTTGCAAAGGTTGATTTTTCCGAAGTGAATAAGACCTAATCAAGACAGTTGAACTCTTCCTTAGAGAATCAGATATGCCTTTGGCAATACTAAAATATATAAGTATACTTGGGGATGACTAAACTGTTCGAAGCAGGCCTTTCACGGCTGAATGTTAATAGTAAATCTCATTTTGTGGGTATGTGGTTTGTGAGATTAAAAGTGAAATGCTCACTTCTGCAACTGCATTCAGCAGAAGATGTTCTTGTAATAAATTAAATATTACAGCATGCCATATTAAATGGAACAGTTGAGTCCTGAGTGCCTCGAAGCAGGTAGTGCTTCTGTTGTGGCTCCATTCCCTATCTGTAAGTGGATGAATCTGTCTCTCAGGATGGAGTTATTGTGAAGACAAAGTAGCTGTGAAGCAGTCAATGTAGGTTGTTGCTAAAGAAAAGAGTAATTTGGCATTCAGAACTGAACTTTATTGGTGTGCAGTGCGGGCTTGGATGACAGGCTTCAGAATGGGGAAAAAACAAAATGAATAGGTTTTCGTTGAGAGCCATCCTCCACGCTTGTAATTGTCTTTTTGTAGCATTGTTTTAGGTCTCATGCTGGAAAGTTAAAACAAAATATATCAAGTGCAATAAAGTTCTATGAGAATAAAAATGAATTATAATGGAAAGTGCTAGTTGGCAAAGGGGGCTGATACCCCCATCTGCAATATTGTCATAATGTCACTGAGATGGAATTTTCCTAAGCAGAAACCTTATAAAGGTGGCATAAAGTGGTCTTGTAATTCTGGCATATTGCTTGAGTGTCAAAAAAAAAGGAAAGTAAGCTTTTCCCTTTATAAAAATTTTATGCATTTTATCAACTTTGTGACAGAAGTTGGGTAGAACTCCTTTTTTAGCAGCCTCCCATTGCATCAAGTGCAGCACAGTGATATTTTCTAGTAATGGTTACTGCTAGGATGAGCTCTGTAGATAGAGTATTAACTTGTATTAAGACATCTAAGATGGAGTAAGTGCTGTAATGCTAGAGGCAGGAGAACTTGATTTAGATTAAAATGCCAGTGAACTGAAGCTTGAGTTACTGTGCCTCTGCCTTCTGCAGCACATAGGGCAAACTGTATTTAGGACTGCAGAAGTTAATATGCTACTTAATATCTTTTATGATTAGTCTTGTATTTTTCAATTCTGTGCTGTGGTGCTTGTGAAAGCTGGTGTCAAGACAAACTTGATTCTCTTGTGCTGGAATCCTTATAAGATTTTTTTAAAATGCTCATGATTTCCCGAAGCTTGTGATTCTCTTTTATTTAGGAGGTAGAGGGAGATCTCATAAGGTGAATGGAAACTGGAAACAAGAGAGATGGAACAATTGTTCTTGCCTCTAGAAGGAATGATTTGGAACTTTGCATGTTCCTAGGCAAGAATTGTTCCTTATGCAGGTTAGATCACAGGTTATTAATTACCTGAGAGTGCAGAATAAAAAAAATAAAAACACCCCACAATAGCTTTATATTTAATTCTCCACTGTTCACCTTCAGCTGGGGGGAAAATAATGGAGAGACTTCTCCAAACAGCTTTCTGATTAGATTTGGATTTTGTTACTTTGTTCCGTTTTGGAACATAGAAGCTTTTAATTTTGCTAACAGTTGTGTGATAGGAAAGAAATCTTACAATGAGAAAAAAAATCTGTTTTGAGAACATCTCACCAGGCACATGTATAACTTAAAGCCAAGACTTACAGTGTGCTTAAAGCAAGAATTTTGCTTCCTTATATAGGACAATTGAAGTGCATGTCTTCTGAGAAAATATTTTTTACAATGTAAGTTGATTTATTGAACACTTTTACAAATTACTTTTTTGCCTCCAGATGATAGCAAAATTAAAATAATGTAGGTTCTTCTTTGCAGTAAAATCTAAAAAACTTATAAATTATGTGACTGTAAACTTAAATTTATTACTGAATGTGTCTATGTATTTTGATTTATCCTGAACTCATCCTGATGTATCCTTCAGTGCATCTATTGGTACCTGAATTAGCCAAGGCCAAACGCAGCTGCAGCTTAACTCCTGTGCTTGCTTCAGATTTAAAAACACTATTTTGGGGAGAACTCTTCAAGTTTTTAGCTCTGAGTTGTTTTGCTTTGTAAAAGGGGACATGTGTACATGTTTCAGATAATTCCTTATCTAGAACATCACCAATCTGCCAAGTTTGAAAATAAAAGTATGTTGAGTGAGGAGTGTGCTGACTTCTGCCTGTGCTCGCTCTTCCGGTTCGCACTGTAAATCTTGCATGCTATGGCATGCGCACATAAGCTTCATAGCAATGACTTGAATCCTCTCTTCTTTCCTCTTTCTTTGGAAAGCTGAGGATCCAGGATAGGAGATGTGATAGAGTAATTTTTAGTGATTTGTTATCTTGAGATGCCAGTGGCATGCAGACTATATACATGTTTTAGTGTAGTGGAAGTAGGTTTGGCTTTCAATAGTGATGGTAATCCTGTAGGGATGGATCTGATAGATCTTGTACACATCATATACATACTGGATGACTGGAAATGTGCTCTATTTGGAAATGTCATCTATCACAGAGTTGCCCAAACAGCTTGCTCTGATTTTTTTCTTTCCATGTTAGGCTGGTACAATTAAGACGAGGACCATATAAAAGCAGCTTTCTAGGACCATCTGGAATCTGGCTACTCCCAGCTGCTGCAGGTCAGAGACTAGCTGGTCTAGTGTGGACAGGTTTAATGTAATGTAGTGATCTAAGTGGAAATCATTGCTTTTGTTTGATCCTGTGCTTGTTTCACAAGCTTTCATATACCATTCACTAATCAAGAATGCAGCTAAGTGCTAAGAGAAAGGAAGTAGTCCAGCTGCTATTGCATTAATCAAAGCACACCAGGAATTTATAATCAGCTGTATAAATAGACTTCACAATAAAACGAATCAGTGTAGTGTCACAGGAAATGGAATTGTGTAAAATCTGTGTTCTTCTTTACCTCTGAGTGCACAGTGTAGCATTATGGTAGATCTATTTGATCATGTTTGCGCTACAGAAGTGTGACCTACATAGAGGGAAGTCCACCCAAGACTGCAGATGCTGGGATATGCTGCCTTTTGTCCATCAATATTAAGTACTTGTTGGAGCAGTTAATTTTCATCCTGTTGATCTAACAGTCTGTTTTTGCAGAACACCCAGCAATTCATCTACTTCTCTTCTTCTCCAGTCTGCTTTATCTCATCAGGAGGTCACTTGTACACAGTCTTTTTGTATGCCCTTTAATAGGTTGCACTCCTTGGCCCCTCCTTATCTCATTGGTCCAGAGAAGAAATGCCAAGCAGTGGACAATTCTTTTTTGCTCAAATTGAAGAAAAACTTAATGTTCTGTATTATGGGAAAGGGAAAACTTGCATATTTCTCTTCTTTGTGCACCTATGTTCTGTTTTTATATTGTCTGTCTTGACCAAGGAGTTCTAATTACTAATTGTCTCTCTTGACCAAAGGGAGTTCTAATTACTTTGTTTATGGCATTCTGATTATTGTGTTTGTTATCTTTTTAGATCCTCGGGATGTAATAGGGTTGTGTAGGACAAGGTATGTGGATCTTCTAGTTTGGTGATCTTCTCGTTGTGTTAGGCAGTCAGGGAATGGAAAGATTTTAACTTTACAAACTGGAAGAGGTTGAAACATGCATTAGTCCTGTGACAGGAGGCCTTTATATTTGTCACTGACTTGTTAATAAAATTAAGGTTTGGAATTTTGCTAGCTAGGAAAATGTCATTAATTTGATGACAATACTTAACCGGGTTTGTGAGGTTTTTTTTTGTTTGTTTGTTTTTTTGTGGGGGGTGTTGTTTGGTTTCATTGATGTTGGTTTTTTGCTTCTAGCTGTCTCTTTCTGTTCTTAGGCATTTTTTCAGGTATCTTCTCAAGATTCTACAGCTAATTGCTAAACTGTGTCTATTACTTAACATCTACCTTTCATAATTTGGAATATGAATGAGGTGATATTACTTATGATCGTGTGCGTTTTGTTCTGCAGTGGAGTCTTTACCAAAGTTCACAGCTTTTAGTTTTTTCTATTTGAAAATAACTATGATCTTAATACCGATTAATAATTTCAAATACCATTCATGACTTCTTTTTACTGTTACTTTTCATCTTGCTCCCAGTCCTGCTTGTGCTTGTGGAGCTATTGTAATATGATAATTTATAACATTATTTCTTCTGAACAGTTGCGCTTTTTAAACCAGCCAATCTCATTTTTAGGAATGTGAATCATGCAACTGTACTCTGTGTCATCCATCAATCTGTAGGGTTTTGAATTCACTAGATACTTAATACTTCTTGATACAGCTACTTGTTTCCTTGGGGACAGTGTTCAAGGCTGTGCTCTGGTCCTTGATGGTGTTCATGGTCTGTTTGTGCTTTGAAGTTACACTTACAGAGAAAATTTAAAAAAAAAAATTGTGTATTTCAAGCCTCATTTACAATGTTGTAATTTTTACTTATGTGTACTTTTTTCCAGCCAGTCTAATTATTCTTCTAAGAAACATTTCAGATTGTAACTCAGTCTCATATCTTCATATCAAAACAGCTTTTGGCTCTTCATTTGGAGCCTTTAGAGAAAACGTTGTGTTTTCTGGGTGAATATTAGCACTCTGCATGTTATTAAAAGCTTCAAATCTTTCAACTTTTGTTCTCTATACCCTTCAGTCAGTCTTCATAAGTTTGCTCTGTGGTAGAGTTTTTCACTTGCAGAATTGGCATTCAGGTTGTAGAGAGACATCTAAAAGAGGGCAAAGCAGAGATTTTGTACTGCTTCAGAGCCTCCATATATATTTGGATTTGCTCAATTCTTGCAAGTGATCTAGCCTAATTTTAGTAGGCTTTGAAGGGACTATCCTGTTGCAGTCACCTTGTCTGTGTCCTCAAGAAAAAACTCTTTCATAACTGTATCTGAAAAAAAGGCAATGAATCCATTGGTGCCTGCTTGTGGCAAGTCTTATAATATGTGTGAAGTGAAGGCTAAAGTTTTTGGGTTTTTTATGGCAAAAGCTTTTCTTGACGATTTCTGTAGCTCAGTCTCACAATCAATTATCTAGAGGTTTTTTGATCTCATCTTTGTCCTTCCATACTCTGTACTTTCCTTCTTTATTTTCTTTTAGTTCTGTTATTCACTGAGATATGTACTTACTTTTTATTTGAGCATAGGCCATTCATAAGTACTTGATATTCTGAATTGTGAGGTGTATGCATGAAAAGGGTTTCTTCTTTCTCATTTTTAAATGAAATATGTATATAATAATGTGTAATTCTGCTTTTTGTAATGTTAATGTGAACATTTACATTTACCTTTTATGGTGTCCTGTATCTTTGCTTGATTTTGTGGATACTTTCTGTACTTACACTGGGTATGCCTTTGTGAGTTTTTTTCCCTTGGTTTTTAAACTTATCTCTTTATTCCTTTTGTTTTTATT
Organism: Irena cyanogastra; assembly: GCA_013397155.1. Lineage (NCBI taxonomy): Eukaryota > Metazoa > Chordata > Aves > Passeriformes > Irenidae > Irena > Irena cyanogastra. The sequence goes on from VWZV01010970.1 coordinate 48,696, forward strand.
CTTTCCATGTTTATTTTACTTAGCTGTGCTTGTATTCAATGTTTCCTCTCTTCTCAGAGCCCTTTGTGTTTGCATTTACCTGTGCCCTGCCAGTGCATTGCTGAATATTTGTGCACATATCTTTTTCTTAATATTCAAGTTAATAGCATGATCAGATTCACTGGCATCTGATTCATAACTAGAATGTACTTGTAGGAATTTAATATAACCAAGCTTTCTCTTATTGAATTCAAAGTTCTCCTCTTTTCACCCCAGTAAGATGGAATACACTGTGCTTGCATTGGATTTATGCACCTGGCACTATCTGCAGGGCAAATTTTCTATTTACCCTGGTTTTACTTGTATCTGTAAAACCTACTTAAACTTTAAATTGTCTGTGTTACAGTGATTAATTAAGCTGTCCTAAAATTAGGGTTCATAATTGTGGAAAATTATGCAAAGTGCAGTGCTGACTTCTTTATAATCTGTAAACTGGGCCAGGCTATGATCTTGTTTTTTATTCTCCTAGAAAGTTCTTGCTGATTTCAACTTTCCTACTATAAACCATCCTTTGATACAGAACTTCGTGCCGATATCATTAGTTAATAATTGGCATAACTGCATTAATGCTTAAGATAAAATGTTTTTTTAAGTAGCATTTAAAAATTTAATCCAAATATGCTGAATAAGAAGGAAATTTGTACTCCTAGGAGGGCAAGGCTGAATGTTAGTATTTGGCATATCTTGAGAAGATGCCTTAAGTAGGTTTTGACTGGTTTCTTACCCCACTGCTGCTTGTCTAAGGATATAATTCAGATTGTAAATGTAAGTTATTATATTACACATTTTTTTACTCTCACAATTTTGGCTATAATGATTGACAGGTATCTAGGTTCTAGGGGGATGTCCAGAGTGTTTTTTTCTTATTTTGTAAATGAGACAACACATGCAGCTGTGCAAATTTGGTTTCTTAAATTATTTTTCAGACATTCACTGGAGATGTGATTGTGCATAATCCTTTAACATTACCTTGTCTGATTAAACAGCTTTCCATTTTGAAGTGCTTGTGAATGTGCCATATACCTTTTAAAAGCACCTAATTTATAAGTGTCAAAAATATGTTTTGGTTTTCAAATAGAACAGCTGAAAGCTAGGCTGACACAATCAACCATCTTGACACCTCCCTTGGAAAACAGCTTAATGAGCACAACTTGCAGTAATCTATGGGTGATTGTTGTTTTTTTTTTTCCAAAATAATTAGTAGTCAGTAGTATGTAGGTGTTAGAGTCTTCTTCTCCACTCCTTTTGTATTATGCTCTTTTATTGCTGTGACTGAAACAATCTACTGTGCTGAGTATAAAAAAGTAAATTGGTATGGCAAAGTAAAAGTACTGCATACTTCAATATTCTTAAATCTCATAAATATATTCATGTATGTTTATGCAAATTAAATTATATGTAGTGTTCTGAGTTACCTGGATATGTTTTTGTTGTTTTAACCCATGGCTATTGAATTATACAGTAGGGTAAAAATGATTGCTGTGAGTTAAATTTTATTCAGTCTTGTTACTCTGTCTCTTTCATTAATGTGCATAAGCAGGTGATATTCTTTAGATATCAGTGTTCCATAAAACCTTAAAGGCATTTTAGTCTAGTCTGTTTTTAAAGAATGAGAGTCATTCAAATTTGAGTTTAATTTTTTATCGTCTAAGGTTGTGTACATAGGCCTGTGGAGATTTGCTCTGACATACCTATTTTCATGAGAGTGCTGCTCTACTTTTATGAATTCAGTAAACATTTTAATAAGCATGACTTCATTCTGCTCTTGGGGAAACTCAGACTTATCAGTGTGGGTCTATTGAGGAAGGTGAGCAAAGGTCCTCTGGGTGTGCCAAGTCAGCAGTCTGTGCATGTTGGGACCAAGAAATACATTAAAGATGCTGCAAGTTCAGAAAGTCAGAACGTTTTCACAATTTCCATGTTTACCAAACATATCAAGGAATGTGATCACAAGGCCTTCCAGGGATTAACTGCTCTAGTATTTTGATTGTTTTAATTTTTTTTAAACTGTGACAAAAGCCAAGTTGGCAATGTGCAGCCGTGCACATATCTATGAATGTGAGGAATGCCTGGCTGAGCTTTGAGATCTGTTCTGAATGGCAGGCAGAGCTCTCTGGATGTGTACTCACACCCTGCAGCTGATGGGGACTTAGGCTTTCGGAGATGTGTAGTTTTTTGGCACGTTTCCCATGACCAAAAGCCTAGAATGAATTTTCTGTGGTCTGCAAATAATACTTGCAAACACACATGGGCTCTGAGCAGCAAAGGCAATCTCTTTAGGCTTGCAAGTGTTATCAAAGCATTGGCTTAGTGATGAGCACAAGACTTTGAAAATTGGAATGGACATACTCTCTTCCTACCAATTCTGAGCTAACCAGAAAAAGAGAACAAGACATGAAGGAGCCCAACCACATAAGAGAGACACCTGTAGACAGAGGTTTGTCTGCAAAATGGGTTTGATTTCATGACTAGCTTGCTGAAACTTGACTTCAGGAATTATTCAGCAGATTGAGCTATCCCATTTAGTGGTGCTGTGTACTTTTTTTGTATGAACAGAATGATGGTAAGTGAATTGAAAACTGTATCTCAGCTATCTGAGGGTGAAAAAATATAGGTAAGCATTGGAATGGGTGGAAAAGTTTTTGATATTTTTGGTATTTTTTGATTTTCAAGAGTTGCATTTGCCAAACTTTATAGTTTATTCCTGTAGCCAAAGGTACCAGATCACATGCGTGTGTGTGCGTGTGCTCCTGAATAGGCATGCAAAATTACCTTTGAACTTCTGGCCAGTTTCAGACAGATTTGTCAGAAGATTTGAAAAAAAATTTCCTGCAAATATGGTGAAAGTAGATGACCAGCATAAGGTGACAAAAAACTGTGTGTGCCTATAATCATGAGAGAGCATTCAATGGGTCCTCTAAACTCTTAATCTATTGTGAATGAATGAGAAAAATGTCTGAGTGTAGTAATAGCATGGTTCTGGCTCTAAACTGTTTTCTTTGGGAAAACAGTTATGAGTTCTGCTTGAAGACCTGATTTTATGCTTCAGGAAAAAAAACCTGTGGAATAACTGGAGCCTTCGTAATTAATGTAGGGACATTGATCAAATATAGACTCCTTTTGATGTTAGTGAGTATAGAACATGATTGCGTGTTGTTTTTGTTCACAGTGGTTAAAAACTCAGTCATGTTTTTCACCATAGGGTTATTGTTATGAAATATTTAACTTTTTTCCCTTGTCATCTTTTTCTTGTTATTTTCGCATTTTGAAGGGTGTGGGTTCTTTTCTTCAAACACTTGCATTTATACATTTATGTGTTCCAGCTGATAGTTTATGGGCTAAATCCATGAGAAACTTTGTATCCTGCTGACTTTTTCTTCAGGAAGGAAGGACCACATATGAAGGCTGTACTTGGAACCCATGCTGATTTGTGCATGTGGGCAGCTGTTGCAGCCTGACTCACCTGAATCTCAGTGTATAAGAATAAGGTGGAGATGGACCTCCTGGTTGTGCATTTGGCTTTGCTCTTTCAGCTGCTTTATTTGCAGCAAAGTTGGGCAAGCTTAACTAGAGAAAGAAGTATTGAGTGCAACTTAACTAGAGAAAGAAGTATTTTGTGCTTAAATCTTTGTCTAGAAAGCTGAATCAAATGTGTAAACAATGAGTGTTAAAATACTGTTTGGATACTTACTTGGTAAAAACCTTTTTTTTTGGGTGTTGTTTTTTTTTTGGTTTGGTGGTTTTTGTTGGTTTTTTTTTTAGCAGTTTTAAAGTAGAACAAATTTGGTTGATATTGGCCATCATTCAGACTATTAATGAAATCAACTAATATGATTTAATATTTATTAATGTCTAGAAGGTGCTAATGTAACTTTCCAAATTAAGGTATGAAAGAGAATTTAAGCATGTTATAGTTTGTTCTAGCTTAGCACATCTGCCAATAGCATCGATTTTTAAAAGAGAAAAAACAGCTCTTATACAGTGAAATCTGTCTCTGTACTGGATAAATATTTTAGCATCTCCAGAGCCCAATGTGTAGCTATATATGGTCCTTGTTGAGACATCTCTAGTATATACAGGGCATGAGGATGGAAGAAATATAAATAGGATACTAAAGTCTGCTAGAGAAATGAAAGCTGCAATAATGCTATTTCTCTCTTATCTAGCATCTTTTGAATCTGAAGAATTCAAAGCACTTTAATGCCACTTAATTAAGCTTTAAAGTGTACCTCTGTTATAGGTTGATTGTATTCCCTTGTTTAAGAGAAGAAGTATAAACCATTGCAAGGTGAGCTCTTGATAATAGCCAGAAATAACTCCCCACTTTTCTCCTTTAGACTTGGATCCAGCAGATGCTTCTGCAGGTGTTTAAATTTCTGCACTGCTCTCGTGTTTAATCCTAAATACCTGAATGAATGCTGTGGGATCAACAGTCAGGAGTCTTGCATGTTTCAATCTGGGAAATGTAAAATCCCAAACATATTTGAGGCTGGTCTTGGGCTTTGCATTCTAAAATATATTAATAACTATATCTGCCTAGATGAGTGACTTTTAAATGTCCTTTGATCAGCCAGAGGAAAGTACTGTGTTTTGTTGCAGCCCTGAGAGTTGGAGACTAGACATGATGTCTTGATAAGTGTTCTTGTGCATTAATTTTATAAGTATAATATAAATGTTTCATAAATACTGAGGGATATTTGGAAACTGCCAAGTAATGTGAGGCTAATTTCTCAAACTGCATTGCTGCTTTTTCTAATATAGCCCCTCCAGTCAATTTAATTTCTGCCATGTGTTTACCTTGCCTCAGTAGCCTTAACATACATTTTCAGGCAGGTGAGAAGTGCAAGCAGCGTGCTTTGCTGACAGTGTGTGAGAGTGTCTTTCAGCCCTTCCTGGGTCACTGCTGAGCTGCTGCCTGATGTGTTTGAGAGCTGTAGGAAGGCTGTTGTCACAAGCTTGCATTTGCTCTATCAGTTTGTTTTAACATCTGGCTTTGCCATTCTGTGTTGCAGTGTAGAAATGCGATTGTGAAGAAACAGACAAGGGACTGCCAATATTCCAAAATGCTTTGGTGGCAGTAATACCCAGCTGAGACAGGGTACCTGTCAGGGTACCCTGCCAGAGGCAAGGCAGCTTGAAATCACAACAGAGGAACAAAGCTGTTGAAAAATCATTTTTAAAATGAAAGAACCTAATTGGTCATCTTCCACTCAGTCAAGTTGTCACAGCAATGCCACCTGTTTTGAATGCAGTGAGCTGTTTATATTTTAACTGTAGCTGATGTTAAATTAGTGAAATAATAACTGAAGTATAGTTTAACTATATAAACTATAGTTTATATATGGGAAAGTGCTCTGCTGGGAATGTACCTTTTAAATGCCTGAATATAAATGCAGAAACAGATACATAATGATATTTTCTCTTTTTTTATCTGTAGTTGCAGAGAAGAATACTCGTAAAAAATAGTTACGTTGTAGTATGAGAAAGGGAGGAAAAACTTTTTTGAAAAGTAAAAATACTTTGCAAAATTATATGGTGTAATTATTTTACCATTATCTATTTGGTGATTGTAATATAAGTAGTTTATTCTTAGTTGAGCCAGTAATTAAAAGTGCAGCAAAGCAGATTACTTTTGTTTGGTATTGCAGCAGGGAAGAATGATGTGTTCTTATGTGTTTGGCCCTGGCAAAAGGGTGCTATAGTCACAAAGGAAATAATGCAGAATCACCAGCAACCTGTTTCATGATTGTTCGTGTAGTGTATGGATAAACCTTACTTGTACGTCATGCACATCACATACAAACACTGTACTCTATTTTTGCCCTTTGGCAAAATGGATCTCAAGTGCCTGATAAGATGGCAAGACAGAAGTTTTTCCTTGGAAATGCTCATTGATGCTACTTATTGTCAAGGTAGCAGATACAAAAGCATCCAGATATTTTTGTATGTCTCTTAGTTTGTAACCTTCAGGCATATGCTAACAGCATGAAAGAGAGAGAGAAATAAAAGGTGCACCTACTCCTTGTAGGGTTATGTGACAGTAAGGAACATGAAATAATCTGATGGCCTCAATATTTCCCTGACCCCTTGGGTAGCTGAGCATTGTGTTAGTGTGACAGTGGTACCTAATTGCTAGTGAGATGTAAGAATGAGTTATATACTCTGTTATGTTCTGTGTTCCTGGGTCCTGAAAGTAAGAGGCACCAAGTGTCCTCTTGTCTCCTCTGCCCAGTGAGTTGCACACCATTTATTCATGACTTTATTACATAACTTGAAATACTTAGGTATAGTCACTATTGAATGTCAGGTATATTTTCAACTCCTTATTTCGCCTATTTATGGTCAGTTTAAAAGTGGGAGTATATTGAATTTGCATCACTTCAGCAAATTTGGGATATACTGCTGCTATTTGGAGGTTGTGATGAGCTGAGGACGGAAGCTGAATCTTGTGGACAGGACAGAAAGAGAAATGCAGCTAGCTGCTGGTGTGCAGGCATACCAAGTAGGGTCCTAGAAGTGCACTGAAGTTTTCAAGTTCAGTTTAGCACCCCTGTCCCCACTCTGTCCCTTCTGTACAGAAGATTTCACGCAGATTGCCATATTTAATTTTAATTTTGTCAATTGATTTCTACCACATCTTATGAGACATTCAGAGTATAAAATATACCTAATACCTGTGTTTTGAAAAATACCGATCACGCATCACTGGTGAGAAATATATCAAGTAGAGCTATGCTGTAGTGGTCAGGTGTGTGCGCTGTGTTATTTAGATAAGCTGTTCTTAGGAGGTTTTTTGTTTTGTTGAAAAGGAACAATAATATTCATCTTGCCATTGTGAGCCAAAATTGACTTCATTAAGCTCTAAGAGGTCCAGCAATTTAAATAACAGCAGCATTTTCCCTACCCTGTGACTTGGTGAGAAAATAAGGATGTAGAGGAAATGAGGGAATGAGAAACATGGAGTCTATCAGGGGAGGAGAAAACGATGTATTTTCCACTTGGGTTGTATCCAACAACAAAAAACAACCTAATTCTCTTTTTCATCTCTGTGTAATGTGGTCGGAATCATATGTAACAGAAGTATGGACAAGTACAGGGAAGAAAGATACAAAGATGGTGAGCTGGTTTGACTGTGTTTGTGTCGCTTGTGCCATCAAGTCAGTCACAGGTTCCCCTGCCTCACCTCCTTCACATGCTGACAGAGCTACATTTCTCTGTTGCTTTGGAGTCCTGTTAGCAGCAGCAGCAGGCACCTCCCTGATTCTATGGGAGATCATCTTCCAGGAAGATGACAGCAGATACGTTTACCAGCAGCAACAAGGGACTAGAACAAATTGAAGGATGATTTTTTTTTCTTTTCTTTTGCCTGAAGGAGTGAATAAAGTATTGAGGTGGGACCTCCTGCAGAGGAAATCCTAAACCATGTGATTTTGTCTTGGTTATGATGTATTAAAAGTTGCACAATTTTCTTAAGAAAAACAGTGTGTTTTGTGTTGTTTAAAATGATGTGTTTGAAAATAATTTGGCTTTTAAAAAAAATGTCCTATCAAGTAGACTGACCCTGTATAGATTTATATTTAAATGTCTTCATTCCAGTGGTATGTAGAATGGTAGGATAAGGCTGAGAACTCATTAGGTTAATGTGTGTACACATGCACAAGATGGGGTGTCTTGGGCCGCAGAATGCTTACAGTCAAAATGAACATTGAAATTTGGGCTTGTTTGGAAATCCCAGTTCATACAGAGAAGGAAAAAATTTTTAGTTAAAAACAGCCAGGATTAGAATGTAGAAAACCGTAACAGATGGGTATATGTGTTTTAGGACATGTGCTCTTTGATTTCTTGAACCCAAGATTCACATACTGAATTGATTACTCCATAACTGTTTCCCACATAATTTCCTGGAGTTTTGGCTGAAACATCCCATGCCAGCTATTGTAGGGATAGGATACTAGACTTGGTTGGAAAGAGTTGTAGGGTTTAGTGAGCCTCTCTCCTGTTTGTGGGCTGTTGGGATCCCTCCTTGGGGCTGGAGCATGGGAGGTGTAACCCCTAAAGTGCTTCAGACTGCCTGCTCTGTCCCCATTTTACTTCAGCCCATCTCACCCAGCCCCTGCCCCAAGGTTAAGCTTTTTGTCTGTTCTGAGGATCCTATTAATGTTTCACAAATTTTCCAAAAGTGAATGTAGGGCTTCTATATGAAGTAATAAGACACATTTACTAAACCTTTCTAGAACATTTTAATCGATCTTAAGATTAGATTTAGTTTCGTAGGCCAGTTTTGGGTTTTTTTCGGACAGACACAGACCTGTGCTGGAAATGCTTACTGTGATACAGATGAGAGTTTAAAAATAAATCTCTTTGTTTTCATTTGAGGGAAACCCAACTGGGAAAAAAGTTTCATTGCGTGCTGAGTGATTGCAAAAAGGCCTTTAGAATATTAACCTGATCTGTAGATTTTTCACATACCGCTTTGTTAGAATTGCTTCCTAGTGAGTCTATTTCTGACTTCCAGAGTTGGAATTTCTAGGGATGAGGCAGTAGCTATCAAAAATACAGCTAGAGCTAATTATTGTGAAATAGGTATTTTATTGGCACAGATGACAAGAGTTGAGAAATACGCGCTATCTTTCATCTGTACATTTCAAATCACTTTCCAGATGAGCTAATTAAGCTTCCTAGATAATTAGATGTAACTTATAAATAAATAATGCCTAGTATCACATTGTAAATTAAAAGGTACCTAAAATGAAACCTGAGACCTAGTTCCACGTTTCCTGCCGTCAGCATGCAGTTGGTCTGTACTGATGTTGCATCTAATTAAGATGCATTTGCAGAGGACCATGAAAAGTTGAAGACTTGAATTTTCAGGTCCCTGTTGCGGCTCGTCCTTCATTGTACAGTATTTCATAGAGCTGCTGCAGAACAGGAGCAGAGCTCCTTTGCTGGATCAAGTAATGCTTATTTAAGAAGGCAGACTGTGGCAAAATTGTGGGGAATGGCTATATATTCCTGTAACTAGGTGGAAGTTTTGACATTGTTGACTTGAGTCCTGCTTTGAGGACAGTCTCTAGATTAAATAAACAGTAGTTTGATGTTCCCCTAACTCAAAGGATTGCTTTACTTGAGGTACTGCATGTGCGTGAATGTTCTTTTGTTCTTTGTTTATTTGGGGTGCTTTTGTGTGGTGGTGGTGTTTGTTTTTTTTTTAACTGAAGATCCCATTGATCCTGAAATTTTAATGTTTGTTTTTCCTGATAATTTCTTTATCTTTGTGAAGAAATGGACTGGCATTTTGTCTGTAGATTACCCCCGTTTTGGTTGCTTTGAATTGTCTTATGAACTCAAATCTGTTACTCTTGGAGCATTGATGTTACTGATAATGCTGTCTCTACTAAAGAATGGCACTCTCTTTTCAAACTATATGCATATAATTTATGAACTGTGGAGGGCTCAAGTGCTTTATATGTAATGAATTAGTGTGCCTGTGGCTCTTACCTCTGAACTTCAGTGTGAAAAGCATGTTGCTGACTGTGCAAAACTCACTGCAGCACTGGAGTGTGTAATGATGCTCAAAAGCAGTTGGTGTTACTTCGAGTGTCTTTGCTTATGTTTGAAATGAATCTTTTAGAGGTTTAAACCAAACATTGTTTCCCTGGTTCCTTAGTAATTTGCTTTGTTGCATGTGCTTGCAAAACCCTCTGACAGCACCCTTGTACAATGAGCAGGGCTAAGATGCTGTGTTGAACCCCCTGAACTTCAGAAAGATACTCCTTGTAACATTTTATCCAGTTTATTTGAAGTTTTGGCGAGACCATTCAGCTGCCTTATGGAAAGGCAGAATTCTTAATCTTGTTATATGGATCACAAAAAAAAATTTAAGATGGCATTTTTCATATAACAAAACTAAGAAAAGATAATGATGTTTGTGAGGATAATATTTTTGCATAGTCTAAGTTCATTATGGTAGGAATAATGATACAAATTCTCTCTCTAAATAACAGTAAAACTTTTTGGTTTTTTTTTTAAGTTCCCCTGATATCAAATAAGAGCATGCAAAAGACTCTTTCAAATCTTACTACGTCATTGATAACTTTTTTTAATTAATGGGAGTTATGTATTTGCATACATAAGCATAAACGTTACTTGGCAGGAGTTACTTCTCACCACATTGTTCTTAAGGTACATGTAGATGAGAGGCAAATCAATTTCTCATGGGAAAAGTAGTGTTGATGAAAGTATGCAGCAAATCAGGGAATTAATTTAAATAATGTCTTGTTAACCAAACTGAGTGGTGAGGCAACATGAGGCATGATGAACAATATCTTGAAGACAAATTCATCATAATTGAATAACAGACACTGCAAGAAAAATGGCACTCAATAGCTAGATTTTTGCCAGTAGATTACTGAGCAGCTCTTCTGTGTCCTGTTCGTTCTCTGTATGATGACCTTATGACTTTACAGTTCTGTGTCTTCTGTAGAAAAGGCTAAATAGCAGTTGTTTTAGAGAGAGATCATTATTGAATTCACATTTTGTAATGCGACCAGATTCTAATACCTTTCTGTAAAATGATACCATGTTCTGGAAAGTTCTGCCGTCTTCATTGGTGCTACTTGTAGAAGAAAAAAAATTACTGCTTAACATATGCAAGGATAGCAGACTGTAAATATGTGGCATTCTTCTAACACTGCCTGAACCAAATAGCTGCAAGAATCTCTAGCTGAGTTCCAATATAGGGTGGGATCCTTATGGACAACAAAACACCTTGATAACTCATTATGAAAGTTCTGTTTTTCTCTCTGGTATTCATGAGAGATGAAAGATCAGGTTTGAGGACAGCCTAGCAGACTTAGCATTTCGTTGCTGGTGGGAGCAGCCCATCTTTTTCCTTCCTTGCGTGTTCTGATGTTCATCTGATCCCTTGTTAAGCTGATTGTGGTTATCAACTTGCAAAAGGCTTGTTCTGGATAAATTTGCTTCTGACAGTGAATTGGCATACTGAAGGGATTACATGAATCGTAGCTTATACAAGGAAGCATCAGGAAGGTGTGGCTGGAAAGGGGAATGCTAAGAGAAGTAGGGAGTATGGGACCTCTTTCCTGCAGCAGTTGATCACTGACATCAACTCAGCTGGGTTCCTCTTACTGCACCTATTTTTACCAGATGTCCTTCCTTGCATCGAAGACATAAACATTATACTTGGAGATTAACAGATAAAGCAATTAACAAGGCTTCAAACAGCCTGTTGATGGAACAAATATAACGCCTTTACACAGTGTTAGTAAATTGCTGGAAGTTTGCTCCTTACGCTTTATTTTTTCTTCTTTCTTTGGACTGTCTTGGTAAGTTACCTGTTTCTGGAGTAACAGACAGATTAGCAAATTACATAAATACAAAAAATACTAGTTGGTCCTTTTTTGTAGCTTAGGGTGCCTGGTAGGAGTTTAAAATAACAAACCTCCATCCAGGATTCTTTTTCTGGTTCAAATGGCAACTGTTGGAAACATCTGCTGACTAGTAGTGTGTGGGTAATGCTCTGTATTAGAAGCCACATTTGTGTGACCGAGTTGTATCTGATCCAATGTGTTTTCATTACTGGTTTTTTACAACAGGCCATGCTGCTAGTATTTGCTCAAAAACTATGCTTTTGGCTGATGTTTCTCAACCTGGAAGTGTGAAATTTGGCTAAAGGAGAAAATATTTTCTTCAACATATGTATAGTGTATAGGTATGGGAAGAGCAATGAACTACGTTGTAAGCAGCCTGTCCTGTTATGTATTCATTTTTGAGCTAAGCTTGTTGCTGTTGCTCTTACTAAGCATTCCTAGATCTTGGCTGTGTTTGTGTTTAGAAATGGGGGTCATCATGAGTTAAAAATAGATTTTGAATGTGCTTCTAACAACCTTGTTTATCCTTATTTGTTTCCTACCTCCTTTGTTGGTATATTAGTATAACTCACTCTAACTTGCTTGAAGGAAATGGAGCAATGCTGAGTAACAGCTGCTAAGGAGTGAAAAATCTAATAAAATTTCACAAAGCTTTTAGATGTGAAGAGATAAATATAAATGCTGGCAGTTGTAAGGAACTTTGTACACATCCATGAGGTAAAATGAAATAATGCACAATAATGGAATAATACTTTTGTTTCCCTCTTCTAGTGGTTTCAAAGAATTCATCATAACTTAACAAAAACCAATATCTGTTTTCCACCTAAGTCCAGATCTTAGAATAAAAATGAGTTGAATTCAGAGGAAGAAAGGGGTTCATGAGGAGGGTGATTTTCAGTTGCCCTTATGTTGCCAAGGCCTATTTTGGGTTTTCTTTCTTTGTTTCCTCCGTGTGTGACACTGCAGCTTTCTTAAGCCTCTAGCCAAAAGGTGATTGTGAGATCATCTTCCCACTTCACTGACAGTACACTTCTCCTCCCTTCAACTTCCTCTTGAACATCAGAAGACAAGAAAACTCTGCAGCAGTTGATCTGTTCCAGATCCCTAGAACAGTCTATGCAGTGGCAAGGGTCTGAAAACTGAGATTCTTGAGTTGTCTGCCTTGTAGTTTAGTCATTGTTCAAATGTCATTGAAATTTATATCCTCTTAGTTTTTGTATCCTCAGCTATGAAATGGTACTGTTGATAACACTCAATTCTTAAGTGTGTAGTGGTAGAGAGGCAGTAATTCTAAAGGTAGGAGTGTTTGTAAGAATCCTTTGTTTCTTAGGAATAACAAAAATTTTAAAAAACCCCCACCACTGTTGTTATTATTCTTGGATTTTTTTTTTTTTTGAGTGGGAAAACATTCTTGGGAGATCTCAATGAATTTGCATGTTTGTCTTCATCTTGAGACATTTGACAGCAATGCCAAATAACACTGGAGCTGTTGTTAGAAGGTAACCTGATATTGTTATTGTTCTACTTAAATGGAGTTCTGTGAGTTGATGTCAGCTCTCCTATTGAGGGAACTCAATCAACTGGAAGAGTTTTTGATTTCCTTTCCAGCATTATTAGCTGCCAAACGAATGAGAAGAACTCATTTAATCCAAGTATGACAGCTTACTCAGCAATCATCTGAAGGAATGAAACATAAGTGAATTGTCCTTTGCAGGGGAGATACCTGGACTATAAATCACAAGCGAGAAACACCGTTTTTGAGCTCATAGATTTTATTTGCATAGAGAAAAACCCATTTCTTTCAAAAGATGATTAAATTAATGTAGAGTGAGGCACTACAGCATTTCACTTAGAGTATTAATAGAGAGGAAGAGCAGTTAGTTTCGATCAACTGCATTTCATGGAATTCAAAAGAAGTTTTGTTCTGTTTCAGAAACTTTTCACTGTTCCTTTTACCAGATCTTTAACTCATGTGTATACCAGATAGATACCAAATTACTTAATTCTCTCACAAAATCAGGAGAATTAGCTGCTTCAATTGACTTGAATGACAAAATACCTTGACATTGAACCACTTTGCAAAATCTGAGTTTCTTAGAACGTAGAACAAATTAGAACTGTTAGCTGGACTTGTGTAATTCAGTTACTTTAATTGAATTTAATTTTGGGCCAGAGGCTTAAAGCAAAATGAAAAAGGAAGTGGTGTTAAGTAAAACTTGGAGATGAGGGGATCACTATTTTGCATTTAGGTTGTAGAAATTCACATAGAGAGACCAGTTTGTAGCTTTTGGAGATTCATTGCCACTGAGTAACATTAAGTACTCCTCTCTAAGTCATGCAAGCACAATTTTTAGACATGCTTCTGTTTACTTCTATGGCATGTGTGACATATCATATTTACCATTTAAGAGGAAATAAAGGACCTGGCAATATTTATGTGGAATCAAGTGTTTAAAACCTTGGTGCTTTGTACAGGATTTTCTTTTCAGCCTAATTAGATGTAATATGAAGCTTCATATCCTAAAGTGTAGGGCAGAGGTTCTTGTAAACAAACAGCTTTGTAAATGAACAAAGAGCTTTGTGATGCATTGGCATGAAAAATATTATGGAATTAAAGGTAGTGTTGCTTGACTTAGACTGCTGAAAAACAAGTGCTTGGCTGATGTTGAATACAGCTGTAAGTAAATTTCATTACTTTTCATGAGTGCTAACTAGATATAGTGTAGAAAATGCAACAAAGCATATGAATTTTGTAACCTTAGTTTATTGTTAATTTTGTAGCAGCATTCACGTGACTGTAGGAAATTTCCTGAGGATTAAGGACCAGATGAAGTTACTTGACTGCTCTCAGTCCATCACTAATCTTCAGGGACTTGGCTTTGGTGCTTATGCGTAATTTCATAGGATGCGGTGAATTTGTAGTCACTGTATTTATTGTAGATATTTTATTTATTCGCTATATTACAGAATCACAGAATAAGCTGAGTTGGAAGGGACCCACAAGGATCATCGAGTGCAGCTCCTGGCCCTGCACAGGACATCCCAAGAACCACACCCTGTGCCTGAGAGCATTGACCAAACGCTGCTTGGACTCTGGTCAGGCTTGATACTGTGACCACTTCCCTGGGGAGCCTGTTCTAGTGCCCAAACACTCTCTGGGTGAAGAACCTGTTTCTAATAACCAACCTAAACCTCCCCTGACACACGTTCATGCCATTCCCTTGGGTCCTGTTGCTGGTCCTGTCACTGGACACCACAACTCTGAGACTGGTGTTTTTATATATTGTGTAGAGTGAGGAGGATGAATGCAATCTTGGCAAAGTTTCAGTGAGTGATTGCCTCCAAACATCTGTGCTTCAATATCAGCAACTAATTAAACAAGATCTTTGTGTACCTGGCCCCCATAATATTTGGGAATTGCATGTTGTGGTTGGCTGTATTTCTGTGCAGATGCAGCGTGGCTTACATAGGGAAAGTTGTTCCTGCTTGTGGCTATTGTAATTGATCATATAAAAATAGTAAAAATTTATCATGTATTTCTGAAAATGTTATGTGCAGATTTCACTGGGTGCTGTTTCATGCTGCTGGCACTCACCCAACCTATGTCAAATCAGAATGAGCTTTCAGACTACCTGGTCCATCATATGCTCATTGGACAACCAGTTCATTAAAACTGGGGTATGTGTTCCATTAAAATTGAGACTAGTCCCAGAAATACAAGCCAATGATGTCAGCTGAATGAGTTCACTCAATTTTTAGTTGGTATTTTTAAGATCAGAAAGTCTAGAATTTCCAGTATTTCTTGCCAGATCCCATTTAAAGGGCAGCTTCTATTTCTGTATGGATGGAAGTTCTGGTAGATCAGCTGTCCTTATTAGTAGACAGTGAGCACTTCGAACCATATTCCTTTGATAAACTGGAAGGAAGGAATTTTACTCAAGGGAAACTTGGTTTTATGGTGTCTTTATAATCCTGACTGTAGTCATCCTTAAAACACATAATTACATCATGGTGTTCCCAAGTGTGCTAGGTGTTTTGAAGTCTGTACTATGAAAAATAACTCAGACATGTGAAAGGAAGAGGAAATGTGTAGGAAGTGTGATCATAGTAGTTAAGTAGGTAATGGCATGAGGTGGAGTGACTTATGGTTTTCTTGGATTTGGGTTTTTGTTTTGATTTTTGGTTGGTTTTTTTTTTTTTGGTTATATGAGAATTGCCAAATTTGGGGGAAACTTCAGGTTTGTTAGAGAAAAAGGTGTTTTTAATGAGGCTAAGAGAGATAGACATGAAGAAGAGGGTTTGAGGGAAGAGGTGTGTGTGAATGGCTGAATCTGTAAGGAGGTCTGGCAGAGGAAATGTGCTTGGCTGGTTTGTCATTGCTTTCCCTCCCTTTTCTCTTCCTTTTCTAGTCAGCAGTTATTTTCCTTCTGTCTTGCTGCTCCCTCACTGTACCTGGAAAGATGCCGGTAAACAGGCAGAGAGGTGCCTACTTTCTCTGGCTGTTGTCTTTAGCACTGAGCTTTGCTGGGCTCCCAGTAAAGATGCTGTTGTTGTCCAAGCAAGAACCATGGCATGTCAGGCTCCAGAGCTGTCATGGAAGAAGAGGAGTGTAGGGAAGGGTGTGAATGTCTTCAAGATTTCTGGCTCCAGAAGCGCAGTGTTTTGTGGGATTAGTACTTCCAAATTTTTTCCTCTTTCCTTTATGGGGCGGCATTTACAAGTGACTTGACATGTTTGGGAGTATTTAATTTTTCAGACAAAACAGGAACTGTTTTACCTGTAGATAATCTCTGTTGCATCAGAGACAAGCTTTGTTGCTGGTCTAAGCAAGTGCGACTGTATTGACTTGAGAGAAGTTGCACACATATTTGCCAGAGTTGAATGTCTCCTGTTTCTACCCACATAACAGTGGGTAAATAATGATGCACACAGTTCTCATAAGGGGATTATAGCAAAGCCACAATGGAGTTTATTCAGTTTTGATAGAATCAAGTGACTTCATTTTATAGGCTGATAATGTGATTTACAACCATACCAAGGATTCAGGTCTGAACCAGATACAACTCATTTCACTTGTGCACACAAAGCATTTAACTGAGTTTGAGATCTGTGTTTTCTGTTGGCTCATTTATGAGTTATTTGGTGCAGGCATGTTTAGGATCAACCATCCAAGTTCCTCTTATGTCTAAAAGGGACTAAATTAAGAGCTTGCGATGCAGCAGTTGTTACTGGCATGGGATATATACAGAGGTGAAAATAAAATAATAAACTTTTCTGCAAGCATGTCTTAAGTCATTTTGGTGTGTTTATTTGGGACTCAGTATGAGGGGGTAGGCAGGGGGGCTTGTCTTTCCCGGGCTCTGTACACACTTCATTAAGGTTACTTTATTTATATTACAAGGTCAAATGTGATTTTGGTGCACAGGCCTAAACAGAAATTCCCTTGATTGTTAGTGAGGCTTTCCTCCCCCCCGCCCCCCCAAGTTACTCTCTGATGTCTGGCTTGGTTGAAAACAGGCAGAAACTGGCACAGACCAATATTATGTCATCCTTTGCTTATATTTCCTACCCACTCATTCTTTATTTTAATGTTATATGAGGTCTTCAGCAGAGTGTGACATATTGTTAGAATTACATCATTTGGAAATGTGTTTATCCCCAAGAGTTGTAATTTGATTTAGGAACTGTTTTCCCTTCTCTCAGTCTGTTATTCATAGCATAGCATGACCATCAGGCTTCTGCAGCAGGACTTGACACACCACTTTAAATATTTGCAAACCATAACACAAGAGTCCATTGATGCGTGTGGAGAGGAAAGAAGGAAGGGAACATGATTTAAGAGTTGATAAAATTCTTGCAGGTTGAATAAACTCTAATAATATTATGGTAGTTTCTATGACGAGCGTTCTTTCATTCATATCTCTTTGCCATATAAACAAATGCATTTTTGTGAGTGTTTTTATATGTTTCTGTAGGGTGCTTGTAATGGAACTACATGTTTGGCCCTTAGCCTTGTGTAATGGGAAGCAATAGCTCTTGGAGAATGTTTGTTAAGAAAATTGCTGTTACTTTTAACCATGTCTTTTGATGCCTGTAGAAAAACTTATTTAGTTAGAACACAGAAGTCAGAAAAACTTCAGAATAGTGTTCAAAAACATGTCAGCTCTGCTCTATGAATTAAACAGCTGTGTAAATATGGGAAACTGTCATTTTTGTGGTAAGAAGTGTAGTTCTGCGATGTTCATCAGGCATGGAAGAGCTGCCCTCAGAAATGTGAATTTTAAACTTGGTCCATGTTTCTGTGTCCTGCTGTTGCACAAATGTATGTGTCAGATCAATGTATCAAGAGGCCCTGAAAACAGTGTGAGTCGTGCATTTAGAATGAGTAAACTAGAGCTCTTCCTGGAGTATTGTTTTACTGTCTCTGGTGATCCTTAAGGATCAGTAGATTGTTTGCTTTTAAACTTTCTGCTTAATAAATATTGTTGGGTTTTATATTGATTCTTATGAATTGAGAGCGAGAACATCAAAACAAATGAATTAAGGCCCACTAATCTCATCTTTTGTAACTATTGTGGGATTTCTCATGTGAAAGGAACTTGGTAGGGTTGTATCTTGGTAGGGACTGTGTTGTTTTGTACTGTATTATTAGAGCATTACATATGTATTTCACTTATATTTTCCTTTAAGGAAGAAACATATACCACATATCAATCAACACTTAAAATTCAGACATGGAAAAAGAATAGAGCTTAACTTTTCCCACACTTGATTCTAAACTAAATCAGAATACATTTGTCTCAGTACTGAGCCTAGATAAATCAGATGACAACTCCTGACATCCTGATTTTTCAAAGATACATGGCCTGATGTAAAGGTGGACTCTGCAGAGTGTTCATAAAACTCATATGTCCCCCAGGGAAAGTTTCAGCTTCTCTTCTGGCCTGACTCTGCTATCAGCCTGTGCAACTATCAGTGGCAGTTTGTGTCTTATACAAAAATGTCATTTTCTTTAAGTCTGGGAATAAAAGTTACGGCTTTATGCAAAATGTAGTATTATGACTGTTTGCTGCTTTTGTTAGGTAATCCTCAAGGAGCAGTAGTGTTTAATGGGGTCTAAAGAATAGGCCTCTCAGCAAAGTAAAGGTCACATTCAGAATTAGATCTGTATTTCCTCTCCTGAGTGTCAATTTTAATTGTGGACTTGGGGTGTTGAAGGGAATGCAGCTGGTTTGGCATACTTACAGCATCCTTTCCAGCTCCCTTGCTGCCTTGTATTTAGGATTGGGGAGTTTCAGCAGACGTTGCTCTTGTAGTCTAGCTGAATCTCATGAACATGAAAACATACACCTTGCAGAGCTTCAGGTCAATAATCTTAGTTTCTGACATCTTCCAGTCTTTTAAGCTATTAAAAATTCATGTAAAGGTGTGGGGGGTTTTTGTTATTCTGTTTATCAGACATTTAAATTTGCTTGGTCATCTGAGTTGCTGAGTTCTTCATCAACTCAGGAAGAAATTGAAATTCCTCTTATACTCAGTCAAACTCATTTTAAGTTGGTATGGTTTTGCCACTTGGCTTTGTGTTTGGTCTAAGCATAGGAAACAAATTCAGGGACTCTTGTTATTTCGTTCTTTGGTTTTACTCTTGCTTACACTGCTTTTGTGGTCGATTTCAAAATTTTGCTGGAGTTATTTGTTAATGAGATTTCCAAGTCATAAACCTGTTCATTGAAGAACTTCATGCCATATCTGTGAGAAACCCCACACAAAATCCTGTTTTTCTTCTGTCAGAGCCTTGCAGTCCAGGTGCATATTTATGTTTTATGGCTTTGCTTTTGTATTCTTGGAAAATGTAAGAAAGGTGTTAGGGTAATAATTTTCTCTTTATTGTACTTTTTGCTTCTAAGCACTTCTTGCTTTCTGCAAAAAATTCTTTTTGCTCTGTACTCTTAAGTTTCTCCTCTGGCCTTTGTTCTCCACTGTCAGTTCAAACTGCTGCTGTAAATTACCTCTCTTTTTTAAACTTGCTTTTTGCTTTCTGAGTTTTCACTTGGGAGATAGGTGTGAAAAAGGTGACTGGTTTCATATTATTGCTTGACATACTTGCATTAAATCTTGACTCTAAAGCCAAAGAAAATTAGTTCTTCAGAATCATTTTCACAGGGAAAACTTGGAATTATTTTCAGTGTTGCATAACAATGAAGTGCAGCATAGCTGTTGGAGAAGAGCTGGCTGGAGGCTGGCATTAATAAGTCTGATATTATGCTAGGCAGGAACGAGTTGTGATGCTTAATCAAGAAATCTGTTTTGACACTGTGAAGTAACATCAGTGGATATGAGTGTTAAAGAGAAACTGTTGAAGTTAGATGTAGGTGTTTGAAATAATTTCTTTTTACAATGGCAAATAATTAAATTGAAAACAGCAGTGTCATTGAAATTAACAGAACTCAAATATATTCGGTTTTCTATGTTAAGAAAAAACATTTTTGTAAACAATGCATCCCTCAAACTCCTAAACAGGCTTTTTTTTCCTCTTTGTAACCTCACGTGTTATAAAAGAAGGCATATTCAGGATTAGTGTAATGATCTTTTAAGCATTCTGATGTTTGAAAAAGATACCTCAGTGTATTAGTTATTTGAATAAGGGCTGACTCCCACGTTTGAACTATAGTAGCTCATGTCTTTGAGCTTACACTCTCCCCCAAAAGTTTTGTTTACATGCTAAGGGACCATATGCAAAATGCTTTCTTTGAGGTTTTTTTTAATCTTGGGTAAAATGGGACACTGGAGTCCTCTTAAAAAAAACCTACTCTATTAAATAGCTATTATATAAATAGCTAAATGTAGTTTGTAATACTATAAGGCGTTTACTATGAACTCATCAAACTTCTATTGCTTTTTTGCGTATCAGTGGGAAGTTAATTGTGCTGAGATCTTAAATCTGCCAAAAATGTGGTTTATTTCAAAATATTATTTCAAAATTTTTTAAAAAATTATTTATGAAGTGGTGCTTTACATTAATGTGTAGAACTTGTTATTGTCGCCTCATTTCTGTGCTTACTCATTATATTTAAAATTTTAAAATTATTTGCTGAGGATCTTTAGTGGATGTCATGGTCAGAGTGGGTCAGCAAACAGTGTATTTTTTGGTGTATTTTTTTTTCTTGTGTCTGATTTCTGGAGTTGGTCGTGTTTGTATGTTGTAAAGTTGTGGCAAGTAATGCTAGATGACATGGTTACAGGAAAAGATTACAAAGAATGTGAAGAAATGTTCAAGTCAGAGTGAGTTGCAGATCTCACTTTCCTTCTCACTTTCCTTCTGAGGAAAGTGCAGGTACACTTTTGCAATAGTCAGCTTGTGTGTATTGACCAAATTAATCTTGTGTGAAACAGTTCACTTAGATAAATTTTTTGATCTCCTGAGTCTAGTTGATAAATCCATATCTCTGAGCAGAAAGACCATATAAAATTGATAAACTGTTTTATTTCTTAAAGTATTTTAAAGTAAGTCTTTATATTTGTCTGTGTCAAGCATATTTATTATGTTTTGCACCAAGGCAGTTTATTAGGTAGAAAAACAAGGGGTAGTTAGCTGATTTCTGTTCATAAATTATTTGAAAAAAACTGTAGTTTCTAAAGATGAAACAACCAGCCACTAGAAACTGAATTTCACTGCCTTTCGCCACGAAGCCTGAGGTTCCCTTTAGCTTCAGATGATCACTTTTCATGCACATACCTGCCTCACACTGAAGTGCTCTGGTATTTGTAGAGGGGTTTTTTTGCGGACAGTATTTCAAAAACACTGAGGAAGAGCAAAGCAGTAATGTTGTTCCTCAGATGTTTACCTAATAGAAGAATGCACTGAACCGACAAATATTGAAGAGGAGTATGTCCAAAACCCCAAGCTTTTCAGCCTTGTGTTTATTGTCATCCTCAGGCTCTTGGCTAATTTCTAGTTGTGTGTAATGTCTCAAACCCAGGGCTCTAATTCAGAGGTAATTATCATATGATCAAGCTATAGTTGTTATTTTAGTGCAGATTTGGGAAATTAAAGCTGACAGCTGTTTTCCAGCTACATTTCAGCTGTACTCCATTAAAAAGAAAACAGAGCAGAGAAGCAGCAGCTTTACAGTTTTTTTCTTCCTTGCTGAGCTTGGTGAAGTTGCCATATCTGGTTGCCCTGTGAAATATTTACCATGTGTCTTTGGAGCCTAAGTAAATAAAACAGAAAAAGAAGGTTCAGTAAATAGATGGAAAGATTTAAAGTAGTAGACTGAACACAGAAACATATGTATGTGGACTTGGCTCTGCTGAATTTTTAAGAGCTTAGCTATTAATTCCTGCCAGACTTTTGCAAAGGATGGATTAGAGGTTACTGGAGAGGTCAGTTCCCTTAAGTAAACCAAGTTCAGGATGCATTCAGTAACTTCCCTGCTATCTTATTAAAAACTCTCATATATCTGATAGATAGAAAACAATTAGAAGAGTTTTAATAGGCTGTGATTTTTGTAAAAGAACTGTATAACCTAGGTCATTAATTGCTAAAGCCAGAAACCCTGGGTCAAAACTGAAAATTAGAACTTTAACTTGTTGCTCTGTAGAAATGCAAAATGTACAAGCTCTGCAGATGAAAGCTTGTCAGGTACACTGACAATTGGGCTTCCATTCTAGAATTAAATTTTACCTTCCATTTAGAAGTATTTGATTGTCCACAGGGGTGATATTTTTCAAAGCTTGATTCAAGAGCTACTGATGTTAGGGCAATATCCTGTAGTATATAATTATTTTGATGCAAAGTTTTCTAATATTCTCTGATGTTTTTTCCTGAATTTTTATTTAGGTTCTTAAATATATCTCAGCATTTGATAGTGTTTTAACTGAAAAAAACCTCCCAGTGTCTGTGTCCTCTCAGTCCACCACTCCAGTCTGAATTCATGC
The DNA here is from genome assembly GCA_013397155.1 of Irena cyanogastra. Taxonomy (NCBI): domain Eukaryota; kingdom Metazoa; phylum Chordata; class Aves; order Passeriformes; family Irenidae; genus Irena; species Irena cyanogastra. The sequence goes on from VWZV01010970.1 coordinate 71,063, forward strand.
ACATGGTACCATTGAAATCTATTTCGTTGATACCTGGACGAAAACTTTGTGCTTTGGATATTTGAGAGGAAAGTATCAGATGTTTGTTTTTAGAGTTACAAGTTGAAGTACTTGTGAGGTGATGCTAAAGAACTGCTGCTACTCAGTTTTCTCTCCAACCTCTCCAGTGCAAAAAGAATCTGTTTTCTAGAAAAAATAAAGATGCCATTCCTTTGGGCGGCAGGCAGTCCAAAAAAAGAAAAAGCACAGTGGATCAGCTTTGGAAAAATGGCTGATGAATGATTGTGTGTCTCTCTTTCTTCTTGGGATCCTGTAATTTTTCTTCAGAATTGCAGAATATTGATGAATGACTCAATTAAAGAGATAATAAATCTTCTAGTCCTCTTCTAGTGCCATCTTTAACTGCTGTATTGCTGCATGGTGTGAATGCAGGATTTTAAAGAAAGCCAGGAGCAATGGCATGAGGTTAGGAAACACATGGACCACATTGATAGGAAGCATATAATTGACACTTGAGTAACTTTGAGTGAGGTTGATGGATAATGACTATAAGTAGTATGTACATTAATAATACGACTGAGACTCTTGGCGACTGAATGGCCTCTGTGTCTTTCTTTGCTATGAGTGGAGAAACAAAGGGGTATAGCTTAAGTTAGCCCTTTCATTTCCTTGTTAAGCAATCCTAACTTATGCCTGTTAACACAGAAGAATGTAACATGTTTGAAACTTGAATGTTTAAATGAAAAAAAATTAATAAAGCAAAACCACTTTTCACAAAATTTAAACTGACTGGTTCCACAATACACAAAGCTCCTTTTTTTGGGAATTGCTGCCTTTTTTCATATTTTGTAGCTGGAATTGTTACAATGACTCTTAAAGGACTCACAGTTATCTTTTCTTAATTTAAGTCCTAGAGTTCTTCTGTAATGTGTTTCATATTAAATAAGTTGTAATTATTTCTCTGATCAACATCTCTAGTCAAGTAAGAGAAGTGATCCCATCTTCTGAGTTAGACAAGTCAATCACAGATCTTTCTTATGCTCATCCTTTCCTGCCTAAAAGACTAATTATCTATTGTAGAGATAATAATTCTGAAATCTAGTTTGTTTCAACAAAACCAGTTTTAGTTCTGTGTTGACAAATATTTCACTTGGGGGATTTATTTATGTTTTAGTAGCAGCTGTTGTACTGCAAGAGAGCAGCAGTGGTTTGTGTTTGGGAGCAATGCCATGCCTTTTCTTTTTTACAAACTGTTGTTTGAACATCATTCAGTGAGGGGATGGAGAGTTAATGATTAGAAAATTGATGTAGGGGATTGTGCCCATCAAACTGAGGAACTGAAGAGCATGCACATAGCTTTCTGTGCTGAGTGTGCGTATACCAACAGGATAAAGTTTGCTCTTCCATAAAAATGTGCAAATGTAGAACTTTGGTGGTGGGAAAAGGCAATAAGATTTCAATGAGTCCTACATTTTACCTTTCCAATCCCAGTCAGACCAAGATAACTCCCAATGTGCTGCAAATCAAAATAACAAATATCAGACTTTTATGCAGATTCTAATGGACTCTTATGTAACTTTGTAGCCATTTTTAGAAGCTTTCAGCGAAGAACATTGCAGAAGTGAAACAAAATGGTTGTAGTTGAAAGGTTAGAGCCAGGGCAGTTGGGTGGAGGCAGAATGCATACTTGGATGGAGGACTCCCTACATGCTATGGAAAAATACCAAAAGGGATAGCTGCAGATTTCATAAGGTAATTGGATGCTCATGGCCTAGATACAATTTTCAAAAGTGATTCAGGTCAAAAACCCCAAATCTTTTAAGTCATTGAGATGTTGCAAATTAAATACCTTGGCCACTTCTTCAGAGAGCTGAATTCTTCAGCCATTTATGGCCTTGTGTGGCTGAGCAGAACGACATCAATGTGTAACCTCCAGGAAGTCTGTACGGAAAAACCTGGCAACTTAGGCTAAGTCTTTCAAGTACAAAATCCAGTCTTAAGACAGTCCATTAGTGACAAACTGGAGTTTTCAACCTTCTGACTGAAGTTTATAGTCCATGGATGTTTCTTTGAACTTTTTGTCATCTACAGCAGTTTCTCCTTTTGAAGGCTTATGCATATTTCATGGTAGGTTAGCTGAAAAGCGGGAGCAGCCTGTCTGACCTGAACGAACACTTGTTGTGCTGGGGTTTTAATGAATACGTTGCAGAACATTCTCCAGCTGTTGCCCTCAAGAGGAAAATTACCAGGGTCTGTTGAGCAGGCAGAATTATTTTTAAAACCACTAAACTGTGTGCTCTGATGACAAGCAGATAAGTTTATCTGTGAAGCTCAATATAAACAATTGCATTATGACAAAGGTAGAAAATTCATTAAGTTCGTTTAGCTCAGATGTGACAGGACAGCTGTGGAGGAGGATGCGGTTTCTTGTGACTTTATTGCAGTTCATAATGATTTTGCTGCTGGGAGAAGTAAATGATGATCAAGTCAGTCAATGAAAATGCTGATGATATTTTTGTCTGCTCATTGGCTACTGCAGCACCTCTGTGAGTAAAATCTGTGATGCACAATTGAAGGAAATATGCATGTAATTTCGTCAACATACTTAATCCTATGTTTTTGTCTTGCTGCATGTTGTCTGTTATGTTTATTTATTATGTTTTATTTCTGATTTGACTATAAACTCAGTGTAGATGACTCATTGTAGATGATTCCTTGTTTATATATATTTTTTATGTAACAGACTAAAGCAGTCTTATTCCTTGTCAAATCCTTTTACTCATGTGCAATGAGATATTGCATTCTGCTTTTCAGATCACCTAAGTTCCAATAGAGTTTTCAATTTTATCTGAACATAGACCAAGGCCTCCAAAACTGTTGGTATCACCATGTGAAACAGATGGAATGTGAGATTCTCCCTTCAAAAATGAAAATGTCAGCCAGGAGAAGAGTTCTTTAAAAGACTGGTCCTTCTTATCACATGACAAGATAGTTCTTAAATTCGTTCCGTGAAATAGAAGCCTGAAGATTGGGATAGATTTACATTTTGAATGAGTGAGCCCTCACCTCGAAAGAAAATATAGTTTAAGTGGTCAGGATAGGCAAAGTGGAAAAATGGCAAAACCACATGTACTATGTAGCTGCCTAATAGAATTAAAGCAGCTGGTTTTGCTCATAAAATGCTTTGTCACACTGGAGTTTTTACCAGGCTATAGCTGATGTTGCTGCTGTTGTTTGAGACTTAAGATGATGTCTCAGCTCTCTGTTTGCATAGATTGATTCTTCTGTGTCAGTTTAGTTTAGAAGATAATTAAAATATTTACGTGTGGGTGAGTGGACATTGATCCTTAATGGAAATTATTTGGTGTTGGCAGTGTAAGGCAATTTTTAAAGTTGATACTGCCTAACTTCCAAAGTTGTCAAAGTTGGTGGTGGGCTGGAGTGATTTCAGTACAGTACTGTGAGGACTAAGACTAGAGTTTAGGAGTATTTCAGCCTTGTGTTCAGAAGTGGCATGTCATACACTATTCTATAGAAAATATGTATATGAGCATAGGGATTCATAGCGTAACATGATCCATGACTGGGTTTAAAAGCAGAGATGGGCTTAACAAACCTTTGAAGCCAAAAAACAGGAAAGCAAGCTAGTGTATGGATAGACACTGGAGTATTTTTTCAGGCCATGAATTTAGGAAAAGGGATTCTTGAGTCAGTTTTGACAGGGATGAAAAAGATTCAGAAGACAGAAATAGGCACAGATACTGTTCTGTCTGCTGTAGTCTTTTTCATACCTTAGATATTCCATTTCTCCACTGCTGTTTAAAAAAGAAGCCCCTAGATAACTATTTATGAATGCTTTGGGTAGTAGAGGAGATAAAATGAGTCACTTTTTAAATTCATTATGAAGCTTTGTTAAGTCTTGAAAAATCATGGGAGCAGTGGATAAACAACTAAAGAAGAGCATCTTAAGCTCTGAGTCTTCCTTAGCTTAATCTGAAGTAATATTACACTTGTGGGAGATATACACCACCACCCCCCAGGTGGGGAAAAAGATGGTTTTGTCATGTAGCATTCAGGTTTGTTCAAGTTGCAAAGATTGCACAATGCCAACTCGACTTTTTGTCCTACGGAGAAGTGCCAGGAAGGGAAACTGGAGTGGTTTCACTAGAAGTCTTTCTTCATCTTTTTACTTTAAAGCTCTCAGGACATTGTACAAGAATGGATACTGAAGTTTGATGAACTAGATACTAAAAACATTTCATAGAAGCAGGTTGAATTTCTATGTGGTTGGGGCAGCTGTACATCAATGCTTAGAGATGATTCAGAGCAGCAGATTCCCCTGGCTGCTGCTTCTTTACATGGTCCATGAAGAGCTCTCCATTTGCCTGCTTTTCTGATGTGTTTAATTGGAAAGGACTCTAGATCTCCTGTTTGTATGGTTTTTGAAAGTGTTATTGAAAAGGTTTCTATGTAAGTTGCTGTTACCCAGGTCACATCCAGTGAAGCATTTTAGCTTTCCTCAAGTCACTGTGTTTTCCTTATCTTCCATTTATTTCTGTGAGATCTTCATGCTGTGGGCAGGCTTGCTGCACGTTTAGCTGTACCAGTGCAAGAAATTACCCCGGTGTTGCTTGTTATTATCACCAAGCTGGCAAACAGATTGCATAAATACTCTTTGAGCCATTCATCAGAAAGTCATCTGGGCTGGCTTAAATGGGAGGTTGCACTGAAGCCCATGCGGAGCACTTGCATCGCCTGATCTGTTAAATCAGTGCTTGAGGTGTAACAGCCACTGACAGAGGTTAAACCACTTTCCTTTTTCCAAAAGACAGGATTTGTCTTTGTCCTAATTCAATGCTGACCTATGCTTCCTCAGCTGTATCTGACTTGTGAACAGTTTAGAGCACCACTGTGAAAGCTAATTCTGCTCTTATTGCTCTGTATCCTGTTGGAGTAGAGAGAGAATTCCTATAAAAGAATTCTTTTCCCAATTGTGGAAAACTCGATTTATAATCAAATAGCTTAGAAATAATTCCCGGCTAAGAGTTTAGCCTGAGTACTGAAAACCACATTATATTTCTAATTACTGACAGTATTTTTATGGATCACTAATATTTAAAAGGCACGTTTGTTTGTTTTTAGGTTATTTGGAAGAAGGACCGTTGTTTATGCAGCTGAAGTTAAACTATGATATTCCCTGGAGAGAATTTGGGTACAAACCAAAGATTTAGTGGGATTTTGTAAAAAGAGACAGGAGTGACCTCAGTTTGTTTCTCAGGAAAAGCACTACTGTGCTGAGTTCATGTTAGTGATTTCTGCTCTGTTTGTTGGGACACAATGTCTTCCAACTCATTAAACAGACAGATTTGACAACCTGTAAGGAAATATAAAGAGGTTTTCTTAATTGGCATTTGCTTTGTTCTTTGATACTTCTTTGGGTGGTGTAGTTTCCTTTCTCAAGTTAATAAAGGCTCTGTATGTTACTTTGTCATTTGGTAACAAACATTTATCCTTTGACTGTTTCTTCTGAAGTGCAAAATTAAAATAAAATTGCATTTCAAGAATCCAAATTTTTTTCCACTCTTCTGTGTTTAGCACTGGCTTGGCAATAATAGCAGCCTATTACTGGTTGGCCTCTTTTAATCTTGTTTTAATTTTTCTCTTCCTTGCCATGCTGAAAGGATAGCCAACTGAGATATGAGCTTGCAAAATTTATTTCACTTGGAAGGAAGGAAGCAATGGAAAACACAGAGATCATTTCTTAGCTGGTAAAAAGAAATTATTTTAGAGCTTGTAATGCAAGGAAGTTACAATTGGAGAAATTTTAAGCATTCAGTCTTTATGTTAACTTAAAAATATACTTCCTTCAATATATTTAAATGATACCTGGATTAAATGTTACTGTTGTGGACCATCTGCGTGACATTTTGGGGGTTTTCCCTCTTTTTTTTGTGGGGCTTGTTCTAGCTTCTTTTATTATGTACTCATATCCTTCAAGGCTCTACCTTCTCTACTGTCTTTTTTGTGTATCTTCTGTTTTGAATTTAACTGCTCTCTCAAGGTTGGAAGCTTTTATGTCTGTCCTGTTCTGTTTCATCTGAAATCTGAAACTGTTCCTGGACCTTGTAGCACAGCTCAGACTCAGTTCAGTGTTGAAGTCCTTGACAATCTTGACCTGGCTTCTCCGTATCATTACAGATGTGCTGATATGATGTCTCCAAAAGACCCCAATGACTCTGGGAAACCAAATAGCTAGAAAAGAGTTAATCTCTGCAATTCTTGATCTGGAGTCCAGGGCTGCAGAGCTGATCTGATGCATGGAGAATCCTCTGCTCCTCAGTGTGGTATAGCTCTTGTTTACCTTCAGATGCTTCTTCCCATATGAGATTCTATAAAGGGGCTTATTCCCAGCCAGAGGCATGTGTTTCTGAAAGATGTATGATGTGCTACCACAAAATATAGTTCAGACCAATGCTCAGAGTTATACATAACTCCCATAAAGACCCATATTGTTGCAGTTTGACTGCAACAGTGCAATGACTAGTGTTTCAGAAAGTGATTTGCAAGCATTTTGTCTGCCAGAGAACCTTCAGAAAGTGTTTTCTTTATATATTTTCTTTCAAGTGACAGGGAAAAATGGATATAACAAGTAATTACCTGCTGTCCATGTCTAGACTTCGTGTGCTCTTTTCCGTAAGTTTGCCCTTGAGAGTATTATATTGTAGTTTGGCTTTTAATAGCAGAACGTGATAACAGTTTTTCCTTGTCAACTGTTATAGTTGTTTATACTACAGAATACATGGACTTGACAGGTTTTGGTGAGATTTTCAGGCCCTTCCTGTAACTGAGTGTGTGATCTTCCCTCTCAGTAATTTTATATCTGGAATTCAGTTACTATTTGGTCTGTTCCTTTCCTACTTCCGTGCATGCTCACTTTAAAAATTATTCTCAGTCATCAGTAACTCATGTTTTGCTAGGACCTTTCTGAATTCACTCTTTTCTTGCCTGATTTTCCTTAATACTACTTTGTTTTACTTATTTTGTGACCCATTTCTGCTTTGTTTAGTATTGTTCTAAAGCACTGCAAGCTTGTATTGCTCCAGCTCTGAGATTTATGACTTCTGGCAGGATTTAAGAAGGAGATTTTCCTAACATCTAGGTCAGAAGTAAGTCAGGAGCGAAGCAATGAATGGGGAAAACCCAGTCAGAGGCTGAACCTTGAGTTACCATAACTATAGGATGGAGTAACAAGTTGTTGCATACAGCTGTATTAATTTACTTTTTACCCAGCCTGTTGTATGCTATTACTCTGAGCTGTAGAAAAGCTGCTATGTTCGATTCCAGATGTACTGTGTGTTTTCAGATCACTGGATATGAAAGGCATGGCAGAAAAGAAAGTTGCTCTTCTTACTTTTACTCTCTGTATAATTAATTTCTCTTTAGGGAAGTAGAGGAAGATAAGAACACAGTTTCAGCTCAACAGAATTTGAGGCACAGGAACATGTGTCCCACTGGTCAACATTACCTCAAACACAAATATTTGAAGGTAGAGGGAGCAGAGCAAAAGCAAATGAACTGTGTGCCATTCTATCCTCCTGTGCTTGAGAGAAAGCTGTGTGTTTGTTGAAGGAAATGGTTCTGCTGAACTAGTCTTGGTGCTGTTTCAAGCCAATTGGTGATTACTTTTTCCATGGGGATTGAAATGAATGTGTTATACTTCAAAATAAGCTGCTGCTGCTATCCAGAATTTCTGTCTATTAGTTGTTTGTTCAGCTGGGCTTGACAGCTTCTGTCATAACTGCATGGAGAGGCACTAGCTCAGCTTTAGTTTGGCTTAAGTCCCCTCTACTTTTCCTTCTCACGTTAGTATGCTTATTTTCTTTCTGATCTTGGGAGCAGTAATGTACGATGAAGGATGTCTACAAACATTAAATTCAAAATGAATTGGCGTTTATTCTGTACTGCTGCAGAAGAAGTAATGCATGGATTTATTGTGACCTGGGAAGTTCTTCTGAATTTTTGAGTACTTAGCCCAGTCCCCAAAAAGTGTTGCTGGTTTGGAGCCAATTAGTGTGCAACCTGGAGTAGAGGGGAGGGTAGAAAAAGGGAGAAGATGAAAAGGTGAAGTCACATTTCTTGAGTGTTAGTTCATCTACAAGGTTGAATTTGTCCAAATTGGATCTGGAATCTGATTCAAATTTGGGTTTCCTCAGACGAAGGGGGAAAGGGTGATCTAAGATTGTGTTTTAAGTGAACAGGCTTGGACATTTGAAGGAGAGTTAAAACTGGAAATCAGAAATACTCAAGTATTGGTAAAGTAACTTCTACATTTTGGTTCACATGTGTCTTATTTCATTATCAATTAGTGCAACAAGATAGTGGTAACTAATACCAAGATCTACTCCGTAATTCAGATTGTTTGAGTTGTACTGAGGGTGGGCTGTGAGTACAGGTAATTTTATTGAAGAACTGCGTGTAAAGTATATGGCTTTTGCTTGTGCTCCATAGAGGAAAAGTTGCTGTCCACAGTGATGAATAAACTGCTATCAGTGGTCTGATTGAAGTGGTCTCTGTGAACCCAAGATTATTTTCTTTGTTTTCCTGCCTGGTTATTTATCATTATTTCTAAAAGAATGGACAACCTTTGTGGAAATTTTTGGTTAGATGACAGATCTTTTCATTTACCTGATGTCATCAAGTCATCCTTGTTGAAGCTTAGACATGAGTATTGCTTTCCGTTATGTAGGCAACAGAATGGAGCTCTGTTTGTGTGTGTACAATAATGTTTAAAAGGTACTGCAGTGGTTAATGTTTTTTGTCAGGTTAAGTATTTTTTGTTTCAGCATTCTGGTAGCTGAGGCACCAAAACCAGTAATGAATAATGCAGTAGGTAGGGATTTAGGCATTCAGACAGTATTTTTCTTCTAGCTGCCTGTTACTTTCCTCTGTTTCAGACAAAGGATAGAATTCTTTAGTGAGTGTATATGGTGAATAAATCATCTGATGGAAGGTCTGAAGTACATGCAAACTAGTTATAGTTCCAGTTTAAAACAAATTTGTAACTCTCTAAATACTCACTGTAAGCAAAATAAAGCAGATACAATCTGAACAATTGGTTTCTGAACGTGCAACAGAGAAGATGACCAGGTAATCAAAATTCTCATTGAAGAAATACTACAGTATAAGTGTCTCATTAATATAGTCTTAGATACTGTGTTGAGGATATGTTTCTGAAGGAAATAATGAGTGAGAATCTTATTGCTGCTAGACTCTCAGCAGTTGATCATGGTCATATTTGTTTTCCAGACCTAAAGATTTTTGTGCTTTCATGAAATGTACATCTTTTATCCATCTACATAAATGGGTAGTATGAGGAACAACAAAAGAGTAAGAGTTCCTTCATTTTATAATGTTTACATTAGATTCCTTAAATAATTGCTTTCTCAGGTACAGTTGCATTTCAGAGGTGAAGCAGAGCTTCATACTGAAGTGGTGGAGCTTACATGCTGAAGTGTGAAAAAACGTAGGGAAGTGACTAATTATACACTTTGTGGCTCGTACAGTAGTTTCTTTGTGATAGGGTCTAAGAGTCCTAAGCACTAAGATCTGAGTATTGATAGGTTGTTACACCCCAGAATTTTTCCCTGTTTAATTAAAAAGGCAATGGCAATTCAGTCTGTGCAAACTGATCTTGGCTTCTTTAAGCTTAGTAATAAATACACAGGCCTTCATGTATATTATCTCTCATTTTTCTGCCAGAAAAATTCTGCTTACCTGACATATAAAATACGGACTGAATTAACATCACAGTTCTCTCTGTAAGTATACTTTCTGAATCTGTGACTGACCATAGGATATCATCCATCAATGCCCAGGAGTTCCTCTGAGTTTTGTTAAATTGTACCCTGTCCTAATTATAGAATGACTTGTTCAAAAAGCCTCAAATCTTGGTTTCTCTCTTAGCAGTCCATATCTGCCTCATCTTGTGACTGATGTGTTATTCTGCACCCCTGCTTTATGTATATATAAACAGATTATTCTCTGCCTTTTCCTGTCCATCAAGCCTGAGCCGTGTGAGTGCAGGAAGAGGCCAGCCTGGGAGCTGCCTCGGTCTTGCAGGACATTTTAGGTCGGCAGATTTGTGGCAGAAGCTTTTTACTTTTTGCAGAATGTGCTATGCAGCTAGTTGCTGGAGGCAGTACAGCTGCTATTTGAGCGAGCAGAGCAGCATTGCATAAGCCTGTGGGATGTCTAACATCAAATATCCACTGTACAGTTAAAGCTTCAGAAGACGTTGAGATAAGCTGAGGTCAAACATCACTGGAATTTAACACAAATGGTGACAACGCTTTTGTTTCTGCCCCACGTTCATGGAAGTCTTTGTACCCAATGATACTGGTTTTTCGATTGTCTCCCACACGTGGTCTTGCACAAGGCTGTGTGTTTCATCATTGATGCTGTTTCCTTCAGCATCACAAATCTAAATTTGCTGGCAATTCATGGCCACAAGTAGCTTTCATCACCCCTGATGGCTGTGGTGCAAAGATCTGTGTGTAGTGGTCTGGGAACCTGGAGCACACCTTTGTGGGGGGTGGTTTGTGATTTTTAGTTCCCTCAGAGGCACCTGATGTCAGTTAAATTTTGAGCTGTACAAGGGAGTGCAAGGGTGGAACTGGCCAAAAGACAATGGATTGCTGACACCTCCAAGCCTCCTGTTTACGTAGTTAAAGCAGCTTTTATCCTTAATTGTTAAAGTAGTTAAGGTGAAGAAAAAGTCAGTCTCCTTAAGATTTGTCACAAATGTCTTTCTGTACTACTGGAGTACAACTTGCTTTCTATTAACACGGCTCTGGCAGACCTTAAGTACAAGGGCAAAATGATAGCTCTTAAGTGTAATTATTCTTCTTTCTCATGTGCTAACTGGCAAAATTGGAACCATTCATGGTTTCCACATTCGTAGTATTTTGGTTGGAGTGATCATACTTCCTTCAGGAAATAAGTGCAGCTCCACCTAAAGTTCTGCAGACACAACTATATGCAATGATGTAAAATTAGGATGATAGCAATTTTCATAGTAAAGACTGGACTTATTTAAAAAAATAGTTAAGGAAACAAACATGGAAAGAACGGTCTTTGTTTAAAGCATACACTGACTGAAAACCAAAATCAGAGAAGCATAACAGGTGAATATGTTGTCAATGAGAGAATAATTTCTGGCTGGCGAACACTGGTTTATATTAAGTACATAGCAATTTTTAGCACAATTCTTTAGCCTACAAGTGTCTGTTATAGTTAATTTTGTCAATAGGGCCTTGTCCCCCTCAAAATTAACATGGCTCTACAGAGAATATAGCGTGGGCCTTTGAGATTCTTTTGCTGTGCTTTGTGTGTTAGTAATTGTAGTAGGCTTCTGTCAGCAAAGAAAATTCACTAAAGGAAACTGGTCTAAAATATGAACAGAGCTGAGCTGATTGATTTCAAATTCTTTCCCTATTGATAACGAAATAATGATTTTTTAAGTTATCTTGTAATACAGTTTTCTGTTTTGTGGTGGTGCTTAACAAAAACTTGAAATAGCCATGTGTGAAGTAGTGTCAGGAACTGGTGCATGTTATGAGAACACTCCCACACCTTTTATTCTGATACTGGCTCTGCCTTGCACTAGGAATTGTCTGCCCTAGTAATGTGATAACATGATATTCATGAAAATGTGAGTCTGAATCCTTAGTTCTATTTTGTTGTCTTCAATCTTGTATCATTATAATGTCTTTAATTTTGGGCCTCAGGTTCAATAAACCCACTTGGATACTGCTGGTTGTGTAACAGGATTGTGTGGCTGTGTTGGGTTTACACAGCATAGTTTTGGTAGCTGAGTGAGCTGCAGGGGCAGGCTCTCTTGAGTAGATACTGGGGGCTGCCCACTTGTCAGACAGCTAATTGTTAGATCTGTAGCATACACAGAGCCTGAAAGAGTTCAAAATTACTTTGCTGTTGGTAGACACACTTTGCTCAGTGTGTGGTCATGGTTGTCCTTTACACATTTGCACATTCAATGCTGTCCACAGAGAGGATGTTATCTGCCACTGCTATGGTGTTGTTCTGGCTTGTTCTCAATGTTCAGAGTGTAGCTCTGTACTTGTTTTCATTCAGTGTATTGCCTGCTCTTGAGATCTTCTGTCTTCATGTCTTTACCCAAGACTAGAAGATCTGTATGTTTCACAAATAGTTGGCTTTTCATGGTGTTTCGATGGCACTGACATTATCAGCAGCATTTTAGAAAAAGAGGCAGATGAGACGTGCTAATTTAGAAAAATAAGGCAGATGAGATACTTTTGTAAAAAACATACATAATTTTGTAAAATTTAAGCACCTTATTTTGAAATCCCTTTGACCTGTTAGATTTGGCGTGGAATGTGTTACACTTCTGACAGACTGAGTTGAGACCTTAGGTGAAGAAATTAATTGAACAAGCAACAACAACAACTAGCAGATAATCAAAATTTGGTCCAAATAACTTTCAAAAACAGATTTGAGGAACAAAAATAATAATTTCTTTGTGGGTTTTTTTTTTTTCCTCATTTTACTCAGCTGGTCTGCACGTGTAGAGGATTTTGGCCAAGGTTTTGACTGTTGGAGGCTACAGTCATTACTAAAACTCCTGGGCACACATTTATGTTGGAATGCAGCTGATGTCATGGAAAAACAGGAGCTTTTTGGTAACCCCTAACAACCAGAAGTACAGTAAACAGCAAATATTACCTCCACTGAGATACTTGCTTTTAAGGAGACTTGTTAGGGTGGTGCCTGTGTGCCAAGAAACATAAACTTTTACTGATTTAACTGCGTTTTTCCTAAAAGCACAAGCCTACCGCTGAGGTTTAGCCATGATTTTGATATGCCTAATAAAACCAGAAATAGTTCTGTTTAAATCCTGAAATACCCAAAATGTACTGTTCTTTCCACCACCTAACAGTTTTACAGTCTTTCACATCAGAAATCAGTGGTGGTATGTTAGTTACAAGGGAAATAGCACTGTAATTTTCATGATTTGCAAAACATAGGTTTTTTCTGAGGTATATTTTCCGTCTAATTAAATGAGTGAACTGATTTTTTTTCTTGTAGAGTTTTGTAGAAATGTAGAACTGTTCAAATATTTTTTCAATTTAATTTGTTTTTAAAAGTCCATTCTCAACTTCAAGCTGTGCTTTCTTGGGGTTACCCGTGACTTCCAAAATAATTTAGATGTTTGTCGTCCGAGGGTAATTCACTCCTTTACATGATTTGTATGTTTTCTTCTTTTTTTTTTTTTGCCTCTCTTGATAGAAATACTGACACCACACCTGTGAAAGCCCCACCAGTGCCACCTTGCAATGTAAAGCTTCACCTTCCTGTATAAGCAGACAGTAAAATGGGGAGAAGTCTGATTGGCCTAATGTACAGCAATACATTGTTTTTTGAGAGCACCAGAATAGCTCCTAGTATACTTTTTGTGACCAAGTTGACCACTAGATATTGTATACGTTTTATTCTTCAGCTTAGGTGTTAAGGTTGTTGTCCATTTCTTTTTTCTAAAAGGGGAGATACCTATCCATAGATTACAGTTGTTCACTAAATTGGTCCTAGGAAGGATGATAGAGATGGTAAAGCACTGTCTGTGACTGCCATTTCCTGTCCCCAATATTAAATAAGCCAAGTAATGAACTTAATCATTCTGGGATTTTTCTTGGCAGTACATTTACATTACCCTTTACTGTAAATCATCTCAGATATTTGCTATACTTTTAAATAGCAAAAGACTGCAAGCCTTAAGCCTTTGGAAACTGAGGCAGAAGCCTTAAAAATCATAGTTGCTTAAAAACAATTGAAAAAAACGTTTCTATTCTCAGTTTTTTTATGTTGTCACTTTTTTGTAGGTTTTTGGGCATTTGTATTTTCCCCATTTTACTTCTGCATTTAAGGTAAAAAAACTACGTTATGAGTGCTATGATTCAAACAGGATCCACATATCAAGAAAAGTGCCAAGCATCAAATGTTCAACATTAAATGAGAAGAACTGTTGTGATGATATATGTTAATTATTTCTTTCCTTAATGAAACTGTATTTTAGTTTCTTACAGGTGTTTATATTTGACCATACTTTGTTAATATTTTCTAATAAATGTTTAGCACTTTTATTCTCTCTAGTTCCTGCACAATTTTTTACTACTCCTTTCAGAAATATTTACTTTTTCCCCCCTGACTTAGTGTTTGACATACTTACTAAACAAAAAATTTCTATTTTAATTCTACTGATTATTACTTTTTTGTTCTGTGGTCTTGCTGCCTGGATACTAGCAAGTTGTATTGACTTATCTTTTCCAGTCATACTTTCTAAGAAAAGAATTAATAGATGCTGTAAATCATGGGAGAACAGTGATTAAAACATAGAATTATTCGATTTGGTGTTGTCAGTTACTTCCCAGCCAGACAATGTATTTGGAAGTAGGACTGACATTGCTTGTTCTGAATTTTTCCTCCTACTACCCTTTATGCAGAAGAATTGCCTTCAACTTCCTACAAATTTTCTGAAATAATATTTTCTAATTATTTTAGAAAATGGTAGGGCCAGAAGATACAGAAAATAATGTCATGTGCATTTTTTAATGGTGGATTTCACTTAAATGCAGGGATTTAGTAGTTACAATACTTGTATACATCAGTGTTTTAAGTATGACTTTGTTATTTTTAACTAGAAATTTTGAAGATATTGTAGCTCACAAGAGTCTATATGTAATTCTAAACCAAAAGTATAAAGCTCAAAGAAACCATAGCTTAAGTAGTTGTCCACATCATTCAATGTATATGTCAAAGGAAAAGCAAAACTGAACATTTCCACTGCTTCCCAGAATGTAATGTCCAAATCATCTCACTTGCTCTTCAAATCAGGCATTATATTGTCTTTGTGTAACAACAGTGTACACTGCTGAATAGAAGTCAACAATTATCATGCAGGTAGCCCTTCTGTAATCCAGAGTGGGAAGGAAGCTGACACTCTCACTGGTGCTGCTGTGTCTGTTTTGCCCCAGCATCCCTGAGCATGAGTTTGTGTGTGTATGTGTGGTGTTGGGAGGCTGCTGTAAAGTGCACTGTGAATAAAGAGAATAGTTCACCCTGGTCTGAGTTTTTCTGACTCACGGAGGTGCCATCCACATGCTCCTTTAAAGTCTTTGGTGTTTAGCACTAGACTGCTTCTCTGAAATTTATGTTAGGTCAGACAGAGGTCAGTGTGCCCTCTCTGAAGCCTAGGTTTACGCCCCTTTGGCAGTTTTAATAAAAAACTTTCATCTTTTGTAATTTGTTGGTTTGCTCTTGCAAACCTGTCACAGCCTAGGTAAGGCTGAAATGCATATTTATTTTGTCACTTGAATTAACTTCTCTGCACAATAGTTCTGAGTAGATGTGTCATTTTACCCTGTTTCAGGGGCTCTCTATGTTTTGCTTACTAGCAGTTAGTGTGCTGCTAATGGCAGTTGTGAATGTGACTAGAGGCAGAAGCACTACTTCAGTGCCTCATAAACCTGAGTAACTGCTTTAGACTTCCAACCCTGTAAATTTTCAAAATAATGTTTTCTGAGCTTAGAATGCATGAACAAGTGTTCCTTTATCTGGCTTAAATATATAGTGAGATTTTATCTGAAGATTGTTGGGTGGTTCTGGAAACATGCATAGATGTATCACTGATCTAGACTGGTGAGAGGGAATTATGCCTCAATTCTCAAGCAGAGAGGACAGTGCTCAAGACATGTACCAGTGTCTTCTGAAAAGTTTTTACCAAAACTGTGTAAGGTCTTTTAAATAAAGAATTGTTGTAGGAAACTGCTGCTTAAAATGCCTGATTTGCATTGACTAACTGTAGCAGAGTGGATTAAATGAGAGTATTGTGTTGTGCTAGTTGGGGAAGAGAGAGGAAAAGAGGAAGTGACCTGTTTCCTCATTTGACTATGAGTCCTGGGAAAGGAATGAAGGTAACTGTATGACAACTCTCATCATCCAGCAGGTTGCAAACTTCTGAGCATTAGTCTGCCAAACTCAATGTCTGTGCATACAGAGCTACATAAGAGGCCATAGGTTACTGTGAACTTTGGTTTGCCGGTGAAAGTTCAGTTGCTGGTCATTGCTAGAAGCAAGATCACAGATTAGGTGGTCAGTGGCTTGGTTTATCCTGTTTCTGTGGCACCAAGGGTCATGAAGAAATATCGGTCAAGAAAGCCAAGAGTTGTCACTGCTTTACAGGTCAGATCTTGGTATGCAGCTGTATTTGTTTGTCTTCTTGAGCACCAGTCCTGCCTTCTGTATGCCATTTGAAATGTGGAATTTAGATGATGCAAGGTACCAGGTTTTAATTTCTCAAGGGTTTTGTTTTGTTTTTTTTTAAACCCAGAGCAAGTATGTTTCAAGTTTGGTTTCCTTTTCCTAGGTTGTTTGCTGGGGACTGAATGGAACATTGCTTCATAACAGCAGAGGAATTCATATTAAACAACATTCATTTTCACATGGAATTATTTAGGCTGGAAAAGTCTTCTTGAGATCATCTAGTCCAATGCCAAACTTCCTGCATCATCCAAACATCAAGTTATAACTAGACTGATGTTGGCCAAATTTATTATCAGTCAGTGCTGCATGCTTTTTTAAATCAGTCTTTATGCCAGGCTTTCAACAAGCACACAGTAGAAGAAGCTATAACAGTAATAATAGCAAAAAATTTTTAGAAATTTTTTTTGAGGTGTCACACCCGCTTGAGAAGTCTTTGATGTACTCACTCAAATGTACTTAGATCAACCAAAGTAAAATAAGATACGCAGTGTAGCAGTGGCAAGTGGCCAATACAAAGTATTTTGTATGGGAATTTGATGTTAACGAGGAAAATTTTTCTGGCTGAATTGTGACAGCATATCAGAGTTTACATGTGCAAAACCTCCCCATGTTTCAGTCCTGGGCTCTTTGCTCTGATGGTGAGCCTCAGTTTATTTCTGCTTTTTAAAATACCTTTCTCTTGCAATACTGGTCCAAAATCAATGGAGATCAATGTAGTAACTCAGATATAAATTTGATATTAGTGTTGATGTTTCCAGCACCGATTTATCCATATGACTCCTTGCTTGTGGATTTGAAATTTTCGGTAGTGGTGTTGGGATAGTCTAGTCTGCCCAGTTGAATATATGCATAATGAATGCTTTTTCTGCAGTGTGATTATGGATTAGAGGCATCACTTCTGGCTTGTGTGCCTGTCTTTGGTCATCAGCTGAAGTAGACATCTTACAAGTTTTGGATTTGAAGTCTTTTACTGGAGAGGATTTCTCAGTCTGCCATTTGTTTGCAAATCTCTTTTTGTAGTGTTATTTGTCATCCCCATCAGTGGTCAGCTCCTCACACAGACGAGGACATGGTAATGCAAATGGCAGAGGCAGTATGGGGTGGCTCCTTTTGGCCGTGGTGTGGCTTAGTCAGCTGAAGCCAGCCTAGAGACTACAGCCAAACTGAAACCCTTGCTGTCCATCACAGAGCAGCTTCTCTGAAAATGCAAGCGAAAGTAATGGGTGTCACTTATGTCCTAGAGTCTCTTCCCCATTCCCTCTTTAGATAATTTGTTACTGCAGAAGGATACAGGCTTTTGTTTTGAGCTGTAGACTTCTTTCTCCAGTACCTATCGGTAGGTAGACACTAGTTTAGACATTGTACAATTGTGTATTTCACTCTTGCATTTTTGCTCACTGGAAGAATCTGCTGGAGGTTTGCTGCATTGTTGTAGACAGAGCCCAAGATTGCAGACATGATTCCTGATCAGCTGGGAAAAGAGTAAGTTAGGGAATACTTGGTCTACATGTGAGGAGGGGCGCCTCCAGCTGCAGTGTTGTGAGGAGTCAGTATAGGCAATGTCATTGCAGTAAAACATGTAAAAGAAAGAAGCCTGCTTCTTCATAGTCAGACAGCTTTTAAGACAGGCTTACAACTCATGTTCAAAGAATAACCACAGATATTGTGTGCTGGAAGTTGATCACTTCCTATGATAGTTTATGTTTTAATGTGTGTTAAACAATAGCAGAAGCAGTGGTTTCTACCACAAGAACTCTGTGAGCTCTCAGACTTTCATACAGACTGTCCAAAAGAAACAAATTTGCTATTTGCTCTTTATGGTTCCTGATGCTGTTTGCCAAATGCTGCCCAATTCCAGACCATGGTTTGGGAGTCAGTGCTACAGAGAGTCATTAAGAAATTGTTAGGAAGATACTGAGCCTAAGTCTGTAGGATGCATTTGACTTAGACAGGGATTCTGTGTCAAAGACCATGGGAGCTCCTAGAAGGCCAAATGCACTAACCCCCAGCTGCTCTTCTGATCTAGATGGGGCCCATGTCTTGCAAATCTGACAACTATAAGACTATGCTATATAATTAGTAACTTCCCTATACACAGGTGAGCTGATCTGTTTCTCCAGGCCCAAGGACCACTCCAAAATACCCATTCCTTTTGTTCTCTTTTGGAACAAAGTTGAATCCTTTGGTAGAGACCAAGTAGGAGTGTCAAAGATGGTCACTTCCTGCACTGCCATTGGCTAATGCACCTGGGGGATTTTTTCATGCAGGTCATTATTTCAGAATCAGATATAAGAAACTTTTTCTTTCTTCCTGCCTTGCCTGCTTCTCTCTCAGCCTCTTCTACAAAATGCCTGGCACTTTGCAGTTTGGGTTGGCTTTGCACATTAAACCTTTCTATTTGTAGCTATCTGCTCTCAGATAGGTGGGTGAGGAGAGAGAGTGAGCAGAATTACAAATACACCTACCCTTGTGTAGAGCTGGCCTCAGGCTAAGACAAAGGGCTTGGGAGATTTGAGACCTTCTGGATGCCTCCTGGATTCTTTTCCTATTGTGTCATTTCCTTTCAGTAGTTTGAACCTTCAAGCTCACCTGGGTGTGTTCACAGGCAGCCAGACCAGTATTGTGAAATTAGACACTTAGCCTTGGCAAAAATTAATTCCCATGGCTTGTTTGTACCTCTTTGTTATGCATTTCTCGTCCCTTGTTTGCTTACTTCTAAGGAAATTCTTCTTGGCATTTTATCAGGTTTTTATGAATTGGAACAAGTACAGAAATAAATCATAAGGCATGGATGCAGAGGAGCATCTTCTTTTCTTTTTTCTCTTTTTTCCCTCTCCCTCTCCTAAAACAGGTTTTGTGTAGAGTTTCTTGCTAAGAGCCTGCTTGAGAAACCCCTAATCCTGTCTTCCAGACTGATAACCTTCTTACCCTCAGTAAGGTGAGGAGGACTGGATGAATTGCTCTGCTCTTTGTGTAATGTATGCTAAGCCCTGCAGAAAGGTAACTGGTATCTCCCCTTGGCAATACTGACATGTCAGGGCAAATAACCCCAAGAACAACAAGCCTGGCTATTTAAGTGTTGTACTCCCTGACAGAAAATGGTGGAAGCCATAATCTTGAATGCACAGATTCTCTCAGTTATTTTAAACCTTATTAAAAAGAGAGTCTTTTCCAAGGTAACTGATTTGTCTTTTTTTTGTGTACACACAGTGCTTTGCCATACACTGCTGCCTGCTTAACAAAGCAATGCTTGACAACTAATAAAAATAAGCAATTCACAGCTATTGCGGGATACTTAATCATATGGGAGTGAGGCTTGATCTTTGTGATTTAAAAAAAATATTTTAAAGTGGAATATTACATATATATATTTTTTTGGTGCCTGTTTTGCTGTGGAGGCTATATTGGAAACAAGATTTAGGTCTGTGTTGAAGCAGTCCAAATTGACTTGACTTTACAGTCAAGTTCTCATTATCTATTGCTGCATGTGCACTATATTTCTTCTCTTAAATTTCCCATAAAAATGTTTCAGGAGAGCTCAGTTGTACCTGGGCTGCATCTCCAAAGAGCAAAGGAGGATAATGTACTAGTCCTTTCACCCAGTGCTCTGCTCCTCTGACATACCTTTCTGTAGCTTCTCTGTTCACTGTACCTAGGAAAAAAAAATTCCTGGACAGTTTTCTCATCTTCTGCCCTTTGCACTGGCTTCGGTGCTTATCTGGTCTTCTGCTGAGCCATTGTATGTACTAGCACAGGAAGAAAGTACATGTAGCAAAACAAGTGGTTAATTTTCTGTAGGGTTAGCATGCTGAAATGGGTTAGTGCAGGGTTCAGTGAGCAGAGAAGTTAATATGAACAAGTGGAAACATTTTAATAGGGATCATGGGAAGAAGATCTCCAGCATTTACAAAGACCTGAAAGTTTAAATTGATTCCTGATGTGCCTGTTGATGCTGCTATCAAAAATGCTATTTTGAGATTTCATTATCCTGTATGAGTTTAGTAGACTTACTTAAACTGCAGTCCAGAAGTCCTATCCTGTTTTGAAATGCATAATCTTCCAGATGGTATCTTTTTGGTATCTTGCATAATACTATTTTAATTTCATTATTGCTGCCATTTTTCAGTCACTGTCAGAGAATTCGGATGACTTGTAGCAGTAGCCTAAGATAGCAATAACTACAGGTGGTTCTGGTGTTTGTTGTAGAGCTAATTAAAAAGCTGGATATTAGCTCCCTTCCCTGCTTCACGGCCCCTTCAGTGCCAGCCTAAGGGTTTGTGGCGTCATGCAGTAAAATAGCTTGCTGAAATAATCAAGGTTAAAAATAACCTTCTGAAAAAAACTTGGCATGAGACAGTGAAGAGTAGCTGAAGATAACTAAGGCTGGCACTTTTTTAAGCCTGCTTTGCTGCTGAAACAGAAGCATTATGTAACTGCCCTGACAGTGATCATTCCCATCCATAAATGCTGAAAGGACTGTGGCAATCTTTGTGGTGTCTTCACCCAGTGCTTACTGATGTCATCTAAAATGCCACTTCTGTGATGCACTTCTCCCCTTGCGGGTTCAGTTTGGTTGGTGCAGCTCTCTCAGGGGCCACCTGTGAGATAGGTCAACAAACATAAATGAATTGTAAAAGCTTGTGTAGAAAGGAGAAAAGATGGGGTTAGTTTAAATTCTGACCACTGTCCCAGCTTGACAATGTGGTGCTGCAGAAGTAGTACTGATGTGAGCTGCTCAGGTTGCCAGTGCTGTACAGGGAAGCATCTGTGGAAGCATTGCCTGAGCCTCTGGGGGGTCTTTGATAAATGAGAAGGTCCTAAATTGCTGGAAGCATATGTTAAAACTTGGAAGTATTAAAAGCATACATGTAAAACTGGTATATTTGACTGTATTTTTGCCATTTACTGCCTATAATAGTCTGCCTATAAAATAATATTCTGCCTATTTACTGCCTATAAAGAAAATTTCTGGCAGAGAAAAATGCTGTACACCCTGTTTTACTTAGGTCTACCATAAGCTTTCTGTTAAAGAGTGCTTTAGCATGATAATGTGGACACACAGAGGAACTGCAGTGTTGAACAAGCCACATCTTAATCTGTAATGTGCAGCTCAGGCTCTCATGTTTTATGTCCCCATTCGATGTGGACAATCATTTGACATCAGACTTTGAGTGTACTGGTTACAGGAAAAGAAGCAATGAACTTTGTAGGTCTGGGTTGCAAGGGACCTTAAAGATTATCTTGTTCCCACCCCCCTGCCATGGGCAGGGACACTTTCCTGTGGCGCGAGTTGCTTAAAGCTCCATCCAGCCTGGCCTTGAACACTTCCAGGACATCTACACCTTCTCTGTGTAACCTGTTCCAGTGCCTCACCACCCCTCACAATAAAGAGTTTCTTCCTTATATCCAGTCTAAACCTGCCCTCTCTCAGTTTAAAGCCGTTCCTCCTTGTCCTGTCACTACATGCTCTTATAAAAAGTCTCTTTCCAGTTCTCTTGTAGTCCCCCTTTAGATACTGGAAGATGCTACAAGGACTCCCTGGAGCCTTCTCTTTCCAGGCTGAACAACTCCAACTCTCTTAGCCTGTCTTCATAGGAGACATGCTCCAGCTCTCTTATCTTTGTGGCCTACGTCTGGTTTTCTCCAACAGATCAGAAATTAAAAGACTGCTAACAGAAATCCAGTATTTCAGTTGTTAGGGTGGAAAAACAGACTTTCACTAAAAACTCTTCTTTCACATCTGAAAAGTAATTATTTTGAATTGCTTTTTAATTAAAAACTCCTGTTTCCTTAAGTGCTGTAATTATTCTGTGTCCAAATTCTGCACTTGGCAAAAGTAACATCTCCCGTGAGCATGGGTGTTAATTGTGTTTTATCTACGTCTCAGTGACATTGTGTGCTACATTTTCTTAGAATTTCATGTGTTTGTAGCATTCTAATTTCTGCCCCAAACTGTGCTGTAATGTTTGTGACTGTAAATATGCAGTGCATTGGCTTCAGCTTCGTTTCGTGACTGTTTCTATGGATTTATGTTTGCTCAAAATAGTAAAGGTTGACTCAACATATTACTCTGAAAATTATTAACAGTTAGTCTATAGGCCATTACATCATGAGGAAACCAAAGCACACTTGGAGAGCACTTTTTTTTTCTCTCAGGATTGCTGAAATACGAAATATAGCTGTTCAGCAGTGTGAGTAATATTTGCTAGCAGTACTAGAAGAAAAGAAACAATACAAGGGAAATGAAATGCTGTGAAAAGCTTCATTTTTTAATAGAAAAAAAACTGTTTGTGTCTCTGAATACAGATTTTAATAAAAACTAGTAGTGTGTTAAAATGGAATAAAGCTGTGCATCAGAATCTTGTGAACTGCTCATAACCTTTCAGTATTGCTGTTTTCTAGTATTTTCTATGTAAGAATTATTAGTATTTGGGGTGTGCCTGATTCTGGAGTCAGTGTGTGTCACTGGGTGCCTGTGCTTAATATTTCATTTATGTAGCTTAATGTGCAGTGCTCAGTTGATATTCATAGAATACATTAAATGGAAACACTGATTTAATATTAATTGCAAATTGTATTGCTTTTTCTATTGCTTTCCACTCACATATCAGCTTTCTACATCTAGTTTAGATAAGCGTGTGGTGGGATGGTCAATGTAGGAGCATCTCTTGCAGTTGAGTGTCTTGCATGTCTCTTAGAATCCAAAATTGCTTTTATACAGATCAATTTTTAAAGACAGCTGTGAATAAGTAAATGGCAAATGATTTCCTTTAATTGGAATAGTGAGTAAAAATACCTTAAGCCTCCAGAAGCTGAGCTTTTTTGATAGTATTGCCTTTATTACTATTCCAGGTCCAATTGAATCAGCTGTGATACGCATTTGTTCTTAGTAACCATCGCTTGAGGAAAAAGGTCTGTCAAGGTTAGAAATCAAATTCTTTTCTATTACGCTAAATGAATTGCTGCTTTCTGCTTACCAGAGGCACTGCTTCAAAACAAAAGCAACCCAACTCATAGGGAGTTAAAATATTTTAGTCCTAAGTCGTCATCACTCTGGCTGTGGAGTGACCTCAGGCTTCTCCTGCTCTGAATCATTGTTGAGAACTCACATGGTCTAAATAGACTGAGGTAGGTTTCAGTCCCAGAAACTGTTTGTCTTTTCATGTGTCTTGGCTAAATCAGTACAACCTTGACATTGTCAGAAAGGGCACAGCTACATACAGTTACTGTAGTTGTAGTAGCAGATTAACCACTTTAACTACTTTCATATGTGTAATCTTTCTAATCTTGATCAGGTGGCCATGTTGCTTTTCTCCTGTGGCACGTAGATGGAGCTTGATTGTGGTTTTAATCCTGAAGTTGTTTTTATGGTGGTAGGCAAAAAAAAAAAGGTAAAAGGTTATTGCATACGATGTTGAGAGGGTTAGGCTGCAGTTATGGGAAAAAACACAAACAATGTATTTGAGTTAAGGGAAGTTATTAAAGTGATCCTTCAAGCAATGTCTGACAGCAGTGCTTTTCATACTTACTCAAATTAATGTGAGCATGATGCAGTCTGTCTGAGAAAACCAGCACAGTTTCTGGCAGTAATATGTCAGAGAAGAGATTTTGGAAGCAAAGAAGTTTTCCTGGCTGATGTTTCTTGCATTTAGAACCAAAACCATAAGTTGTGCAATTACAAAACTTAGTGGTGAAGAAACTATTAACACTTTCCCTTACTGTTACCCATTAGAGTATGAAGAAGAAATTGTTTCCTTTTAAAAGCAGAAAGGAGAGCTGGTTTGTCCTGCTACTTGTGAGTTGCAGTAGTCCTAGTTAGGCTGCTTCCAATTTGTGAAGAGTGTATATTTTGGTTTTATTAGTTTTGCTTTCTGTTTGGCCAGCAAAGAAGAGGTTAAGCAATTCATTGGTACCTCCTTAGTTGCTTCCAGCTCTTTGTTTTTTTCTGTTGATTTTGTCGTCTCTGAAAGGGTGTAACAGTTTCTTGAACAGGTGTTTTTGGTTTTTTTGGGTTTTTTCTTTTTTTTTTTTTTTTTTTTTTTTTTTTTTTTTTTTTTTTTTTGTTTTGGGTTTTTTTTCCTTTAGGTAGCTTTCCTGAGCTTATGTTTTCTTGTAATGGGAGTGTCCTCTACTCTCCTTTACTTACACTGTCACTCACTCCGTGACCTCAATCCAAAACGTATTCAGGACCTCTAAGATACAGTCTAACAAGCAGTGTTAAGGTCTAGTGAAAGAGTATATTGTAGTGTATAATGAATTTATTAGCTGAGTAGCTGTACTGTGTTAATTATGGCAATTAAACTATGGTTTTAGCATATTTGTAGTTTAGAAGAATAGATGTGAAGCCTTCAATTTAGAAAATAATGGAGATCAAATACAGTAGCAGTTGCCATTGGAGCTGCATCCGCAAGTTGCTTCTGTCCTGTGGAACAGCTACCTTATTATGCTCTCCTGCTTTATACTTTTTTTATCCTTGTGATAGCTGAGCATTAAATGATGTTAATGTCAATAAGCTACTGAATGGTGTTACCAACACCTGTTTCATGTGACTTACTCTGTTCTATATGTAAGATGGGGGTTTTTTTTTTAGACATAATCTATTTGAGTGTAATACTAATTGTAATATCAGGTGTCTAGGAGATACTCTTTATACATGCTTCTGTGTAAGACAGTGTCATGGTTTAACCCTAGCCAGCAGACAAGGCCCAGCACCAGTGGGATTAGGGAGAGAACCAGAACGATAAAAGCCAGAAAACCCCTGGATTGAGATAAAGACAGTTTAATAGAGAAAAAGCTGTGCACGCCAGCAAATCAAAACAAGAATGAATTCAGTGCTTCCCATAGGCAGGCATTCAGCCATCCCCAGGAGAGTAGGGCCCCATCATCTGTAATGGTGAATGGGAAGACAAACACCATCGCTCCAAATGTCTCCCCTTCTTCCCCCAATTTTATATACTGAGCATGATGTCATATGGTCTGGAATGTCCCTTTGGGCAGCTGGGGTCATCTGCCCTTGGCTGTGTCACCTCCCAGCCTCCCATGCACCCCCAACTTCCTCACCAGAGTGGCCATATGAAAACCAGAAAAGGTCTTGGCTCTATGTAAGCCCTGCTCAGCAATAACAAAAACATCTCTGTGTTATTAACTCTCTGTTCAGCACAAATCTAAAACATAGTCCTGTACTAGCCACGGTGAGGAAAATAAACTCTAATCCAGCTGAAACCAGCACAGACATTCCTAAGCCTGAAATTGTAGAACAAATTGCCACAAGAGCTGTAACCATACCGTGGCTCTCATGGCCCTGTCACTTCCACAATAAATGGACAGTAAGGAACAATAGAGAGAAACGGGAATACATCAGGATAGAAGTTATCACTGTATAAACATAGTTTTTCACTCAGCAGGGCCCAAAGTGACCACCAGAGTGTCAGCCAGGCAAGAGACTGTGGTACAGTGCTGGTGCAGAAGTGCCTAATGCCTTCTGTCCCAGTCCATTAGCATGGTATATTTGCAGTGTTGAGTGGGTATTTCTGGGAAGGAAATCTGTGTTGAAGTGCAGTAACACAGATTATAAGTTTTCATTGAACCTTCCATAACCAAATCAAGAACAGCTTTCAGTGTTGGAGATAGTAAAGATAAAAGCTTTATGTTTATAAATAAAAGATCTGCCTTGTGCTTTTTGGAAGGTATTCATTGTCATTTAAGAACATTGTCCTGTACATTTAGTCTGTTGAATAAGAGACTACTGGGAGCAGAGAGGTAGAGCAGGCCTCTACCTGAAGTGAAATTCTGTCTGGCTTCTCAAATAGCAGATCTCTTTAATGCAGTCCGTGTGTTCAGTGCTTCTTGCTTTTAAGTGGTAGAGTTTTGTGGAAGTAATGATTTGCAAATAACCATTATTTTGGAATTCAGTACTAAGCTATAGTACTATATATAGTATGTGTAGAGTTAGCTAGACAGAACTCCTTGCCTTTGCACAGGGAACGGAAAACTGTAATATTGGAGGTTTCTAGTTCTGGTTTGATTTCAGTGCTCATTTACTCAATGACACAGTAACCCTCTTTGTATATGTACTTCATGCATGAATGGAAGTGTGGACAGAACCAAAAACAGGTGTTGTGTTACAGAGGGAAAGGTTAAAAAAATATTTATAGGCTATTCATTTATTATTTGAGTTATTTGAAGTTGTTCTGTAAGATAAAAGTTGAAGTAGAAAACAGCTTTGTCTGGAGCATTGGTCTCAGCTTTGCTTCAAACCTGCACAATTAAGCAGATGTTCTCAGGAGATTAATTGTTTCTTCTATTAATTTTTAGCTTATTTAGTGTCTGATTCTGCCCCTTTTGTAGTGTCTTATTCAAGCATTGAAACAAACTGTGGGTGCTCTCTATAAGCTTATGTGTGATGTAACTATTTGGCATGCAAAGTACTCCTCAGGACTGTGAAATTGGGTCTGTTGGTGTTGTAGGTGAAGAATGACAGCTCACAGATTTGTGCCTGTAAATGTTAGTGATGGATAAGCATGACAAGCCAGTAAATGGATTTGATGTCTTCGCTTGCTCACTACTAACTGTTCTATATGGAAATACATGAGGTGGGTGGTACTTCAGTTTGTTGTTTGTAACACCCCTTCAGCTTGTTCAGTGAATGTGTGTGCTAGAGTGAACCTCTTCAGCCAATGACAATGTGGGAAATAGGTAAGTAAAATTTTACCAGATACGTATGACTGCAAGATGATTAGGAACTTCATTAGAATCATTTAACTCAATTAACAGCATCAATTAATTTTTTCTTTTTTCCTCCTCCCTTTTCCTTTTTTCCTTCCGCCTTTCGTGGATGGGGATGTGTTTAAAGTATTCATTTGGCCAGAAATTTGACTAAAAATGATATTAGTTTATATATCATTTTGGAAATCAGATATGCAGAAATAAGTTTTTGTGTAGATTGATTCAGGGGGACAAGGACACCTTTAAGAAAACAATAAATTCAGACTATTTCTCTTTCATGAATTAATGTTTCATTTTCAAGTGAAAAATTATTTCATTACTGATATGATGTTGGAGATGTGACTCCATGTAAAATTTAGAGCCTGATAGTCTTAAAAAGGCTGCCTGACACATGGATTTGTAAATTGAGTGTGTTAGGCAGATATAATAAAGGAAAAAAAGATGGAACTTTCTCTTGTCACTTATCCCTTTGGTTTTCTGGTAGAAACAGTAGTTTTAAGATACAGCTAGGCTCAAGAGGAGACAAGCCATCTTTTCCAAGAGGTAGCTTTTAGATTCTGAGAAGTACACCTACTTAATGATGTGAAGAGAAGAATAATTCTCTACGTTTTATATAACTTCCCAGTATAAAGTTAAATTTAAGGGATTGTTTGGAAAGCTGGACTTTCCAAAGCTGGTTAGCTGGAAAGCTGGTTAGGACTGTAGCACATTATTTTTTTAAACCCTATTTCTATGTGCTCCGATTTCCATGACACTATTCTTTAGGGACAGCACATTTGTTATAGAAGGCTAAAGTGTTTCCTTTTGCAAAGCCTTACAGGCTCTGAAACTCTGACTGGCTGCTGTCCAGAAAGAAAGATTTGTGGGTTCTGTCCAGTGTCTGCAAATGTGTGATGATATTTATATCCATTGAGTTGTTTTCACTGTAGCTAGATCTGGTAAAACATTTGTAGCTTTACTGCAGCTGGGAGACTTGTGGTAAAGACTGAGAACTTTGAAATTAAGTTTTGTGCTTGAAGAGGTCTTCTGACTTCCACTGCATCCGTGATTTCGGGGTGGGAATGAGGATCAGCCTAGGTACATATCAGCCTTCGCAGAGATGAGCAAAGTCAGCAAACCTTTAAAGAAAGAAGTAAAACTTCCTTTTTTTTTGAAAGCTCTAAGACTGTTTAAGTGTGGGCAAAAGCAGAATATTGTCTCAACTGCAACTTCAAAAGTGACTCACAATTTTTTTATTGGTACAGTCCTTAAAATCCAGTTCATTCTGCACAGCTGTAAGTTGTGTTGATTCAAAAGTCTTCCACATTAGGACTTCAGAAAGAAAAGGCTGCCTTTTCTTCTTATATTTTTCTAAACTGGTGAGAACAAAAAGAAGTGCAGATGTTTCACTTCTGTGTATACTTTCACGTCTTCTTCCTCTTTTCCTCTGCAAGAAGCTTCCACTAAGAAGGGAAAAAAGACCAGTGACAAAATCTCTTTGTTCTGGGAAGTATTTCCAAGCATAAAAACAATACCAATGTCATGCTTTTATAGAAAAAGTTTTGCTTAAGTTGTTGATGATTCACTTGATCTTCTTTGGAAATATTTTCATGCTATTTACCACTTCCTCCCAATACAGCTTAATTGAATGGTTCTTTCAGATTTTTCCATATGATATTCCCATTCCCTTTCCTTCCTTGCCCATTTGATTTATCATAAAGAAAGGATGGTCATGGCCCCTTGAAACTTTGCCACCTTTGAGTTTGAAAATCCCCAGTGTAATTGGTGGATAAGGGTACAGTGGAGACCTGACCTTGTTCCTGACTTTACCGTATGTTTTCTGTGTAGTCTTAAATAATAGCAGTGGTCAGTTTATCTGCAGGTTTCTCACTTTCTGAAACAAGGCATATGGCTACCTTAACGTCTCCTGATTTCCATTTTTATTTGAAGTAATGAAGACTGACATTGAGATCCTTAGAAGGATGTTTGTATATGGAAATTATTTTCTTCGAATAATTTTCTTCTAACTTAACACTTTTTAAATGGCTTTATGGCATTAGGTCTAGAAATAAGTTGTATTCGATGAAACATATGTAGCATAAGACTTACTGGCTCAGTTCAGTATGTGTGACTGTAACTGGCTGAAGATACAAGTACTAGTGAAAGGATGTGGTAAATTTTCTTTGGAGCTGGCAAAAGTTCCCATATTTGGAACTTTTAAAAACAACTACATTGGTATACTGGAAAATATACTGCAGAAAAGACAGTGCTTTATTGGTAGAGAAATAGATTGGTTTTTCCTGTAGGCCTCTCTGTACAGCTGGTGAAGTTGTAAATTATAGTCATTCTAATTTGCCTTCATTTTGTCTGTTTTGTTGGATGTGGCCTACAGTATGACTGAAGCCTTCAGTCTTATGCCAGTGAGAATGGGGACTGACATTTCCTTGTTTAGTTTCTGTTGTTAAGTGCAGAGTGAGACTTCCAAGGGTGTAGCTAAGAAAATACTGATTCCCGCCCCCCCCCAGATGAAAAGTTGCAAGCATCTGAGAGTAGGGTGGAATAGAAAAGTTATCTTGCTTGTGTAACTCCAGGCTTTGGCTGTGCAACCCTGAGAACACTGGAGCAATAGATGAATGCTGTGTGCTGTTGACTAGATAATATTGTTTTTAGGTTGTGGACTGTAGACTGACTTTCACACAAGGCTGTGGCAAGGGGCTTTCCCACACTCGCAACATCACTGGTTTTCCAGCCGTACAGCGGGTAAATTACAGCTGGAATGGGCTCTGCTGAGGTGGGCCAGCCGCTGGGCAAAGCCGTGCGCTGCCCCATCAGCAGTGTCTGTCAGCACGAGTGCGCACGGTGCCTCGCAGTCATTTTGAAGTGTACACCACAGGCTTACAGCCAGTCCTTTCTTTCAGCTGCAGATTCGTAACCTGCTCCTGTCCAGCTTGATCTTCTGGGACATCCTCCTGCAGCAAGTGTGGCTGAGAGGTTATCTGGCAGCTAGAGGAACTGGGAGCCTGACCTCGTCTTGCAAAGGGTTTCAAGTGGACTTGGGTCAGATGCATGACAGTGGTCAGGTGTAGGGGTGCAGATGGGCACAGCTGTGGCTATCTCGGGGTGGTACCTGGAACACCTGAATATTTGTGCTTTAAGGCCCTCAGGCTGAGGGCTTGCTGAGGGGCCGGCTCCAGAGGCCTGTGTGCGCGTGGCATTTGCAGTGAGGCCTTTGGAGCTGCTGGTTTTGTTCAGCTCTGGAGCTAGAAGGGCTTTTTCTTCATTTACATTTTTCTTCATTCAGCTTGAGAAATGGCAGATAGAAGTCATGAAACTTTGATGTAGAAATTGATTTAATTGCATTAAATCTCCCAGGAAGTTTGTCCTGCAGTTAAAGCTACTTTCTTTTGCTTTATAGCATTGAATTAAGGGAGAAAGGAAAGGAATTAAGGGTCTGAACTGTTGACCACTGGAGTTCTCTGTGGTGCTGGCCTAGGAAAACATTTCCAAGCAACAACAATAGCTGAGATTTTAAGTCTCAGTATACTATTGTATTTTTGGGGGTTTATGTAAGAATAAATGTTCAAAAAATTGTTTCTACTTTTGTCAATCTTGTGTAATGCAGGACCAGTTCATATTACTGATTACTACTTGTTACCAGTTTTGACCTGAGAAGTGGGCAAGTAAAATGAGTACTAGAACAGCTCACAGCTATTTTTGTGGCAGAACTTGCTGGTATTTGTTGTTTTTGGGAGACTGCAAGCGTCGATGCAGTCATTGCTATTCCAAAAATAAAGGGGAAGCATCATTATTGCTAGAAGTAGCATGGATTAATACTAAGTTGAGTGAATTTATGATACATGTGCCTGTGTAGGTAGGATTTCAAAGGGCTAGAAAATAAAGGCAAAAATATTGATGTGATGTTTTCATCACTGTAGCAGGAGCAGAGCTGTACTCCTGTGAAGAGTGGTGTGGATGTGTGGTACTTCTCTCCTGCTGTTGTCATAGTGCTGTGTCACTGAGGCTCAGCTTCCCAAATCTTGTCGCATGTATGTAATGCCTTTTAGGAAGCTAGTGCATGACGTTTTGTATGCCCATACTGCCAAGGGATCAGAAAGGTCACTGGTCATTTTTTACCTGGAGCTTTGGAAAACACCCTGGTGTTACACGATGCAATAATGCCACTCTTTGATAGTTATACTAGCTAGTTTTCCTTTTTAATAATCAGAGCAGGAGGAAATGTGTGAAATTAGCTGCATGGCAGAAAGAATTCATTAAAGTGAGTAAATTGAATTCTGCTCAAGTTTCAAGCTTCTGGGTTGGAGTCACAAAGCAGTAAACATATTCTAGCTGGTTTTAATTTATTTTGTGGCAGTTTCCTTGTCCATGAAACTGGGATTTACTGTGGCTTAGCCTAAGAAAATGAGCAATGCTATTGAGGCTTTGAGCAGTGTAAACATCAACAAGTACCTTTCTGTTGTAGGCTCTGATGTGTTTGTCAAGTCCAAAGGGGGAGAGAATGAATGGATGAATCAGGATGTTATACTGGGTTTGTGTGGCACGTCTTTTTTATTTCAGACTTCACATGACACAGTAGCCCCTGATATCTCTGTTTCCTCCAAGAAATAATGTTCCCTTGTATCTCTTTCCCTGGAAATCTAAAGGAATCCTGGGAAGGGACAGATCCCAAGCCCATGCAGTTTACTGAACTACTTCACTGAGGTGGATTTGAGCTTTAACTTCCACATGTTTTGGTCCTTATCTACAAGGAAGTGGTCATTTTTTTACATAGGAATGTATGGCTGATTAATTAAGTTGGATTGCATTTATGTAGCTCTTCTTTAACATAATGTATGTATCTAAGGCTGATGAATAAGGGGCATGGCTTGAAAAAGCAGATGTAAGTGTAGCAGATATAAAACTTATGTTACTGATGACTGAGAAGTGTGTTTACACTGATTCCAGAAGCAAGTGTCAGAAAAACTTTAAAATAAGATTTTCCTGTCCCTTGTTGAAAATGAAAAAAACCTAAAGAAAATGCTATCCAGAAATCAGTTGGTGCAAGTGAGGTCAGGCATATTCAGAAACACATGCCATTAACACATTCTAAAGGGAATAGCTAGAGATGCCCTCCAGCATCCCTAGGTTCATGACTGTAGCTGGTAAGAAAGTTTAAGATGAATAGCTCAGCCACCTTCTAAAGTATCACGTGCTCTCCTGCTGCCACTATCAGGCACAGGGTGCTGGATTAGATAAACCATTGCTCTGATCCAGCTGTGAAAAGAAGTGACTTCCTTATGCACAGTATGCAGTAGGCAGGATTGCATTGGGGCTCTCTGCGTGAGTGTTCACTTTGAAGCAGGTCAGGCATGTTGAGTGTTTTGTATGTCTGTTCATTTGGGTTGTACAGTGTAGGATGTGCAGCACAGTGATTGTGATTGATTTGTGAATAGAGTTTATGGGCACTAACATAACTCAAATGATGGTGTACAGATCTGGGTACTGGGCAGCTGTAAGGATCAGTGTGGTCGGAGCAAGATCTGCTGGAGACATAAGTGGACCTGAGAGAGAAGAATGAAGAGTCTGGTTGTAATCATTAGAGTGCTGTTTTGAAATAACAGTCCTAGATCCCGCTCAGACTTTTATTGTGTGCAAATGGACACTTTTGTAATTAACATCTATATATAAGCTGGTGTGTGTTTAAGAGGGGTAGAGGCCAGAGGTGGACAGAAGAGAGTCTGGATTACATCTCTAAGTCATATTTTGGCTAGGAGAACATTTTTATTTGGAAGTGGGAATTGTAAGTTTGAAGGTGGTGTAGGCAGATGCTTGTAATCAGCTTCTGGGATGGACATCTGCCTTTTGGGCCGTGCACAGGGATCAGTACCTGCTGCTGGATTGGGATTACTTGACTTAGATCCACAGGGGATTCACAGCAGCCTGAACAATCTACAAACCACATCGTCTCGTTCTGGTTTTGTGTTAGATTTGAGCACAGTGTTTGATTTAGTACCATGCTCTTGATACATTTATGTATTACACAAGCAGTTATTTTAAAATTGTATCTAATCCTGTATTGTGTTACAAGACAGCTATGGATATGAACTGAAGTATTGCTATACCAGGTGGTCTTTTCCACATTTTTCCTGGTTGTTTCAGTGATTTTTTTGGATTGACAGTTCTTGCAGCAGTTGGTTGTAAGAGTTTCTATAGCTGTACCAGGAAAATGCAGATACTTCCTGGAAACAGATAGGTCCACCTGAGGGTTGGTTTTGAGCTACAGTCTTAATATGTTAAGTAGAAAGGATGTCATAATTTATGTGAACTAGGTGCTAAGAAAATTTTCCTTTTCAAAATAGAAATGTGAAAAACAAGGTCCACTCCCCTGTTGGATTTAAAAGTTTAATAAAGAGACAATAAGAGACNAAAGATCTACAATCTAGAAGCGACCTTCAATTTTTTTTTTTTTTTTTTTAGTGCCTCACAGAAAGTATGATTAAAAAGTGGCAAGGAAAACATTTCAACTCCTACTAAATATTTCTTCTCCCTATTGGTTTCCAAAATTCCAATCAAACATTTACATAATGTGATATGATTAGCTTTGAGAAGCTGTTGAGAAGAGTATGTCAGCATGCCCCGTATAGCACTGTATGCATTACATTTTAAATCGTATTTCTCTAGAACCACTCAAATTGCTCAAAACCACTCTCTAGACTCAAATTCTGGCAGGGTTAACTTAATCCTCTGTCCTTCCATAGTAGATAGGAGTTGTCCAGTGCCCTAAATATCTGCTGGTCTCTCTCCACTGTTTATTTTTTGTCAGTGCTTTTCTTCACCTTGATGCTCTGTTACCATGAGGCATTTGTTGTTTTGTTGTTTATTTTTTTTCATAAAAGGCAGCTGGTTAACTTTACTCAGTTGCTTTTGGGCAGTTTCTTCTAAGGTAAATATAAATGATAAATCTCCAAAGTACTGTTCATTGTAGAAGAATAAATAATTTCTCTGTTGATAGTTTTGGTTTTTTACACTCTTTTACTGTCTACTGTCCTTCCTCCTAGGCTTTGTTACTTCAAGAAGCTCTGTAGTTACTTCTTTAAATCTTTCATCAATCTCTTCTGTCATTAAAATGTTTTTCTTTCTTTTAGAACTTTCTCCTAACAAGTTGTCACCATCCTTTTCAGAATACCCGGGGGCTGGGTGTGCTGTCTGGTAGAAAGCAGCTTCCTTTGTGCTACAGTCATTCTGAAGTCCCAGCATTGCTGGGTATCAGGTTATGGATTTGCCAAGTAATCCAGGAGAGAGTGAATGGAGCTGGGATACTGTTTGGAAGAGCAGTCTCCACAGAAACACTTGGTAGGAAAGTATGGTGGGAAAACAGATCTTGAAACAGAGTTTTAGAGATGGTTTAAAGTCAGTTTTTATGACAAAGGGTGAAGCCCAGGCCCAGACTAGTTGCTATGGTTAAAGGGTTTTATTACACTGATTGTTGTTAAAGTTGTTGAATTTTCTTTGCTTATTTTGTCTTTGCTGTAAAAGATGTGGCTTTTGGTGTTTTGTGGTAAGCAGTTGGGAAACATGTATACTCTTGAAAAGCAGCTTTCTTCTTACATCAGGCTATACTTCAGTGACATTATAGACCTTGTGTTTACTCTCAAGAGTCATAACATCCAGGTGTTAAAAAATACAAAATGTCTATTTATTTTAAGTTGTAATTCCATAATGTCTTTCATTGAACAGCTTTACTGGAAAAATGCTCTCTCTTCACAAGGTGCTCATGTTTTCTCTGCCTTCAAGAGAATAGTGGTGTTGATCTTCCATTTGACATCAGCATCACATTACACTCGTGTAAAATGTTAGTAGAAATCCGACCTACAGGAAGCCTATGGAATAAGCTGCTGTACAGTTTTCTTTTTTGGAATTAAAGACTCTTAGAAATTAAGATATCAGTATAACAGCTCTTGGCATGCTGTGTGTTTTAATCCAAAGTTTCCTTAACTACTACTTGAGCAAGTTCAGATACTAAAATAGTTTTGGAAAGTCCTCTCTCTTTCCATCTGGTGGCAATGATTACCCTGGATTTACCCTGTTTGTAACAACCACAGATAACACGTGTGGTTTGTTAAAATCAAGAAATACCCTTCCTTAATTCATGCACATATGCTTTAAGGGATATACACACCCCATAGAACAGGGCAGACAGCAGAGAACAGTTCAGTGACCTTCCTCTACCCTTCTTTCACAGAGCACTGCTGGATGTGTGTGTTGGCAGAGATTCAACAGCTTGGTCTTGCTGGGGTTTTGTTTTTAGTGGAGTTTTCTGGGTTGTTTTGGTGTTTGGTTTTTTTTTTCCCTGTTCTCCAGAACCCTGCCAAGTTTTAGGATATCTGTGTTGCTTTGTCCACTGGTTAAAAATTGTATAGCAGTGAAGTCTGATGTCTTCAGAAAAGCTGTATGTGTTATAACAAACTGGGTTGTGTGGTATTGCTGTAAAAGTTGCTTTTTAAAATGTTTAGGCTCATGGCTGACTGATCAGTCATTAAGTCTAATCTTGGCCAGTGAGATTTGGAGAAACTAGAAACTATTTTTGCAAGCAGAAAAAAACCCAGTGCAGATGTGAATGTTATTTTTTCTTTATTGAAATCAGACAAATATGTTATCCCTCAGGACATTAACAGTATATTTTTCACCTCTCCTTTGGAATTAGCTTCTCCTTTGGCATAGCTTCAAAAGAAAGGCTGCTGCTTTTGAAGCATGTGACCTTAACAGACTGATTCTCTTATGAGTTTTTTTCTTTTATTAATCTCCTATAGATTTAGTTAGATTAGTATTTTTGTCTGGATACTTAGTGTTCCTGTGTAAGTTTGGTTTGTGAAAGGAAAGCCACGGAGAGCTCACAAAATTGTTTGTCTAAATTTTTTATTGTGAAATTATAAGATACTGAGCAAGTTCTTAAAACTAAGTGAGTGAATGTTATTTTAATATACCTTCCCTGAAATGGGAAACAGAATACTATCCAGCTTGCCTTTGTGTAATTACTTTGATGCTATTTGTGCAAACAAGAGTTAGGTCTGCTTTTGTTGTTCAGCCACAGCTGAAATAGGATTGAAAATTGCTCAGTGAGTTGGTATATTGAATTAAAAATATCTGATGGTGCCATTTCACAATGTGACGCTATGCTAAATGTGTGTTCCTTGAAATAAAAGGACTGTACGGTGGCACTGGGGGATCCTGGTTGGTGGAAAATTAAAATGAGTCCGCAGTGCCCTGGCAGCTAGGAGGGCCAAGTGTGTCCTGGGGTGCATCAGGCACAGCATCACCAGCCAGGAAAGGAAGGGGATTGTCCCCTCTGCTCTGCTCTGGGGCAGCCTCAGCTCCAGTGCTGGGGGCAGTTGTGGGCAGCAAGATATAAAAAAGGCATTAAGCTGTTACAGAGTATCTGAAGGAGGGCCATGAGGATGCTGAAGAGTCTGGAGGGGAAGCCACGTGGGGAGTGGCTGAGGGCACTTCGTCTGTTCAGCCTGCAGGAGACTGAGAGGGGACCTCATTGTGGTCTTCAGCATCCTCACGAGAGGAAGCATCAGAGCGGGTGCTGATCTCTCATTTCTGGTGAACAGTGACAGGACCTGAGGGAATAGCTGTGTCAGGAGAGGTTTAGGAAAAAGCTCTTCACTCAGAGGGTGGTTGGGTACTGGAACAGGCTCCCCAGGGAAGTGGTCACACAGCACCAAGGCTGACAGAGTTCAAGAAGTGTTTGGACAATTCTCTTGGGCACGTGGTGTGATTGTTGGGGTGTCCTATGTAGTTCCAAGAATTGGGCTTTGATGATCCTTGTGGGTTCCTTCCAGCTCAGGATATTCTATGACTCCTGAGTCCCTTTTTAACTTAGAATTTGGAATGAAAACATTCTGGGTTGTTAGGGAAAAACAAGTCTGCCTTCACCTTATGGCTTCCTTTAAAGGTATTTGTGCTTGAAAATCTGCATGTATTAAATGTGAAACAATGTGTATGCTGTAGTGTTTGGCACTTTTTCGGCGGGGTAACCTTTGAAACATAATTCCTCAATGTAGAAAACCTGCCATTAGGCATTGCTGTTCATGTATTAATAAAGTTTTATAAAAAAACCTTTCACTTTTCATAGCTCTTATTCAAACTAATTTAAGGCTGGCAGCAGTGTCCTAGCTTGGGTCCTCTATGTAGTCGTTCACTCACCCCTCTGTTGAGCCTGTTATGCTAAGATGAACTTTTTTTTCCGACTAATAACTATATATAATGCCAGTTTAAGATTTTAGGATCAGATCTACCCAGAAAGATAGATCAGTGCTATTAATTTCATGTGCCCTTTAGGGCTTCAAAGCTGATACTCACAGGAGAGTGAATTATCAGAATAGGGATGGTAAAGTCACTGATTGTCCCAAGGGCTGAAATCTCTGCTTTCTTTACCTCTAACAGAATGACAGGCATTGCAAACTCTCCCTCTCTCTTATACAGACTTGCTTTTATTGACTTTTGAAATTGTGACCAGTTCTGTAGGAGAGTGAGGTTTAGTCTTCAGTTTTGTTTGGTCCTTTGCCTGCTGAAAGCCACTAACAAGAGCAGTGATTGGTGCCAATTGCAGTGTTTTGTTTTCTTTTTCTGTGACCACAAGAAATGTCTAGTACAAACCAGACCATGACCACCCACTCATTTCACATGAGCCGTGGATCACTTGCCAGATGGCAAAGGCTAAGGAACATAAGATTTAATACAGCAGATCCGCCTGTCTTATTTGTTCTGTTTAGCTCAGAATAAGGCACTGCCTCCTTTCTTGCCTTACTCACCCTGTCCTTGCAGTCAAGGGGTGAGCAGACAAATAGTCCCATGACAGCTTTTTATATTGTAGCTGTCCCGTGGCAACTGTTTATATTCTGAGGTATGATATTTCGCTGTCCTTATCTGAGTTTGCATAAATATGCTGTTAGTTTTGGTTAATCATCTCTTTCCTAAAGGAACACTGCTTTATAATGTTACACTATAATGTTGTCCTAGGCTGAGTTCTAGCAACTAAAAATCCCCGAAAAAACCTTTCCAGGCCTCCAGTGAAGGGACATATTTCTGTTGCTGTATAAAAAAATCTATTGAAAAATGAAGATTTCAGTAATGCATTTGGAGAGTTTGCCACATATATGTCACTTTGTTAGTGATAATATATGAATGTAAATTGGCTACAAAAATATACAAATTCATCAAAGTATGACTTCTGCCCAAGGTGAACAAAATGCCTAAAGTAGGGCTGAAATCTTGCTGGATAAGGTCATTTCAGTGACATGATAATGCTGATCCAGGAAGACTCAGATTTTGAATTCAGTCAGTCTTACTATATAGTTAAAGTCCATGCTTTAGATCTCTTTAAATCATGCTCTCTGGCAAGACCTTAGTATTTTTCCTTTGCATCTAGAAAATATAGAGAAGCAAAGTTAACACAAGCCTGGTGCATTATAAACCTTACACATTTCAGTAACCCTAATTTTTGCAGTTCACATTTCTTATGGGAGAGTTGAGTATGTCTTTCTAATCTCCTGATGCTTGCGAAAAACAGATGAAAAGAAGGGAAATTTTGAAATTATTTCAAATAATAATTTCTTGTACTAATACAGTTGTTTTAAAAGTTGTAAATGAAGGATTATAATTTGTTGGAAGAATGGAAGAAAAGAGTAGTGTATGTGATAAGCTCGCAATGACCTGAGATTTTTGTCTGGAGGCTCTTTGTAAAGAACAGTATGTCATTTTTCCTTACCTGTGTGGCAGCTTCACAGTTTCTAACAATGTGGAGATGTCTGTGTCCTAGTGGTAATGTAGAGTGTTATGAACTTGAAAGCAAAGCTCTGACATGCTCCCCAAAGGAGGAGGTGGAGTGTGCAGCACATTCATGTGGGAGTTTTTGCTGGTCTAACTTGCCTTACAAAAAGGCCATTTTTGATAATTATAGTTGCTGTGCTAGTCTCATCATCACTTCTACAGAGAAGGAACTTGAGTGATGTCCTCTGGAGCTGTTTAAAATGCAGGTAAAATTTGGAATATCTTTGCCTGATAGGAATAGCTACAGTAGAAGTTGCCTTTAATTAGTTGAGAGTACTGTTGCAGATAATGAACCCATAATTGGTATTGAATCCAGCCAAGCTTGGAAGCAATTCTCCACTTTGCTTTGGGGGAAGGAACCCCTGGTAAAAGGGGGCATCAGGCTGTTGGCTAGCTGCTGCTTCTTATAAGTTGTTATAAATGCGCAGAGCCAATTTTCCAATCAAATAAAAATAAATTTATTTGATAATAAATTTGGTAAGAATCATAGAAAAAGAGCCACAATGCAGGAAAACAGCCTTGAGCCCCGGAGTCGGTAGCTGGGTGAACAGCGACCTGACCCCTAGAGTGTCAGATCTACCCTGTTCACATCGATTTCTTGGAGTGTGGGGTTTATATACAATTCATTTCGCCAGGGGCAAATTAGTATNGTGTTGCCTTTGCTAAGATCATCTAACATTATCTAAAGCTGGCTTTCATTTGTGTCTGGAAGGGTTGCATGAAACTAAACAGAGGTTGCAAGTTACGCAGGACACCTTCCAATTTCTCCTATGTGTCTTGTGTGTGTTCGTAGAGAAAAATTTGAAAGGGACTACAGGGACTCCTATCACCCTGCTCTCCCAAATACAGGATATAAGTCATGTATGTGTGGACTTGGATCCAAGCACTAGCGAGGAGAGGAGATAGAATTGTGCTTTGCTGAATTTAAGGTCATCTTAGAAGAAGGGAATTTTCACACTGTTGATTCTATGTCAGGAGCTTGTGAGGGAAGTCAGTCAATAAAGCAGGGCAGAATTCATCCTTCTAGGTCCTCTGCACTGCTCAAAATGACTACATAATTTGAGGTGATGAAAACTGCCAGGAGCTCCGACATTATAAATTCAGCCTTTCTTGAAGTCTCTAAGCAGACTCTTTCATCAGGATCAGCTGTTAAAGCGAAAGATTTAAGGCCCAGTTTAAGTAAAATGATCACCACTGATTTTTTCCTGTTAGTAGGCAACCTCATAATGTCACTGAGTATCCCTTTCTTTAGGAGTGATCACAGTGTCCAGTGTTATGGGTGATAGATTCCATACTCCAAAACATATACTGATATTCCCAATCTGCTTTTGAGTCTGAGTTTCTCCACCTTTTGTGAGGCTGTGAAGGGTGATCCTGTAATGTCTTTAGGAGGTACTGTTTTGAATTTAGTTAAGGTGATGATCACTGGCCATTTCAAGTGTAATTGTCAGGAGATTTGCTAAGTAAACAGGACTATTGTAA
Organism: Irena cyanogastra; assembly: GCA_013397155.1. Lineage (NCBI taxonomy): Eukaryota > Metazoa > Chordata > Aves > Passeriformes > Irenidae > Irena > Irena cyanogastra. The sequence continues at coordinate 111,434 of VWZV01010970.1, forward strand.
CTAACTAATCGGAAGGATGCAAGGAGGAAACAAGGAGTGGGGCAAGAAAAACATTTCATTTTCCCAAGTTTAAATTAAGAGTCTTATCAATGACTGTTCACTCAGCCAAAACATAGTAAACTATACTCCTCTGGTTCTTGCCAGGTGATAGGTGTCCAGAAATTGCAGTCATCTAGTTGTTCTTTCATGTGTGTGAAATTTGTTGCACATATTTTGGCAAAAGTTAAAAACACCATCATTTATTCAGCAATTGAGGATTTAATGTTTACAGAGGAAAAATTTGACCAGAGGTAGCTTAACAGCTCCATGATAAGGTAGCATGGAAAATAATTATTTTGCCCTGTCCCTGCTGTAATTAATCTCTGTGGTGAAGCTCTTATTGTCAAAGACTATAACAATAGCAGCATTTGGAAACAATACATTTCATCTAAAAGTGGAAGAAATTCTATATATAAATTATAGATGTGTTTCTACATATAAAAATGGTTTTTAACTTTAATATGTATGTTTAAAAATAGATAAGTATGCAAAAGATAGAATGGAGGGGCATTTTAAGTAAGAGTTTTGGGCACTGCAAGCTTATTATTGTAGCAAAGAGAATGTTTTTTTGAGGTAAACAAATTCTTTTGAGTTTTATTTACTTGTGCCTAAGTGTGCTTCTTTGTTTCATATGTGTTTTCACAGAAGAGTATAACTGAGTGCCAGCCCTCAAAATTCTTGACTTTGACTCTTTCTCTTCCTTTTAAATAATGCAATGCTCCATGGCACCTTTGCGGTTTAAGACACAGAAACTAAACGTAAAATCTGTCATCATTTGAGTGCCACATCTCTCTTAGTGCATTCATACTTAGAGTACTGCCATATGATTTGCATGGATGAGCACTAGAATGATGGCTAGCATCCATTTTTTTATGATACTGGCTAAGTCCATGCTTTAATTATCTTGAGGCTCCAGTAGGCACAGGAGTCGAGTACCAGCACCTTCCCTAGCTGCTTGTATTTTCTTCTTAGCTGGACAGTAGAGTCTGGTGCAAGGTGCCTTTTTATAGCAGCAAATGTAAATGTTTTTACATTTTACATTTACAGCATTTACCTGCTGTTTTCCTCCCCACTATGTCAGTATCTAGGGCTGCAGGTAGATGTGGATTTGCTTTGAAGCCTACTGAGATGTGCTGTGTGTTAGCTTGGTCTTGGCATTGCACTAATGTGTTTTCCATTCTGCTTGGACCACAGGCACAGCAGGATTGTTCGCCTACAAAAGGTCGTATAGCTGTGTCCTGTAGATCTCTTGGGCTGAATGTAGCATCAGAGATAAGCAGCCATTGTCTGTCTGTCTACTGTTCTTACCACAATCTTGAGAGAGAAATAGCAAAGCACTCCAGTATTATCAGTCTGTGGACAGCGCCAGCTTTACAAATGGTGCAATCCTTGCTTTACAGAGACTTTACTTATGGCAATTTTCTTGCAGCTTTTAAACCTCTTCGTTCTGGTTAATCATTTTCATGTCTTGACTTATTCAATCTCAAGAAAATAGCTTGAGGTCCTGGCTGCATTGCACTATATATCAGGTAAGCTGGATAAGCTGGCTTGTTGTTGATGTGTAGAGGAATTGAAGCACTGCCAGAAGTATCTAAGCGTGCTGGGCTGAGATGTTGGCAGACTGTTGCAAGGGGCTACTGTGGATCAGCCACATATTCAAAACAGGATGTTAATTGGAAAGCCTTTTTATATATATAATGAAATATTTATTTGTTTTCACATTTTTCAGGCCCTGCAACATGTATTTATTAATAGGTTACTGCATTTACACTTTCTTTAATGAAAAGTGCATAATGTACAGATTTTGTAGCTACACCACCTCAGGCTGGGATTGTTGTCATAATTTGCAAATGAAGCAGAGTTGAGTCTGGACAGTAATTGGATGGGCGACTGCTGCCCTGTGAAGGGTGGGTGTGTGGGTAACAAACCTGTACTTGGGGGCTGTTGCTGACAGTTTTTGGTTAGGGGTGTTCTTCCCTCTGAGTCAGGTCTGAGCCCATGTCCTGGAGTAAAAGATTACTGCTGGAAAGGGTACGTGATCGATGAGATGCAAACCCTTGGTTTCAACATCTTGTGCTCACCAAAGTACCTGGTGTTCTTTGCACAGACAGCTAGGTGTTCCAGATAAATCCTGGAAGAGCATCCCTGTTTTCTTCCCTAAAATAGTCTTCAGATTTGACTTAACAGAAGGACTTTTGCCTTTCCTTTCATATGTATTACACTGTACTGTAGTTTAATGACTCAGTCACAGCGATGCATGAAGTTCAGGGGCAGTATAAATAATTTCTTGCCAGTGTATGGTAGTTGATACAGCATAATGCAATTTTTTGGTGTATCAGAAATTACTCAGTAGATTCTATGTGGTATTTGGATAGTTTTTAATGCACTGGACAACAGCACTTCTGCTGCTCCTTCTCTATTAGGATCTCTTAGTGTATATATGAAAGAATTAATGAACTAATGGGTAAGAGATCTTAAGAGAAGCATTTCTTCTGGAGTTTGAAACTAAATCAAAGGGAAGGTGGGAGAATCGTGATTTTCTTCCAACTGCAGCTATGTTATGGATTATTTTATTTAACTCAGTAGTGGACAGTTGGGTTGGATTTTCTTTTGTCTTTCTTCTGGTGGTCATTTATTAACATGCAGTTGAATGAGGACTGTGTCTTACTCTGATAAGAGTCTGTCACGTGTAACTTCTGCAATATTAAATGCAAGAAAATAAGCATTTTAAATCGCTGTAAGGAGGATGCGCAGTCCAGCCAGGATACAGCCTGAGATGTCATCTGCTTGCCTTCTCTTTTTGTGCACTGTCCAGGTGTGTTTCCTTACAAAACTGAAGTCCCAAGTGTGATTAAAAAGAGGTCAAAGAACAAATTAATCAAATCATAGGGTGTAGCCTTGGTAGTATATCTTGTTTCATCAATAGATAATCTGGTTTCAGGAGAAAAGTACTTAATTACCCACCTTGTTGAAAGGGACAAGAATTATATGAACAGGGCACTGCAAGGAATAACATTCCTTATGGAAATCCCTATGGGAAAATACCTTATGGAGGGAAAAATGGAATTTGTCATGTTAGAATGCAATAGCTGGAAGAAATGCTAGTTGGCTTCCATCTATGGCACAAACAAGGTAATTAGCTTACTGTAAAAAGTAAAACATCTGTATAAATCCTTAATGTAACAACTGCATATACACATGCAGCAAAGGATAACAAAATTCAGGTGCAGAAAAAAATACTGAGTTGAGTTTATACAGGATGACCTTCCATTTTAGTACAGAAAACAACTCTGAAACCAGAGCTAGGAAAAGCATTTTTTTAAAAAAACCTTGATTTTTATGCATGAATGTGCTATTTTGCACGTTTATTTAGTGTTCATTACAAGGGAAATACAGACCAAGATCTGTGTTAAGAACTAGATCTGCTACAGGTTTTTGTTGCTTATCTTAGTCTCTTTTGCCATTCTGCTTCAAAAAATACAGCTAATAATGCCTAGCATGTATAAACTATTTTACACATAGAGAGGTGAAAATGGATGGGTTTATATAAATACATCAAGGTCTGGTTAAAGTCTCCTTCCTATCATACGCAAATTAGAAATAGAATTTCACTTGTAAATGAAAAGCAGTAATTAATGTTGCAACTCTGCTCACGGGGCTGAGCAATGAGACAAATCTACTAGAAATCAGATAAGCAACAGACAAAACCACTGCTGAGCTTGGTGCCTCAGTTTTAGCTTTGACGTTTTCTGGATTCTGTGCTGCTTTAGTGTGTAGTTCTGAGCTTCATATTAGGGGATAGTAAGCTCTCTTCACAGAGTAGGGAGACAAAACAATTCCTTCTCTACCTGGAGACCAAGGACAAATGATCCAAATCTCAGGCTCAAGAGCATGAACAATGGCAGAATGAAGAGAGAAAACCAAGAAGGATGGGACTTCATAAGCTAAAGCTGTAATTGGACAATTAACTCCAATATGCAAATGGACCAGAACTTATAAAAGTGTGAGGCCTCGTGACCAGTCATCCATTTTGTGACCATTTTGGGTTCATCTTGGGTGTAGCCCTGGCTGGGCTCTTGTGCTGCCCAAGGTGGATCCATTGAGGCCTTTTAATAAATACCTACATTATTCTTTAGTTCTGTCTAGCCTCTGTTCTAGGTCAGCCTTCACAAGGCATCAAGCTCATCTAGCTTGGCCAACAAGTCCTTACCCCCTTTCCCACCATAGTGGAAGGAGCACAGCTGTGTGTGGTTCCCTGCAGCAGGTGAGATGCTCTTTTGTTCAGGGCCAGCTGGAGCACTTCCCTGAGAAGAGCCAGCGGTGGAATGCTGAGCTGTTGTCTGGAGAACTAATTCCTGTACTTGACCAAAGGCCAAAACAAAAATTGCTGGGAGGCTTCATTTGAAAGAGTGTGAGGCTGCCATGCAGGTACTGCTTGCAAACAGGGGTTGTACTCCTGTCTAATGTGTAACAGGCACTAGGATATCAAAGGGATGAAGATCCTAAAGGAACAGCTGAATACTCATTGTAAATGGCACTGGGCATCTGCCAAAGCAGAGCAAGCTTTCAGTAGTGCTCCAAATGAAGAGTAGAGCAAGCAGATATGTTTTATACAAAGAGTGGCTAACCCTGCTGTCTTGTGATTCCCTCTGGTCTCGTGAGCTAAAAAAGTTTAGTCCAATCTGTTTGGATGAGAGGCAACTCTCTTGTCCCATTACTATGAGGAACCCTTCGTAGGACAGAGTAGGGATGTATTGCATAGATATTTGTTTTGTGGAGTCAGAGTTTCCTTCTCTGGTTGGGGATTTTTTTTTTTTGTCCTGCAGTTTAGGTTACATCTAGAGTTTTTCATTAATTACTTATTAATTAATTATTAATAATTAAAAATCCAAAGGCATTCTTCAAGTGAGTGGATCATCTTTCAGCAAGTAACTCTGCTTTCCCTGACTTCCCTCTGCAGTTCTTTTGGGTATCCCATCTTTTTTCCATCCTTTCCCCAAACTCTTCCTCTACTACTGCTACCTGCCTGCACTGTGGACAACTATGTAAGCATGTGCAAAGCAATGGACAACATAAGGACAACACATGATGTAGCCTCTCAAGTTCTGTGGGCAAGTGTTGTGCATGGCCAGATGTGAAGGGATGGCAGTTGTTGTTGATATCCCAGAAGTAAGTGGTGGGTGCTGCTGGCTGGGATGGCCATTTTCTTGTCACTTGCTTTTTGGAAGGGCTTTGTCAAGTTTGCTAAACAATCAGCTGTATTACTGACAGAACTGAAGGTGTAAGAGGAGCTACCTTTTCAATACCACTTGCTCTAGCTTCTCCCCCACTCCCCCAGTTACACCCACTCCCTCAGTGAGTGTAAACTGGTGAATTTCAGTATTTCATTTAATTTGTTCTTTGATTTGATACAGTAATCCAGCAGTGTTTAGGATTGCAGTTTTCATACTAGATTGCTTTTAGACAATTACTCCTGTGTGAATTTTATGACACTCATGAAAATACTTTGTTTTATGAAGTTTTATAATTCTTTCTTTCCTTATGTGTTTTTCCTCTTTTTTTTTTCCTTTTTTAAACCATGGACTTTTCCCTTGTACAAGGCTCTCCTCCTAACCCCTGACCCTCTCTGTCTTGGTGATAAGCATATTTTGGGTCACATTCTTTAGAAATCAAAAATAGGAAAAGAGTCTATAATATTAATGGTTCATAATTAATAATCAGTTTTCTCCAGTGAGGAAATAGCTCCCTTTTTTAGTATTTTTTAAATTGAAAATATTCAGATTTAAGTATCTAGTATGTCTATAAATGCAACAGCAGGTGGCAGAATAACTTCACTAGAAGTTGATTTTTTGGCATGCTCAACTTTCTTTCAATGAACTTAGAAAAACAGATGCCTCTGTGTGAGATGTGACCAATTGCTATTCTAAATAGCTGTCTCAACAAAATGTAACAGGCACTTCCCAAACACATAGAATTGTGTGCTACAAGGTTTTTTTTCAGTTTTTAATCTGATTGTTTGCTTTTTCTTTCTATAGACTAGTTAAATGCTTATTAAACAGAAAGTTTCTGAAGAGACTGTGAGTGGTGCCTTGCTGTTGCAGAACGGGCAGTGTGTTAGTCATCAGCTGACGTGTAGCAAATGCTATTTTCAGCAAAAGTGGATCTGTGTAAATATTACGTAGATATAATCCTTTCCTTTTAGAGAAAAGCATTTATGTAAACATATTGCCTTGAAATGCATTGTTCTGATGAGCAGTTTTGCTGTAGTCTTTGAAGAAATAAGCTCTCTGGGAAATTACTACTAAATCTTGACCAGTGTTGTTCAACAATCAAAGCCTAAAGACTGTGTGAAAGATGTATCTTGTGGGTTGGAGAATGGGGAAGGTACAGCTGTGAAGTGCATTTAGTACCTCATGGTCTGTTTAGCAGCTTTGGCTCTCTCATCTGTATCTCCCTGGGAAAAAGTTAGAGCATTCAAAATACTGAACACCTCCAGACAATACCATTTAAAATAAATAGGACAAATAAGCAGCCTATTAGGTAAGGGCTTCCTTCACCTTTCTCAAACAGGATGATAGTTTGAGGTATTCATTGGGCTATAGCCAGTTCTTCATTCATAGCTGGCTGGTCTAAACTTTTGAGAACTACCAGTACCAGAATCAAGGATATAATGAAATGGTATTTCCCACATTGTAGCAATGGAAAAGAGCCTAACATAAGGGCAGTTATGATTTTTGTTCTCTTTTGAAGGTCTGAAATCATAGTGGTGGTGGGATATTATTCTCTCCTTTTTGGCCCTGCCATGACTTCTGCATTAGGGTAGACTCTTGTCCCATAATTCTACAAACGTTCTGTGCACACAGTAACACAGCATGGCGGCTGAAAGGAGTCAGCCCGTACTCCTTCCATCCAGGCTGGGCAACTGCATAAGTTTAGGCCTGTTCAGTTAAGTCCACAGAAACATCTTCCTGCATGGAATGGGCAGCAGTTCAGGGATGGAAATGAGATACAGGGGAGGGCAGAGTAGCTTCTCATTTCAGTCTCACCTTACTCCATTTAAAACATATGTAAAAATACAGTCTCATATAGTGATTACTCTGTGTAGAAAAGATGCTAGAAGTCATAGGGATTAGAGTCATGGGGGTTTTTCCCTTAATGGGTACCAATAAAGATGTCCCCAAGGGAGCACAGGAACAGTAGTTGTGCCAATAGTATGTTTTCTTATTTTAAAAACATGTCTAAAATGGTTTATGAAAAAAAAAATTCTGTTCAGATTGCATTTGATACTATCTTCAATGGCTGAAAATGGCCTACACACAGATGGCAAAACCTCAAAATAGAGATATCACAAACTTACATAAATGTTCTTTATTATACAATGCATGTATTCTCTCTTAATAATATTCTCCTGTAATAATTGGTATAATGTGATTATACCAATCAACATTCTGAAGGAGAAGGAAAACAATTCCCAGGTCTCTCAGCCCAAGTGACCTCATGTTGCACGTTTGGTGCATCAAATGGTGAGTTTGTGGAGATCCAGGAAGGCCTGAGAACAAGGGAAATGCAGGTGGTGGCTTTATGCCAATGCTTATGAGAGAATTTTATTTTGTGTTGTGAAAAAAAGTAATGGTATGGAGCATAAGTGTACAAATGGGCAAAAATATGGTGCTTATGTGGAGTGAGAAGACGAACTTGGGTGTGTTTGTGTGTGTTGTGATGTTGCTGTTTTACAGTGGAATTTGAAGGAGTTCATCTACTTGAATGTGAACTTTGCCACTTCTTTTTTCCCCAGGCTACCCTGTTAATGCATTTCTCTTTAATTGTAGTATCTTTTTTGATGCCCTGATTCCTGGAAATGCCTCATCTCAGTTACTTGAAAATAGCTGTGGGATCAAAATAAGTATTTGTGTACTATTTTTAGTTGAGAACTTCTTTAACACAATCATATTGCTTCTGTAAGTGAGCCTTATTCCCTTTCTCTTTTTTCTTGCCAGCAGATTCTTTGTTTACTTGCTTTAGACATACTTCAAGAATCTGTTTGATTTCATGTCTTCATTTATTTGCTTTTTCAATTCATCACAGCTCCCTAGATTTTATTCTTATGTATTTACTTTTATAGTTTATTTTCCCCTCAACCAGCTGTATTAGTCTGAATGTTCATTTTCTAAGGTCTAGTTGTTTATGAAAAATGATGTTTAAATCTTTACCTCTATCTATTATTAGGACTGTCTGTGTTTTCTGAGATGTAGTTTTTCTGTAAAATCTACAGGTTTTTAAAATTACTTTAGAGCTGAAATGCTTTAGCTTCAATCTCTCTTTTCTGAATTTATCATTGCTAGGCTAGCATCTGAGGTTTTCAATTTTGAGGGTACTAGTGTCAGATTGTATGTGATATTTCCTGGTAATGCCGGGTATCTCTGAAATGCTCAGTGCTGAGCACTGATTACAGTTTGTAAATGAAGCAATTAAAAGCAATAATCTTAATAGACTTCATTGTCTTAATTGTTAACAGGAGTATTGGTGTTATTAGTCTCAACTTTTGTGCTCATTATCCTTCTCCTGAAGTATGGAAAAGAAATACAACTCTGTGTGTAACCTCATTATATTTTCGTGGCTTGGGTTTGTCTTAAGGAAGGTTCAACAATTATAGTACATTCTCTGCTCTTCATTCAATGTAGTATCACTGTGATCTACTCGAAACCTACTTCTTCCTCTGTGGCCAGATACTGATTTTTGTTCCATAGCCTCTTTTTTTTTTAGCATATGTAGTTTACCTAAATCTTGTTCTGATGCTATATCCTCTAATTTGACACCATTTCCATTAAGCTCTTAATAGTGGTACGGTAAATGTATATGTATTTTTAAAAGTCCATATTTCAAGAATTTACTTGGTAAAGCTTTCTTGAAAACACCTTGTTTCTGTGATCTCTGTCCATCTTCCAGTTCTGCTAAAATGCTTTTTTCCTTTGAAGCAGTAATTCTTATGACTGCAATTCCAGAGTGTAGTAGCCAGGCTGGGTACAACTTACACTTGCAAGAACACACAGCCTCTGCCTCATACAACACTTTGTCTTTAAATAACTTTTTTGCATTCCAGTATTAAATAAAATGCTACAAATACTGCCAAATTTTTGCATCAATGTCTGATTGAATTATTTGATATCCTCTCAGGAAAGCACTTAAACATATTTCAGTTAGTGTTTTAAGTATCTGCTTTAAACTGAATACATGCTTAAATACTGCCTTGAGTAGGAATACTTGTTCAGATTGTTCTTTGGTTCTTTTCTCTCTTCCTTTTGCTATTTTGTTTTCTAGAAATAAGTGTGAATGCTGCACTATTAACTTGTTCTGGGCCCAACATTTTATACTGTCTCCAATGAACTGAGAAGAAATTTTAGAAGAGTTTATTAGACACTCCCCTTACAGTCTTCTGCTGCTTTTAGTGAACTTCACAACTTTCTCTCTCAAAACAGAACTGTCTTTATGTTTCCGAAGGGAGGTAGGCATTGTCTGGTTTAGAGAGATCTGCAAATGCTTTACTGACTTCTCAATTGTAATTAAAAGAATTATTCTAGTCCTGGTTGTGCGTTCTAAAGTGTTTTGACTTTGTTTCAATAATATTTCTGAAAACAGGTGAAGTCAAAAGAATGGTTGATGGCAAACAAAGTCAGTAAGGGACCAAAAGATAGTTGCAGGAATGCGTGCATGCAAAACCATGATGTTCAGCTGGGAGAAGGAGAAGGAAAGGAAGACAAATACATCCCTTTTGGGTTATAGCTCTTGGAGCATTTACTACAATTTCCTGATCAATGGTTTTCCTGGACGTGTTTAACTTAAACTTGGTTTGATCCAACAACACAGAAATACTTGTGAAAATTAGAAAAGCTTTCTGATTTTGGATATCAGCTTGTTCCAGTATCTCCAGTGTCCAGTCTTAGGTGAGTAAAATACAGTAGGGAGTGGAGATGTGCAAAATTTCTGCAAGGATGTGATTTATCTTGAGTATTCCTCAACATGTCTTTTCTTTCTGACTTGAAACCTCTTAACTTCAAGAAAAAGAGAAAAATTGGGACATGCAGGATGTCTTAGCTGTGAACTTACAAATAAATACACTGTGTGCCAGGCCTCATAGTGCGTGTTCAATGTCCTAGACATGTCAGATTTGCTTGTATATACTGTATAACATATTCTTACTTCTTGCCTATTAAGGATGATTTGTTGTCCCACTGATGGCCTCAGATAGTACTGCTTCCTCTCTGTTCAGCCCCATGTCCACTGTTTTCCTTGATCAGCTGAAAATGTTAAGATAGGCCTGTACTATCATAATTTCAATGTATCAATAAGATATTTACATGGTATTAATACACTCTCCATTACCCATTTAGTAAAAAAAATTATCTCACAGTGTTCATTCAGTTGCAAAAATAATGAACAAAAAAAGGTGACTCAAAATCCACCCTGTCTTTGTGAAACACTGATGTAAACTGTAACAGCATACATATAAAGCTGCTTGGTTTTTTGCCAGTCTGAAGTTTCTTTTTTAAAGCTATTTGACACTGAGAATTGTCAAATGATCTCGAGTAGAGAATTATTTCAGAGTACTCAGCTACAAAAGTTCCAGGTAAGCTATCATTATCTTTGAGTGGTGAATAAGCCAAATCAGAAAAGTGTAAAAGTAATCTTTAGTCAGATTCATCATTCTTCCTGTCATGTGAAAATGCTATTTGAAAAGTTCTTTTTGAAGATTTAAGTAAGAGTATACTATGTTCTGTCTGGTCTTTTTAATGAATGAATGTGTTATTCTCCTTTCCTGCACAACCACATAGTCCCAAATAGGGTGCTGTTAGACAGTCTGAACAATTTTGGGCAGTCTGATTCTGAACTTTTTGCTCTGAAAATTTGAATTTTAAAGCCATCTGCTAAAATGCCTTCCTTCAGCATATTTTTTTCACTTTCTAACAAATACTTGTGTAGTTTCCTATTTTCTTCCTAGGAAAGAGAAGATAATGGCAAACCTATGCTTTGTACTTTATAAAATTCAGGTACTGTAGATCAGTGTGCATTTTGCAAAAACCTGCAGTTATTTTTCCCTGAAACTATTCTTCATTTCTTCAGATTTGCTGCCTTTTAATTGCTGTTTATAAAGACCTCTTAGATACTGATGCCCTTTAATGCTTACAAAGTCTCCCAGACTCTTTTCTTCATTTTCTGGTCTGTAAAATGCATGTCTATCTTTTTTTTTTTTCAGATTCAGGATCTGACTGTTTGTAGTGTTTTGAGAGTCTCTTCTGAAAGGGCACTTTTTTATTGTGTTTGGGCTTTTTGTTTTGGGTAGCATTGTCACATATGTCTGTGTTTGTTGTGTGGCTCATATATAGATATATGATTTGAGTAATTGCTTGTGGGAATATGTAGGGCATATTACAGTGCTCATACTGTTGAGTGTTTATTCAATCTGAAGGTGGTTTCTGCCTCAATTTATACTTTTCCATCTTTTGCACAGCCAGTTTTAGATGCAGGCAAAAGAAAGCTGTACTGGGAGGCAGAGGGCAGGTTTAGCAAAATACTTACATTACTGGGCAAGCATAATTCTGCTGCATTCTGTTGCCTAGGTTTGAATGCTGTTTCCCTGGTTTGAGAGGGAAGATGGAAGGAATTATTGTGCTAGTACAGAGCTGAGTGGCATTGCCCTTCTCCAGCCTACAGTGTTACACTGCAAGGCAGGGGATTTTTTGAGTTCTGGTTTGACCTGGGACAGAGGAATTGACAAGGGAGTGACCATGCCTGGGCAAGCCTCTGACACAGTCCAGGTCTGGGGCAAAGAACATGTACATGTGTATGTTATAAAATTAGGCTTCAGAATTGAACTGTGTCATGGCTAGACTTCTTGGCAAAATAGATTTGTAGTGCAAACAGACCTATTAGTTAGCTTTTTTCTAGTTTGTATTATGAGTTCTCAAGGTTTCACTATGAATCCCACAGTAATGGTTATCTGAGATATTTCATGCACTCCTGTTACAGTAGTTGTTTCAATGTTATAGGAGCTTATGAAAAAATTTTAATCTCTAAGAATGGAGAGAATCTGCTGATGACACAAACCAGAATGCAAATAAGAATACAGTCCTATACAATACAACTCTTCCTTTATATCCTCAAAGTACTACAGGTTTTAAGGAAAATGAAGAATGGACATTGTTTGACCTTGTTCATTTGCATAAAATGTCTTACTGGTTTTCTGGCCCTCAAAATAATGCTGCACATTGGCAAGGTGGAGTTGGCAAATACCTGTATCTAGATTATCTTTTAATCACCTAAATCCAATGCTATCCACACAGAATTTCAGAAATATGTTTCACAAAGCTTGTAGTTGAGTACTATCTGTGGAATTTGGGCTACTGTGATCCATTTAGGTATTGGTCATTTTTATCGAATTGAGAAACATTTGGATGTGTTGGTTTACAGTGGGTCTGCATTTATTCCTGAGGCTGGGTCTTGCTATTTGTAATCAGGATAGGAACTGTGGCAAAATGAACGGTGAGTCTTTCTTGTGATGGTCATTCCAAGTACAGTTCTCAGTCTGTACTGCTGAGTGGATGGCTTCTTGCTTGGTGAGAATGGCTTTTTCTTTATGGCCTCATTTTTTGAAGTGTCTTGAAGCTTGAAGCAGGCACTTTACCTCCAAAGCAGCAGTTTTCAGACTCTGTGCCCTGCCGTGTTCTAGATGTGCCAGTTCTGTTCCTCCCGTTTATATTTGCTGCTTTTGCTGCTGGTATTCCAGGCAAAATTAACACAGGCAGTGTTCATTCCTGGAGGAAGTTTGTATTTGTTTTCCATAAATCATGCCTTCTCTTTAATTATTTATGCCTCTTCCCCTTTCTCTTGGAAACTTCAGTGCGGACACAGCTCTCGGTGAGCTGTTGCAGGCTGCAGCTTCCTCAGCAACAATTCTTTCTTGGCTGTTGAAATGGAGTTTGGACTGAATTCTAGGTAATCACTGATGTTTTTTCCAGTCTGTTAAAAAGTTAGCTTTTACATCTGTGATGGAGTATTTTTTTTCATCACTGACCCGATCTTTCTCTGTGTGTGTGTGTGTGTGTTTTATCCTATGCTTTTGCAGAGACGAAAAGAATATTTTTTCATGCTGCTTATTCTGATATATACAGCTCCTTATTGAGCATTGTGTTTTAAAAGTAGTCCAAAGTCTATGCTTGTTGATCTTGTAACACCCTTAAGACTAACTGTTTATTTGCCTTTTACTGGCACAGGAATGATCTGAGTTATCCAGTTCAGAAAATAAATTAGTACAGGGCTGATTTGAAGCTAGTCTGCATTGCTGTTATTTTGTTGTCTTTGCTGTTCTGGAACTGTTCAGTACTCCCTGCTCTATTAAACAGCTCTTTAGAACACCCTCAGTAAGCTCAAGAGAGCCCAAAAGTTGTTTCCAAGAACACAGTTCATAGCTGACATCTAAATAATAATCTGGCATCTATTTGTTGCTCTGTCTGTTTTAAATACAGTGCTAATACTTTACAGAATGTTGTACAACATACCAGAAGCTGAGCCACAAGGAATTTTTCAGATTTACCCTTCCCAAACTTGCAGTGCAAACCAATGATGCTTTCACTCCCAACTTAAGCAAAGGCGAAGGATTTAAAAAAAATGCATCAACTCCCCCCCCGCCAAAAATGCCAAAAGGAAAAACAGAAGCTAGTGGGTTTTCTGGAGGGAAGTTTTAAGAGTTTTGTTACAAGACCAACAAGCCCATACATAGAACCTACAGAGGTCAACTATAACTGCTAAATTGTATTTAGATGTTGCCCAGCTGTACATTGGAAGGCTCTGGGAACACAGGGTGGTTTGTGGTGCTGCACTGTGATCTTAATCACACTTCATGCAGTGAGTTCAAAGCATTAGGAAAGAAAAATACTGAATCCCGCAATACTCTTATGGAGTAGGCATTAGGCCTGCTTTGAAAACAGGGCGCAAAGAATTTATCGTATCTGTAAGCAGTTGCAGCTACTTAGCCTCAGAACCAGGATTAAAAAACATGCGATTGGACTTCTGCTCCCTCCTGTTCTTACTTGAATATTAATCAAGGTGAAGAGTTAATAAGAAGAGAAAAAGTCTGAACTAATTGTTTCTCTGTGAATGTATTTATGCACAAAAGGATGAAGCTAGACAGAGACAAGTCTCTGATCATGTTTCACTTTGGTGTAACTCCTTTAGGATCAATAAAACTAGACTTGCATTAAATCTTACATATTCTGGAATAAAAACTGAGTAATATTAATAAAATTCAAAATGAGAACTTACCTTGTCAGGCTAGTTTCTACAGTGAAGTAGAAGGGTATCTAATGTTCTGGAGGAGGAGATAAGTCTAAGAGGCAGCTGGAGTATAATCAATCCATTACATGATGTTCCTTTCATGCATGGAATTTTAAGGTTTGGTAACAGCAGATAGGGATTGTTTTAAATAGAAAAACAATAAGTAACTTTTTGAGGATAAATTTATTGTAAAAAAAGCTATAGTTGTCTTTGATTAGACCCAAGGAATAGCCAATGAAAAAATAACTTTCTGCATATGCGGGAACTTTGCTATTCCAAATAAATGGAGCTGTTGTGAGTTTAGGCACAAAAAATAATTTTTTTTTTACTTTTCTAATATGCTTCCAAAACCTAGCATCTGCTGAAATCACATCAGTGGAAGGTGACTCTGTTTTCACAACAACATATAAAGATCTTAATAGTATATTAACACTGTTGTTGACTTCTGGATTAAATCTTAGAAGTAACAATGATCTGTCTGGAACTTGAGTGCTGTTTTCCTTGAGAAATCCTTGTGTCCATTTTTTTCCAGATACTGGCACCTATAAAAAGTGAGAAAGTAATCAGAGGAGGAAATTGTGGGGTTTTTAAAACATGTGTAAAATTAGGAAGTTGAAAAAGTGTCTTCTTGTGTTTATCTCTGGGTTTTAAAATTCTTCTTGCTGTCATAACACTTCTAATGGTTAGATGGGATTACTTTACAATCTGAGGTAGCTATGCTGCAATGAAATTTGAAGTAAAAGATTTGGAAATCGCATAGTCAGTTATTTGTGTGGTATTTTAAGTAGTAGACTTTTTCCCAGAAAGGATTTTGAAATCTGAATCTGAGTGAATTTCCAAAGAGTTTGTAATTCTGTCAGAATTGGAAGGCTGAAGACTGTAAATTTTCACTTGTTAAATAGCTCTCTTAACCAATGGCAAAGGAGTAGGCTGAAAGCTTAAAGGCAGTGGTTCATTGAACTGCATGGGGGACTACATTGAAGCATGTTTCTGGTGTTACTGACCTGTCTAGCTGACTCCTTTTTCCCTCTTTTGGCAGTGGAGAGTGTTTTCTGTTCAGGCACAGTTGCTGACTGAAGAAGCCCTACACCCTTTGTTCATCACAAAGTAGGAACAGAAAAGCAATAGCAAAACTTCCTTACCTGTTGTACATGTCAGGACACAGTTGTGTATGAAGAGGTATGATGGCTTCTTGTGATTGTTAGTGGCAGTGAAAATATTTTGTTCTGTTAGTTGGTGTTGGAAATAGGAGCTTCTCTTAAAATACTGGGTGTTTTTTAAATACAGTGTATTTTAAAATACTGTATATTTCAGTATAATAACATCAAAATACCATGTAGCAATAATCTCACTGTTAAGTGTTCTGCTGGAACCTCTTGAGACGCAGCTGTGCTTGGCTGGTAAGATGTCCAGTATTTGTCCAAAGGAACCACAACAGAGGCAAATTTTCCTTACCTACTTAGCCTGAGGACTTGGCAGGTCTCCTGTACTAAACAGGTTAAATTAATGGCAGATCTACAGTGAAAAGTTGAAGAAGTGCTATTGCTAGTTCAGTGCAAAGCACTCTCTAGTAAGTCTGCTTGGACTGACAAGCCCAGCTTGCTTCCAAGCACTGTTTAGCAGGTAGTTTCTCTCAAGTGTGGCACCTATCAGACCAACCCAGACCTTCTTTATGGTGGTTTGTAAGAAACAGCATAATTAACATCAAAAATAGCATTATGTGCTGTGCACACGTGTATGAAGCAATGCGTGAGACTCAGCTGATGCTGTCCATGCACAAATGTGATTCCTCACCAGAAAGTCACAGAGCGGTTTCACACCAGATCTCCTTTGTCTGCTTGGGTGTTCTCTTCATATCATACACAAGTTTACCCATTCCCTCAAACACCTATTTGCAACTCTCTGAATACGTTGAACCATTTCAAAGGTTAGCAGAATGGAATGTAAGCACGTCTTTCAGATTCATGAAAGAGACTTCAGGGAAAAATTAATAAATTCTTTAAATGTGCCACTGGAGTCATATGATACCAGTATTCAAGTTGAATGCCTGTAAGGACTGGTGACTGCTGAAAATGTATGGTCTCGTTTAAATGGCACTTTTCACTGCCAAAGTATTCGTGACCAAAGTTTTACTCATGGAAAAATAAAACTTGACACTTTCCAGTAGGGCATATGGTTGAAGTTTTGAAGACAGATGTATCTATTCAGAGGAGTTTGTTGAATCTGGGTGCCTTTTTTGTCATAACTGTAGCAAAGGACCAGGTCTTTCATTTTGTAAGTGACCCACAGCTTGTTTGAGCTAGTGAGAGTTTGGAGTACTCTGCACACTCTCAGAGGTTCAAACTGTATTATGGGAGCTGCACAAAGATACGTGAAAATACATATATACGTGTGTGTGTGTGTATATGTGATAATAGGGATACCTTTACCTGATGAAAGAATTTTGCAGTAGGTGAGGCTGCAGAAGCGTGAAAGGGAATTTGATGCCAAATTTAGTGCTTAGCTAACAGCCTCGTCTTGTGGCTCAATTTGTCTTATGGGAGAACTGCATCTAAGTTGGTTCTGCAGGCTTGTAGAAATGAGGAATCATTTTCAATTAATTCCAAAATAAGCATTCTGTATATACATATGACTTCATCTCAGAGGAAGTGTGCTTATTCAAGATAGTATTTAGATATGTATTTAAGCAAATGTGTAACTGTCAGTGAAGTCATAGAACTCAGAATATGCTTAATTCCCATCCTCATAGCAAGTCAGAGAGGAACATTTACTTGGGTAGGACTCTGCTTTTTTAAAATGATTTTTTTAAACAGAATAGCTGAGAATCTAGGATATTAGTATTGAATAGTTACTGAAGGATACATCAGAAATTGAAATCTAGGTTCAGAGGCATAGCTTGAGTTAAACATAAAAGATGAAGACTTTCAATCTTACAGCTAACAGTGCTGTGGAGTTCCTGGTTAAGGTGGAATTTGTAAGATTAATAAAAAAGCAGTTGCATTATTCTTCTTGTTCATTTTTCTTTTGATTTTTTTTGAAGCCTTCAAAGTTAGTTTCCTTTGAAGGAAAGCAATATGAAATATAGTGTGCTTAGGTTTTTTTTTTTTCTATTAAAAATGTTCCTTAATCATGGTAACATTTCTTTAAAATGTGATGCATAAATAATAAAATACGTGACGGCACTGCACAAAGATTATCTTGGCATGCGTTTGGGGTGACTGAGTCACTTAGAGAGCTTGATACTTGTTAATAATGTGATCATTGCAAAGTGTGCCAATGAAAACTTCATACCTCACCAGTACATGTGAGTTTAAGTTTGTTAGTGTGTTTTGTTTCAGCACATTTTCTGGTACTGGATACTATGGATATGTGAGCCTGTGGCTTTTGTGACACAGTAGAAACAAAGTGAGAATGGTTTCAAGAAGGAAAGGTCTCACATCCTTCCTTATCCTTCCTTATTCCTGCTGCCTCTTGGCTGCCTGCTCCTTTCATTTGCCTTGAACCAGTTTTGATGCCCATCCTATCACAAGGATGAACTAACTTACTAAAATGGAAGATAAGTATCCTAGCAAGAAAAAGGGTAAAAGTGCCTTTTTTTTTCTTTGTTAATAAATTGAATTATCCTACCTTGTAATCTTATGAATAAGTCAGCCATCAGTGGCAGTGAGGAGTTGTGTGTACTTTGCTGTCTGCTTCTGGGTGTTTATAGGTGCACACAACAGCTCTGGGGGAAACAGCAGAGGGGTGTAATGTGTTTTTCGTATGTTTGCTGTTAGCAGTATTGCAAGTTGTGCCTTAGCCGAGGTATATGACCAAGCAAGGCGGTTATCTACCAGTCCATGTTCACTGCAGTGATCATAAATGCCCAGTCCCACGAGGTGCATCCTGTGGTTAAACTGTGCAGAGTGATCACTAGCTCAAGTTTGTTCAGAGCTTGTAGTCAATAGCAGATGAGCATGAAGGGCATCACTATGGAGTTCTGAAGGTCTTGAACTCCTGTTGAGTAAGCAAAGATTTTACTTAGACACTTCTCAATTTTGTCCTGTTGATACAGTCCATAAAGCTCTCAGGCACCATCATGCCTGTTTGCAAGCACAGAGATGGGTGGGCTGGCATGAGCAGGGAGGTAGAGCCTCGTAAAGGTGACATACTCCATCACACTGCTGGCACCCCATGTCATGCTGTCTGAAGAAGACACAATGCCCTGTAGCACTCCGGTTACAACTCCTTGGTGTGACGCAGCTTCTGTGGGGTCTCACAATGGGAAAAGAAAGGGAAGAGTGTGTCATATCTTACTGCTCAAAGTGCTAGAAAGCAGGAGTAATCCATGATTGGAGGGAGGGACAAGCAATGGAGGGAAACCAGAGAAATTCCTCTTCCTTTTAGCAATAGTAATCTGTTAATTTATTCCAGTAGCATCGTGAAACAGCGTTCAACCAAGTATTGTGTAGGATTCCTTTCTCCTGTGTCAAATACAGCTGAAGACAGGCCATTAATTTGCAAGAGAGTTTGTTTGGAGTTTGTCTGTTCTCAGTGCAAATAGAAGAATCATTTTGGTTCTTTAAAAAAAAAAGTAACTTTTGAAGTTTATGTCAGTCAGCAAAGTGGAGACCAACTGTTATTGCAAAAAGTGCAGCTGCTTAGAGATCCAAAGCATTGCAAGATAACTGTGGCTATAGCTATGTTCTTCTCTCTGTGGTGTTTGCACTGTTTGCTTAAGGTTTTCTGTTACTAAAAACCAGTATTTGTTCAAAGGTGCAAGAAATTGTTCATCTCTTGTAGGCATGACTATTGTTCATGCTGCCAGAGGACAGCATTGTGGGTACTATAGTTTTGTTTATCAGAGTCTTGTGACCCTGAAAAACACTAAAAAATCCCATTTTGTAAAGATAGCCCTGTAACATTTAGTACTTTTGTGCTTCAGATCATTGGGGATGTACCCCTTCCACAGCTTCCTCTCTGGCGCTGTGCTTCAGCCAAAGGAAGAAAGTGTGGAAATTGTGTGGGAATGAATTACTTGGAAAAACAGATTTCCTATTTGCCCATGAAGAAAATGGTGGGTTTTTGTAAGGAGCATCAAAATCTTCATGGAATATGAGCAAAAGATGATGCTCTTCAGAGCAGCAGTTTCATTTAAGGTGCTTGTATGTATCAGCATACTGTTGTTCAGTATTTCATCTTTTTAACAATATCCCTTTTCCTCCACTTCTTGCAATTGACTCTCAGCTTCTGCAGGTAGTTCAAAATGTTCTGAGTGTTGAATTTGCTGAAGGTCAGAATAGAGGATCATCTCAATGCTGTACCTGGAGGATTCCGGTCCTGGGCTTCTCTCTGCCTTCCAGTAGCTATAAAAATTCATTTCCCATCCCCCTCTCCTTGTCTGTTTGCAGGTTATCTTGACGAATCAGATTACCACATCACTGAGCAGGGGCCCTGGCATCCAAGCAGACCTGGTGTCTCCAGCTGATGATTTGTCCCTGTCTGAAGGTAAGAAATCCCTTCTATCAGAACTGAAACTCTACATGGACACAAATGCACACTGTAACTTGCAGTCTTCTATTGAAATACAGGGGGCTGAGAGAGTCAAATTATCAAGTCTAACCTAACACAGTCTTGGAACAAAATTATTTTCTAGTTTCTCTGAAAATCCATTTATAATTTTAAAAAAAGTATGTAGAATTGCTAAAAGGGTCAGACACTTGCTAAAGGCTGGAAATGTATTTTTGAGCCATGTCAGTTTCTCAGCATTGTACTGTCACTCACATGCATTTAAAGCATTATTTTGTCAGGCTTCTAAAGCTGCTGCAAGAGTAAATACACAGGCTAGTCTGCAAATTTCATCTTATCTAATGGTTATCATCGATTCCAAAGAGAACCAACTGGTCACAAAGGAAGGAAAGCAGATCCTCAGTCCTGTTCCTTGAATTACACTTGTTTGGTTTTCAGTGCCTCAGGCTGCATCTCTCTGTTGTATGAATGTAATATGGAGATTTTCATGATGCTGTATATTGCTTTAAATCTTTGTGCTTCTGTTTTCTGCACAGAATGAGAGAAAAGCACTTTTTTGAGCAGTAGTGAGGACTTAGTGTGCTAAGAAGAAAAGATAATTCTGAATCAAGGTTTACAAAGTAATATAATAATTTTGATTTTCCCCACTTGAAAAGAACAGTCAGAGTAGCCTTGTGAGGGACAGATGCAGAAAACTTTGTTATTTAGTGTTCAGTTCATGCATAGATCCAAATGTATGATGCAAAGCAATGCTCACCTTTCTTGCAAATGCAAGAAATTAATTGCATATAGACTTTCCACTTCGCGTAACGTGGCTATTTCCCCTCTTTGTCTCCTTGCTGCGCTTTCTGGTGGTTCTGATCAGCTCCTCTGTGTTCTGGTTGATCACGTACAGTTGTCTCAAGCTTGTCTGACTTAACACAAGTACAGCTTGGTGGCAAAAATAACTAAGTAGTGGTTAAAACTGACATTATTTCTGCAACTCATTTCAGTGGACAAGAGAAAGAGGTTGAAGGTAGATTTAAACAGAATGTCAGGGAGTAGCAAGTAACTTCAGTACAGTGCCTTAACACTGACTGACGTGTTTACTGCAGAATTTTGTCAATAGGGGTCTGGCAAAGCACAGCCTATTGAATAATTTTGGAATTGTGCTTGTGGCTTTTGTTGCTTATACCCACTTCCAAAGTATCTCTGAAGTACGTGGCTCAAATACTGCTCCCTACCTCTGGCAGAAAGATTTGAAATTTGGTAACTAGAGTTGGAGGAGGTGTAATTTTTCACCTTTATAATTTCCTTATTGACACAAAGTTGTTGTGCATTGTCTTATTAAATTTTCTTGATCACAGTGCTCATGCTTCTCTTTGTCCTTTAGAATTGCTGTGGATGAGCTTCCTTGGGAAAGAAAGGTACAGCTGACTCTGATGTGGGAGTAATGACAAAATATGTTTTCAGTAGAACTTATTTTTGTCCTGTGGCTAAAATATTTGAAGATACTTAGGAAAAACACATGGAATAGTTGAAATGTTTCTAAATTTCCCAGCACGTATGAAAGATTTGCAGTGCTGTGTATGAGCTGTAGTTCAGGAATATTCTAGAATCAGGGCTATGCAAGAGATGGTATAATGATTTTCCTAGCGGTTACAGGTTTTTAATGAATCTATCATGTTGTGCCAAAACTACCACCACTGCTTTTCTCCTTTTAGCTTAAGAATGAGTTAAAATATGTTGGTGCTCTGTGTTTTATTCCTTTATTACTCTCATTCCTTGTTTTTAATTAAGGATCTGAAGTAGCAAGATGTGTCAGCGTCACACTTGTTGAAAATGGAAACGTTTATTTTGCCACAAGACAAGAACAGTACAGACATCAGCAGTGCAGGCTCCTTTCCAAAGTCAAGTTTTATCAAGGGATGTAGGGCTGATAAACTCCTTTCCTTCTCTCCCTTCCCTCCTTTCTTGACTAACATTGATATGGCATTTACTTACTGTTGTTGTGTAATGGAAGAACACAGTGCATCTCCACACTACATGATTTTCTCCCTATGTCTGCCTTATTTGTAAAATGGCTGCTTCTGGATTTCTGTTTTTCGTCGCTTTTAACCTCTGATGTCTTTCTGTGAGTAAATGTGGAATTTCAGGCTCATTCAACATCTGATTTCCATGTTTGTCTTCCTGTCAAAAGACACAGGTGTGGCCAGTGTGTTTTGGTGGGTTCTTGTAACATCATGGTGTTGACCGGTCCTGAGAAAGTTCCCCCTTAATGTATTTGAATGTTAGCTCTTGAGCAGCCTGAAAGCAGCTATAAACTTCCAATAGTCTTTTGTACTTTCAGAATCCTAAATTAATTTGTCTTCTAGAATTGGTATGATAGTAATAATACTTACTACTCTTTTGCAGCTGTAGAATTTACAGGAAAGAGTAGTTAGGTGAGTAGGCCAAGTGCACAAAGAGTGTATGTTACAGAGTCAGGGATAAGAGGCCAGATTTGTGACTGGGTTCTTGTTCCATGTCACTCATCACCAACTAAAGCTGAATTTGAACCAGTGACCTAGATGTGAAAGGACCCATAACACATTAGTCCTGTAAGCAACTCAGACTGCTTGGTTTGGGTATGTCTAATATGTTGTTTTAATCCTATCTAAAATCAGAGTCCCTTCACTATAAATGGTTTGCTAAAAGGGTAGTCTTTCTTAGATGAGGCTGAAATGAACATTTCCAACTAAATGTGCTATTAGAAAGAAGTGGAATGTTACAGTGTCCTTTTTTTTTGCTTCTGATTGTGCTTGAGAATTGCTTGGGTTATGTGTTAGATTAGGCAAGAAACCAAGGAAGCTGTTCATCTGATGTGTGACAGAAAGTTAATCTGATGAACAAGCTGAAAGGACATTGTCAAGCTGTTTCAGGCTCAGAGTTTTTCTTCTGCAAAGTTGTAATCTAGTGCATGAAAACTTGTGTCCTAAAAACACATTAGATTTTTAGAAGAACATTAATGGATTTATGAAAGCAGTGCTGGCTGTAAAATCCCACCACTTATGTAGCAGTGTAAGAATTCATGAACTGTTTGTTGGTATTTCTTGTAGGAAATGGTTATGTCTAGCTAAATTCCCAGATCTATGCCTACTTCTGCTTCCAGATAGACCAAAAAAAGCATAGTTTGCCACAAATTAAGGGATGAATAAAATGCCAAAGTTTCTCTACTTATAGTATGAGTCCTTACATTCATTTGGCCTTTACATACTTGTCAGATTATCAGCTGAAGGAGTTATAGCTAATAATATTTTTCTCTAGCTCTAAAATCCTCAGACTTTTAATGCTGTCACTTCTTCCCTAATTACCAAACTCAGTTTTTACTTGTAGCTTTACCATTTTTACATAGCCATCTCTCAAACCATGGCATCAGAGGGGATAGTCTGGAGGATGATGGTGGACGTTGCGGTTTCACTTCTATTCTTGCTTTGTGGAGTAGCCTCTGTTTATTTCTTCCAGTCAAAGACAACTTGGAGAAGCCTAAAGTTATTTTACATTGCTGGGGTGGTCAGACAAGCCCAGGAGTACATTAAGAACTAATGCTTTATCATTTAAATATTAAAAAATAGCTCTTGCCCAATTAAAATAATACCTTATTTAAAAAAAAAAGGTTTCAAGCTGCATTAGGCTTTATGAACAGTAGAAATACTTAGTGTAACTGTTAATGGGTTTTTTAAAACAAGTTGTCTGTGTCTCTGACTGTACTATTTTTGCTATTTTTGTGAAGTTCACATGGCTAAATTTTACCTAATACAAAAAGTCTCTAGAAACTAATTTTAAGCCTGTGTATTTTAGCACTAGGTGGACAGGGAAATTTGTGTTTCATTTATGTGCTGCAAAGAGATAGGACAAGATGACCTACTTGAGGTCCCTTCTAGTCCGCCAGTGCTTATCCTATTAATGTATTTGCCAGCTGCGAGCTTTAACTTCCTCTAACAGACATCAAAGCCAAACTCCATCTTTCGTGGAAAAAATTCAGGGGTGTGTTGGTATGAACAAGAACAGCATCTTCCTCCCACCCTGCACAAAGTGTCAAGCAAAAACAAAAGAAATGTGTCTTGGGCTTCTTCAGTCTCAGCTAGTACTTTCAAATATTTGTTTGAAAAAGTCTGAATTATTTTGTGTTTAAAATTGTCTCCAAACTTGCACTAGATTTGGGGAGGCCAGTGTTCAATCTTCTCTCATTTGTGTTCATCAAGTGGTTTGTCATAGCATTTTATATCTTTAGTGCACAGTGTGAGCAATGAGTTTAGTCTGACCTTTTCTTCTTTGTTGCTCTGATCTTGAATTCTTTTAAGCTGTTGAGCAGAAGTAGGCTTTTGTGTTGTGGAGACTGGAGAACACTAAACTACCATATCTCCCACCCACAGGATTTTCCTACTTTCATTTAGGAATAGAAGATTTGAAGCTGGAATCTTCAGCCTCTCTTCCTTGCTTTGCTCTTGATCTCTTGACATATTGTGGTTAAATTGTTTTATTCTTCCAGCCTCAGTTTACCTTTTTTTAAGATTTGGGGCTTTATTTTTATTCTGCATCTTTTTTCCTTAATACTTCAAGATATTCCTATGGGGAAAATGATGGATTAACCTTCTCTTCACCTCGCTAAGATCAGTTCTGTAGTTTATTACTTCTCTCCCTTCAAATCTCCTTTTTTCAGTCCTGGTGCCAAATGGAGTGCAAACACTGAAGGAATTATCAAGTGAACTGAGGAGCCCCCAGAGATCAGAGGCTGTTGGTTGGTTTAGATTTGCTTATTTATTGATTTATGTATATACTTAATGCTTAGGATTGGACCCACAGGTGATTTAATTAAACTAAAAAAGTATATTCTGTGAAGCATAAACATACCTGTTTTGCAGGAACCGTGAGCTTATGAATCAAGTAGCTGGTAAACAAGTTTCTAAAACACTTCCTCTATGTACTTTTAAAGCTAATGCAGAATACTTCATGTCTTCATGAAGTTCTCCAGAAGGATAGGAATTTAAATGCATTGGAAAATATCTAAGAGTTTGGCATGTTTTAGGCCTTTAGTATTTTAGCTGAATGCTCTGTGAATTAGGCCACATCTATGCATACTGAAGAGTAAATTTCCCAACTGAGACTAGTGTGTGGGTGTGAACCCTAAAAGCACATTCCTGTAAAGAGGGGACCATATCAGTGTATATAAATATCTGAAGGGAGAATACCAAGAGGATGCAGTCAGGCTCTTCTTGGTGGTGTCAAGCAGTAGGACAAGAGGCAATGGGCAGAAACTCAATTTTCAGGAAGTTCCACCTGAACATGAGGAAGAACTTCTTTACTGGGAGGAGGCACTGGAACAAATTGCCCAGAGAGATTATGGAATCTCCCTCACTGGAGATATTCAAGAACCATGTGGATGCAATGCTGTGTCATGTGCTCTGGCATGACCCTGCTTCAGCAGGGAGGCTGGACCAGATGATCCATCGTAGTCCCTTCCAGCCTTACCCATTCTGTGGTTCTCTAATGCAGTTCTCTTCTTGGTTTATGGCTTATGGAGATAGGGAAGTGCTGCACTATAGCTTTTGCTGCATGATTTTGCTACAGTCTTGATGATACAGGGAAACATAGTGAGATTTGCGTCTGTGCTTGCTTTGATATGAATTACTATTCTCACCTCATGGTTTGATTGGCATTTAGGGCCAACATCAGGAACCCTTCCATGATGGGACAAGAGAGCTCAGTGACCCACAGGATTTTACCTCCAGGTCTGAGAGTTGGGCATCTCTGACTTCAGTGCTGGAGTTGATAGTTTCTTAAGTCACTGGTTCTAGTTCACATGAGCTCAGTAATGAAACAGCTGGAGTTGTTTCTTTTTAATCCTTTATTTCGCTGCTGGACTTCATATCTCAGCTACATTTTAAGAATCTGCTCCAGAAGAGACCGTGTTATCCTCTTCGCCAGCTAACAATTCTGTGGGAACCTTTTTATTCCTTCAGTCTGTCCTGTCTTTGAGTTACTTCTCCAGTTTTCATGAAAAACATTGTTAGCCATACCTAATTCTCAAAGGTGAGAAGGAACTCATGTTCCTTAACCTGCTGGAAGAGAGCATAGTACATCCACTTCAGGACAGGTAAACAGAGGGCACCAAAAGAGGAGGAAAATTCATTGATAAAATTCGTTAATACATGTTGTAGGGAAAAACAAGCCTTCTCAAAATAGGATTTCATTCTTGTGTTTGCTCTATATTCACATTTCTTGTAACTCTGTGCTCTTAACAGTAGTGGGGTCTGCACTCTTGTGCTTCAGTAGAAGGAAAAAACCTTTCTGGTTGTAGAGAACAACACAAGGAAGTGCACCATTATTGTAGGGCTTGGAACAAATGATAATAACCATTAGGGGAAATGATACCGTGGTTGTTTCTGCATGAGGTAGGGTTGTGGTGGTGTATGGAGCAGTTAGATTTCATGATAACAATTGCCATGTTCGCCTGTACTAATTTTGATGCTATATTTCACCAAGTGGGAAGTAGTGACATAATAACATCCAGCCAAATTTTAACGGCTTTTTAATGAAAAGATAAATCTCTCAGTAAAACAGTGTTGCAGAGACTGTATGTGTCTGTGGAAGTTCCAGCTTGAATGACATATGCATAATCACTTGATCTAGACTACAGAAAGGTTGAAAACTGTCAGCAGGGGCATTCAAAGACCTCTATATATCAGTTTAAGAGAATCTCCATTCCTCATACCCTAATTGCCACGATGAGAGTGTACAAAGTTCTACTGCTGTGTTGTGGTTTCTGTCTGAAGACATGATGTGACTTCCAATCATTAATCAATGATTAGTAATCCAAAAACCCTCCAGGTACCTTTGCTGGGAATCATTCATCTATATAATGAGAAGCACAATAACAGAAGTGATTACAGTCATAGTTGAGTGGTTAGAAGTTACTGCCTCTCAGCTGCTAAGTATCTTACCTCCACTGAGTAAAAAAGTGCAACTGGGTATGTGCTACACCTTCCAGTGCAAAGGAGGTGTTGAATCCTGCTGCACACATCAGCTTACTCCTGTGTTCTGTAACTGCATGAAGTTTGACAGCATGCATGGGTCAGTCACTGAGTTTCAGTTGATGGCATGTAGGTGTAAAGTATTGTAAGAATTTGCAGTTGGTAATTTCCTTATGCCCTAAAAATGTTTAAAAGTAAGGTTAACTCATATTTGAGTGTGGCTGAATACAGAACTTTTTACTGTGATCCTGCAAATCAGTGGTTTAAATCAGAAACATGAGGCCTGGCTTGGTTCAAATTCCTTCTGCAGCCCTACACATTGCACCTCAGTGTTGGTGGACCTTATCTTTCAAATTACATTGTAAAAAAATGAGTTCAAGGATAAGAAAGAGCTAAACACCATTTGCCCCTGTGCACAATGACCAATTAAATTCTGTCTTAAGTCACTGCGGGTTGTCCTTAAATCTGTACAGAGGCTGGGGACAAAATATTCAGCAATCCATAGTATTCAGTCCCATTTCTTCTGGAGTTTTATAGTACCGTCACTGGATCTTTATTCTGATAGAGCTGGAAGGGACTAGGAGGATTTTGATACATGGGAAAACATCACTATGGGAATTACGTTTGGCTTGTGGCCTTACATGAAACATATGGCTCACCTGCAGAACTTGAAGCAGTTAAGAGTGACCCAAGGTACAAGTGCTATACCAAAAGGGAAGGCGAGGGTGAGGGGACAGAGGATAATTTTAGAGTCTCATGCCTATGTTCTAGTTGCAGTTCCAGCTGTGTTTCCTCTGGGTTTACTGCAGGATGTTTGAATAAAGTGGCTCCTTGTTAATCTCAGGCAGTTTCTATGATTGATGATTCCCCTTAATCGTAAAAAGAGCACCTTGGTGTTTCTGCTTAATTTGTGTCTATTTCCTGCTTTAATATTGCAATAATAATTTATTGTCTTAAATAATGGAAGTTTATAACTTGTTAGCCTTTTTTGGACGTTGAAGCTGAGTGCTCTATCATGTGAATGAACTTCTTCCCAGTGACAGTCTGTTCCTAAAATATTACATTGAAACCCAGACATAACACAACAATAAAAGACAGTATACGATTGGTACATTATTTCTTAATTTAATTAAACTGGAGAGCATGAGCAGATTTTGCATGCTTCACATGAACAAGATTAATCTAGTCTGGACTCTACTGGTCTTCTCATAGTATCAGTTACACTAAAAAATAAAAAGAAGCATTCAGAGGAGAGCAACGCAAGTGGTCACAGTGCAGTACAGGAAGATAGGTGAAGAGATGGTAGAAAGATAAAATGCTCAGAGATTAACTAAAGGATGACTGTTTTTACTAATTTCTGCTCTCCTAAAATGTCCTGCTGTTGCTCCAGTCCCTCAGGCAACCTACAGAATATTCCTGCATGAGCTGATGCCTAACTAGCACCAGGAAGGGTAGAAAAGACAATGGGTCAAGTATGAATAGCTGCACTGTTAACAATGGAAAATTTGTCACAAAGAAAGCAAACCAGATGCTACTATTGAGTATGCAGCCATGATTCTTTGGGAGTAATTTGAGCCAGTCTGATACCTGGCAGGAGAGTATCCATGGCTGGCACATGGATATGCAAGGCAGTAGTTTGGGCATGTTTTAGCTGAATATTCAGAAGTTGTTTCTGAGTGCAAAATCTGTTAGGCCAGCTGTTCCCAAATGGTTTGGGTTTGTGCCTCTGTTTTTGGTGGTGAACTCACCCCAGCCAAGCTTGCGACCCTAAAGGCTAACGCAATCACATCTCTGTCAGGCTTGCGACCCCACTCTGTGTGGCTGTGACCCTGCTGGAGGTTACAACCCCCGGGTTGGGAATTGTTGGGGTGGACTGTCAGTCCTGCTGGGGGAGCACTGGATATGCCCCGTCTAGGCCAGGATCGTCACAACAATTGCCTTCAGATCTCACAATAATTTGTAGGCCCCTGACACCATTCTGAGAGTGCAGCTTATTAGAGCTGACATGTCACTTTGGTACACCAGGAACATCTCGGAGATCAAAAGGTCATAGTCCTCCCACGCTGCCACAGCCTTTCTTCGTGAACTCGCCTCTCCGTCTTCCCTGTCAGTTGGCTGGCAGCAAGCCCCGGCACCCTCGTGGTGCGCCTGACTTGGCCACGGCTGCTGGATGGGTACCAGCTGCCACTTCTGCTGCAAGCCACCCTTTCCAAAACTGTTCTCCCTGAATACTCCTTGCCTTAACGAAAGGATTGATGTCTGTCTCTCTCTGCTGAAATGATTAAGTGTTTTGTTCAAAGTAATTAAAAGCTATATAGGGCAGTGTTAGTGGAGATGGGCTAAGCTTTCCCCTCTATTTTGTAAAACTAATTCTGTTATTCGTACTGTCCATATGAGCACAGTCTTCTGGATGTAGGATGCTGATGGAGAAATAAACAGAAGGTAGCCTTGTGTGATGGCCGGTGTAGCCTGCAAGGCTAAGGGCTTGATAAGCCATGCAAACACCCTTTTTAGCATAAAATGACATGTTACAGATGTCCTAATTAGACATCTGATTTTTAATCCTTGTTCTGTTGCATTTTTAAGTGGAGTTTATAAACAAAATCAAAAATAGATTTCAAAAGTGTTCTTTTGAAAGCATTCATTACCATAATGGAAAATAGTAACGTTTTAATAGCTAACTGATAGTGCAAGGCCAGTGATTTGTTAATTTACAGGCATAGAAGTTTGACAGTGGCATTGTTCTATAAATCCAACAAGGGGAGGAGCCTGCAACAGGTGATTGATTTTTACTTAGTTTTGTCAACAGATCCTGAAAATTGCCAATGATGGCAGAAAGGAAAGAGGAGGTTATGGTGCAGAAAAATATTATAATTTCCTATCATTTGGATTAAAACCTGCATTGCATAAAATTAGCCCAGAATTCAGTCTGCACAAGTCTAGTTTCAGAGCTCTATGTGAAGTGCTTTGTTTAAGGATGTTGCTGGACTGATTTTCTGTCAGGTGGGTGTGTAGAAAGCACGACACTGAAAATGGGAACAGCAAAGCCAAGCTGTGGACTGTGTAAGTCACTCGAGTAAATGCTCAGAAAATCTGATGTTACTGGTCACTGTACATGTACTCTAAAAAAGAAAAAATTGTTTGAAACTTTGCCTCTGTAACTTGATCGTCCCTTAGACACTAATTACATGTCAGAAAATGGAGCATAAAGTCTCCTCCATCTGTCCAGGTTGGATTTGGTGCACAAAGGAGCATATCCAATTCATAGAGCCTCTTAGGTAATCAGATTAATATCTCCCGAGCTGAATTTACCCTTTTGATAGTGAGTCTTTCATATGCTATGTTTCACATATCACATTCTTTTGGAGCTCTGTGGCTTTTCAGTAATTTCCTTGAAATCTGTATGTGGTATGTCTACCCTCATTTGAGCTGTTCTTGGAACACATGTCAATTAGATGTGTTTCTTGCATTCTCTTAATGGCATAGTTTCCCTGGAGTCAAAAACTGAGATCATTTGTTTAATTTAAAAGCAAAAGGGTATGGAACTATGATTTCAGGCTTCAACAGCTATGCTTCTGTAGCTTTGAAGGAATGGGGAAAAAATTTTGATGTCTTGCACACAAAATAAATAAATTCTTGAGTTGATAAAGTATCTGATTCCATCCAGATTTTTGCTTCCCTTGCTTATCTTTCAAATTTCATTCTTTTTTTTTTAAATAGTAGGTTTTTGACTTGTCAGATTTCATTGTTTATTGGTTTTGCTTAGTGAAACAGAAGGCTGGATTTTGGTAATTTAGAAGAACTGTAAATTATGCAGGGTGGTGCATAATTAAAATTTATTATAAGCAATCTGAATTAGAATCTGAATACAGAATTCTATTTCAATCTGAATACAGAATTCTATTTCAAATGTTCGGAGCTTTTGGCTCTAAGATGTTCTGGGAATGTATACTATATAGGCGGTCCTATATTTGTTCAAGTAAACTGAAAGCATGAAAACTCCCATATTCAACCAGCTCCTCCAGTATGGTTTGTTTTGTACCTCAGATTTCTTCCAGCCTGCATGTGCAATGGGCTTTTCCTTGAGATTTTGAAACAAGTCCTCAATGATCTTAGCTTGCTGCGTGTTTGTTCATGATGCGGGCTGGTTTTGATGTGCACCAGCTAGAGAAGTTTTATAACAAATTAAACCAGATATTTTGGTGCTAGCTAGCTCCATGCTCTCCAGCAGTGCTCAAAGCCATCCTGAAGGCAGAAGAATCTAAGCCAATTGCTGGTTATCAAGCCACAGCCAGAACAGGGACATTCTTACAGGGAACCAGAGCAGGCGAGTTTGGAACAGAACAATGACGCATTCACAGGGTAGTTAGAGGGGGATCAATACCAACTCTTTTGGTTGTCTGATATTACTGTGCCAAATTATTTGCTAATGGGGGCTTGCTTCTTAAACAAAAATATGAAATGTATTCTCTTGTGTATTTTTGTGTGAGTCAGGCAATACAGACCACTTCCAAAGATCAGTAGGAGGGTTTAATTATAAGCTGTTAATGGCTGTTGCCTGACTTGTGGTTACTGAGCTCAGGTAATACTTGAAATACAAGAAACAACAGTAGGCATTTCAGTAGGGTGACAGTTCAAATCCTAGCTGATAGGATTTGACAAGCTCATTTGTGCTGCAGCCTGAGCTGCCATGTTTTTCTTTTACTGTTGTTTATGCTATGAAATATGACATTTTGTCTCCCTTTGGCCGACAGTCACATCTCAGTGGCAGTAAACATTTGCCTCAAGTACCAAATTCCTGGGTTCGGTCATCATCAGCATCTGCTGCGGAATGATCTTTCATAAATACCACCCAACTCACTTTTCCCTTGCTGTCTCCTCTGTTGTAACTTCAAACTGATAATGTTGATGTTTTGTTTTAAGACTTGAAACAACGCCTGTCATGTTTTTGAGAGTTATGCTCTCTACTGAAAACTGCTACCCACTGAAGGACAAGTGACTAAGGAGATGGGCCTGCAGGGTTTTTTGGGCTTTAGAAGTCTGTAAATCTTTTCTTGTTAACGTTTGTTAGGAATGAAGTTTAGGACAAACTTTAGTGCCTTCAAGCTAATAGAGTGCCTGTCAGTGACCGAATCTGAATCTCAAGAGGAAAAGTTCACAGTGGGTTCAGCTAAAAATGCCAAAAACCTTACAGAGCCTTTAGTTTGTTCTTTCAGCTGTGCACCAGAATCATGCAAACTAGCAAAGACCGGTGACATTACTTTCCTCCAGGTTAGTATGAGGTAACTCTGAACAGCATGGGATCAACATGTCAAGTCCTTAATGGCTTTTGGCCAAGTCCTTGGCTTACCATCCAAAACTGCCCAGTTCTGCTTTTCCTGAGGGTGCATCTGCTTCTTAGTCAGCACTGTGGTGGTCATGTGAGCTAGTGTGAAATAAGCTGTTGGGATCCAGGGAGTTCAGCAGCAGATGAGTCACAGAGGCAGAGAGGTCAGCACAGCATAGTCTTTCTAGTATTTACCACACACAATGTAGCTATATCCTGAGATGAGCCTGCCTTCCATTGAAATGAAGTGCCTGGATGAGACGATCCTATGGGTGAGGGAAGGTTATATCACCTTAGTGCCATTCTGACAGTGCAAAGGACTTGGAAAACTTATTTTAATGAGCTGTGGATTTTCCTTTGGGATACCTTGTTTTCTTCCCTTGTTCTAACAAGATATTTTTGTCCAGTAGGCTGAATAGTAATTGAAAGCAAGTCATTGGTATTTCATTTGTGCCCATGCAATATAGGGCAACTTTGAATTTGTTATAGCTTCAGCCCAGGATTTGTGGTTCTTTCTAAGGTGGTAAAAGGTCACCTGCATTTTGGTGTAGTGCAGTTTTGAGTCAAAAGCATATTAAACAAATAAGTAACAATTGCAACTTTCTGTGTCTGTAAACAGTGGATTTTCAGCAGATCTCAACATGATGAAGTACTTACTTTGATTGTGCCAAAAATTTTTGTGACAACTGTGATATGAATGAAAACAAAAATGTGTTTTATCAGAAGTAGCATGTTCTGTGGAAATGTGTTTTTGCTGGTAAAACAAAAATCTTGAACAAAAAAAGGAGACAAGGCAGAGGTTCTTGATCATCACTGGAGACATGTTACACAAAATGGTATCTGGGTTATTGTCTGGATGTTTCTTTTTTTTTTTCTCTCTCACCACTCTTGCACTCTTCAAACTAAAAATTTGTTGTTTTGTAAGGTTTTACTTTTGCTAAATTAGTGAAGAATAAAACAAAAATAAAACTGTTTCCCAGTCAGCCCTGCTTCTTAGTTCCATATGAAATTATGTGGTGCTTGTCTTGCATTTTGCACAGGTACCTGTGGTAGTGGTGTGCCATATTCTAATCACTCTGATAAACAATACCTTGCCAGTGGTTACCTTGCATATATTCGTGAACAGTTCCTATACTCAATGGTGCTATTAAAAATGTTTGAGAGATTGCTGTCCAGTTCCAGCAGTTTAAATGCTAATATGAGTTATTACTTCAGAATTTAATAGCTGCTTCTGGTTATGATAGAGTTGATTTAAGCCTGCAAGCTTTTTAAAACTGCATTTGTTGCTTCCTCTCTGCAGTGTGGTTTCCTCCTTTGCTGCCTTCAAAACATTGTGGTCTGGGCTGTTGGGTGAGGTGACATGTCCTATTTACACCCCTTTGGAAAAGACTGCGTCATGGGCACTTGAAGCTCTGTGGGGTTTTCTTAGTTCAGATGCTCAGATGTGGCTTCCTGTCATCACCTGATTCCTTACTTTGAATGCTAAAATAATCTTGCTACCTTTGTTGTTATTGTCTGAACCTTAAGAAGAGGACAGGCATAGATTTTAATGTTATCTCAGTGTGTTGTCTGTTGTGGAGCGAGCATGGCAATCATCAAAACATTACATGGCATACACTCCCTAATGGCTTACCTCTGAAGAAGGCTTCTTATTTGTCTCATTGACTGCCCCTGCTGCCTTTCCAGTCTCCTCTCCATCTCCAGGGACACAATTACATGTTGATTCAATTATTGAGGCAGTCACACTCTTGTCGATGATGCACAGGTCTTTCAAACATTAAATCAAGACATCAAGACCTAGTGATACCAAGTCACATCAGTAAAAAATGGTAGGAGGGTCTGAACAGAAAATATTTTTTACTCCTTAGTCTCGTAGAATCCCGTGATGCCCAGACTGATTGTGGTCAGTATAAACTCTTCTAGCCAGGGCCTTGTGCCTTCAGTGTCTGTGCTGTAATAGCCCTGTGTGTCTCGTTACTATCTTGTTAGTAGTTAATAAACCAAGTGGTGATAATTCTGTTCTTCCATTTTTGTCTTCAGCTGGCTTGACCATGTAGTGGGAACAGAGTTGATAGCAAGCATTCTTCCTTTTCCCTGTTTCCAACAGCATTAAAACTGTCCTGTGCTTGAAGGTTCTGCACTCAGAATTGTGATAACAGAACAAACAGGCCAGGAAACTAAATTTAAAATGGTTATCTAAATCTCTCAATTCACCAGCCCTAAAAATGGCCCTGCCATATTTTCCTGCAATTTCCCAGTTCCTTGAAATGGGAAACATTAAAACAGCTATATAGTAGATGTGTTTAGTTGGAGGGTTCACGATCAGCTTCGTATCTGATGGAACTACAAAATTCAACATACAAAATAGTGTCATTCATTGTTTATCCTCAAAGTTTTGGCAGAAATGTGTCAAACACAGCTCAGCAGGATTGCTGCAGCCTACCTGTTTGAAAGCAGCTGGTGATTTGAGATATCTCAGGTTCTGGAGTCTATGCTGAGATGGCTTAAAGGGCATAAATATTTTCTGTTTTTTCGTTTTGAATTGTTATTTTATTTTACAAAATCAAAGATTAAAGAATCAGACTCTTCACATTAGGCTTCTGGATAAGTTGTAGTACTAAAAATGTTATCCTGTACTTGTTTTCTTATTTTTAAAAGAACTGTTTCTTCCTCCTTTACCCTTTTTTTCCTTTCTGTGGCAGGCCTAGTATCACTTTGAGGTTCTTGTGTATTTCCTTTTGCATTTTCTGGATGGTCTGTTTCTTTCTTTCCCTTTATAATCTGAACACTACAGGCAGTTGTACTGTGTGTATCATCAGTGGTTTTCAAAATCTGAATGGGTAAAGGCCTGAGTAAGCTGGTCTGAGATACCTGTCCCAGATACAGGAGGTAGGATGAGAGACCTGAGGTCCCTTCCAGCTGGAAGTATTCTTGGAGCTTATGATGCTACATTTTTGTCTGTTTTGTACTTTTGTTTATTACTGTCATTTTCTAGATATGCTCTTCTTTGCAGTGCTACATTTGTTATACCTATTTATTGATTTATACACACGGTTACACATTTTGATGAATCTCTAATATGTACTGGATGCATTAACCAGGACTCTTTACAAAGACAGGGATCTTAATTCTCCTAATAGCTAATTCCCTAATAATAAATCTACTTACTTTGATGCTGTTAAATGTGCTGATGGTTTGAAGATTATCATTTCTGTCAACTCAGGTTAGTAAATACTTAATACATTTTGAGATAGAATAGTGCTACTTGAAGGCAGGAGTAGGAAGGTATTTTCTCTTCTGAAGCCTTCTGTGTGATTTTAGAATGTTTTTAAGAGAACTTGAAGAAATTCTGGGGGGTTTTTTTCCCAAATCTGAACTCTGCA
The DNA here is from genome assembly GCA_013397155.1 of Irena cyanogastra. Taxonomy (NCBI): domain Eukaryota; kingdom Metazoa; phylum Chordata; class Aves; order Passeriformes; family Irenidae; genus Irena; species Irena cyanogastra. Next base: position 147,010 of record VWZV01010970.1, read on the forward strand.
GATAAGATAATTCTTTTCCTCTTGAAATAAGCAATGAAAATTTTAATGGAAAAACTACTTTTGTTGGTAAACCCCAGGGAGTGATTAATAGCATACATACAGATCTAGAGGACATCCCTAATTTTGGCTTAATGAGAGCTCTGGCCTGCCAAATCTCTTGCAGTACACATCCCCTTGTAACTCACAGTCCACTTCTCTCCTCTCATATTAGTCTCAGGATAACAGTAAACTGCCAGTAAGTTACAGCCCTCAAATGTTGACATTTCTTGAAAAAGTAACTGGGCGTAACATCAGCGATGAACTTACGGTAACTAACCAGGTGTAGCCAAGGTGTGTTTAAAGAGACTTTTAAATCACACCTCATGGTCAACATTAATGTTTCCCTAGTACCTAATATAGGCTAGATGAAAAGAATTTTGGTACTTTGAGGGTATTGGCAGAAACAGCTGTGCCTTCTACTTACATCTGTAGTTAGGAAAATAATTGCTCAAAGCAGACTGTACTTTTAAATAGATTTTAGTATTACTGTAAGGCACTAAGCCGATCTCTCTGCAAACCGTAGTCTCTTTCCTCTTGTCCTTGGGCTGTTGAACACAAGCAGTGGTGACACAAGCTGTTCTACTGGCTTATCAGTGTATTTCAACTTTGTTCTGGAGACTCCACCTCCCATCACTCACCATAGAAGCTCAGGCTCTCATTTAGTCCTTTGCTGAATGTCTAAAGTTGTTGTGAAGGTCATTGATGATGTAGATCCTGCAGCATGCAGTGAAACTGGTAAGTTACCAAATTCATTTTGCATCAGATTGTAAACAACTATCTGATGGTTATGATATTCAGCTACTACTGACCTGTACTGGATGCAAACCAGTGACCTAAAGGTGAAACATTTCTTCTACAGCCAGTCAGTTTCTTGACTTAGGCCAAACTAATGACCTGTAAAACCTGAATTTCACTCCGTGGCCAGAGACTGAGTCAGAAATTCCAAGTAACTACAGTCTACAGTCAATAGACCACAGTTTTTTGAACTTTTAGCACTTGGGCACAAAAAGCTTGGAGAAGTTGCAGCCATAAGCTGGCAGACAGACCTGATTTTCTGACCATCTCTTACTAACGGTTCCCACCAGCAGGTTCCTTGTGGTTCTAGGCTTAATGTCCTGTGTATGATATGTGTGTGTGTGTATATATGTGTGTGTGTGTGCATGGGTGTGCTTATAGCAAGCAATCTTGATACTTATATTAGTTTGAGTTATTTCCTTGTTAGTGAAGAAGGAATGTGTACGTGAGCAAAGGCTTCCGCTCCCTGTCTAGGCGGTTCTCCCAGGAGGCTTACTGATAGGGTAATCCAGAATCTGTGAACTCAGTCAGTGATGATGCTGGGGAACCTACATCTGGCCACTGGATAAATCTTGGAGGAGACAGGTCACTGATAAGGAACCATCATGCTGTTTACACTTTCATGCTTCTGCAACAAATTGCAGAATGAAAATTGTAAAATGAAACAAGTAAAAGATAATGTAACATAGTTCCTAAAGTTTGGCCTTTGGCCCTTGGGCTTTACAGATAAATACATGATGGACCATAGGGGAACAGGGTAGATCCACGTGTTACACTCCTCTTGACTGTTTTCATTTCAAGATACAATCTGTTGCCCTAAAATGAAAGTTCCAGTTTGTTCTGAAGACAGCTGTAAATGCATATGACTGAAACCGGTTAATAAAATGGGTGTCCATATACCTCAAAATGTCGGAATTACTTGAAGTAATAGTGCATACAAGAATGCTGGGGTGCTAGAATGAAGGGACACTTTCCTTCTAAATACCAGCAGCAAGCAGTAACTATTTTGAAGATTAATTTTCAGTTGTGAATTTAATTCTGTGGAGTGGTGCCAGATCCATTCCAGCAATGTAATGATTTCCCAGGCAATTTCCAAGATGGAAAATGGGACAGAAGGCTTTCCCCTTTTTGACTCATAGCCTACTTGCACATAACTTTTATAAGACATGTTCATGATTTAATCAGTTTCTCTCCTTGTCTGGTTTTTAGCTCATTTTTCAAGATTAGCCATTGTTCTGTGTAGTTCTACTATAGCCAAGTAAAGGCAATGATGTAAATCAGGAGAAAGAATGCGGTTTTGTGCATACAGCATAAGAAACAGCCTTAAACCATGATCCAGAGATTATCCCAGGGTGGGAAAGTAGTTGAAACTTCCTCAGCAGAAGCTGTCTTCTAATCAGCTCTGGCCAAGAGCCCCTTGATGGGATCCTGATATGCTTTAACGGGATTTCCAAATAGAAAGGAGGAATGCTGTTTATTTCTCTACCCAAGGTTGGTAGAATTCTGCTGGAATTTGTGTTCAATTTTGATTCTCAGAATTTAAGCAGGATATAGAGATACTGCAGGGACCACAAAAACCAGTCCATGATGTAGAGATCTTTTCCATGAAAGGATTTAGGAGTCTGGTGACGATGTGAGACTACAGTGGTACTTATTTGGCAGTTCAGTCTTCATCCTTGTGTGAGCAAATGTGTATGAGTGTGCAGTGACTGGAACAAGTTGTAAAACTTCAGCCTTAGAAAGATACAGCTTCCTAGCAGTATGGGTGACAACTTCAGAGCAGCTCACCTGTGAAGCTGATATGCAAGTTATTGATATATTTAAGACCACGTGAAACATCTGTATAGCAAGAGTCCTCAACCCATCTTCTTGAGGTTTAGACTAGGGTAGATGCTCACAGGAAATTCTGCTGACTATATGTCCAGCCATGAGAGGGGAAGGGAAAATGAGAGACCAGCTGAATGCAGTGTATTTGGTATGTTATATAGATGAAGGCATAAATTTTATATTTTTTTTGCCATGTAATCCTTTAGTCTCTGAACAGTTTTGTCAGAACCTGGCAAAGAAACGCATCTGTGGAAGAAATGAAGATCTGAAATCATCCTAAGGTGTGTAGTAAAGTGCATACTTATAACTCTGCACTTGACAAATAGCAATATTTATCTGTTTTTCTAGAAGTTTTTATAAAATATTTTCATGGAAAACTCTTTCAATTTTCTAGGCATTATGCTTAAAGAGTAACTTATTCCTTCTCACTGATAGCATGTGGTGCGTGCAGTGACACGTGAGCTTGATGAGGTGCACAAACCATGTGTTCTTTTGAAACGTGCCCTCATGGAACTTCTGGGTTTCTGAGAAAGGATAGATGGGTGCAAATTACAGTTTCTGAATATATGAAGTAGAACTTATAAATAGTTGTTGTGGAAGAGCTTACCTTCCTTTTTTACTGACTTTCCAGGCAGAAGTTTTCATAGTCTCTTAATGGATGCAGCTTTTCCTGGCCGCATGCTGCTCAGTCCTTTGCATTTGTAGTGGAGATCAAAAGCATAGAAAAGCTCCTTTGAGCTGTGGCCAGTAATATTTACAAAACAAACAGTCATTCACTGAGACGCTGGATGGCTCAGGAAGCTCTGTATGTTTGCCAGTGTGCAGAGGGCTCAGATGAAAAGCACAGGTCACATTTGCAAGATGTGTGGTAAGTTAGTGTGACTGCTGCCCTGTTTTAAGGGGAATATTCAAGTGGTTGATTGCTGTCACTATGATTATAAAAGTTGTTAATTTGTGATCTATAGGCATTAAAAATAATACTTGCTTCTAACTGAGTGGGATTTCTAAATTGTACTGAGGCAGTCAATTATTTCCACAGCTATAAATGAGTTTATCTTTGCTGTCTGGTTCCGTATGGTTTTCTCTATAGGCAGATGTAGATTATTGCTGTGAAAAGTGATGATCCAGTGCAGAAACAGGTCCTGATGAGATTAGCCGCTTACATGAAGTGGGATTCTATTCTTTTCTATCACATTAAGTATCACAGAATTATGTTAAAATATGTCAGTAGATCTTTTGTGAATAGTGAGCATGGCCCAGCATCCCTCATCACTCTCAAGAACCTGATCAGTTACAGGAGCAGGAGGACAAAGCATGCATAGTCTGGGTTTCCCTATAGAAGACTCAAGATTTTTTTTCTTTGCAGAAATTGTTGTCACTGTAAATAGCTTGACAATAAAAGCAGTGATGATGAAAACAGCTGTTGTAGCCATGGCTCTTGAAATACTTACCAATGTGTGAGTCCCCAGTGCCCTAGGATGGTCAGCTGGCAGCCTAGAAACACCAGGACTGGGCTGGCAGCCTGGAAGTTGATAATCGGGGGGAGGCGGGGGGAAGAGATTCGTTTTTAACATAGTAAAGTACTACCCAGTTACTTTACTATGTTATAGGCAGAGGATAGTTTGAAGATATGTTGATGCCAGGAATGGTGGTTTATAAAAATGCCTATGTAGGCCAAGTTCTATCAGTGGGCTACAGAGTAACTACACTGTAAACTGATAAAGAAGTGGAAGCAACCTTGAGCAGTATGTACTCTAAGGACTGTAGGTTCCCAGCTTAAGGCTGAGAGCATTAGGTCTAGGTGAAGGCCTTCTAGTCAAAGAACACAGCCCCAAATGCTCAAACTGCTCTCAGAACAGGTAAGCTCTGGTTTACACCTATAGATGAATGTGTTGTGATACATTTCACAAATTGGCCTATTCTTTGAAGTCTGTTCTGGTTGTTTGAAAGTAGAACATTAGGTTGGTTTCTGGACGAAGGCATTTGGCAGAATTTGGAGGTATCTAATAGAAATCCGTGTGTTCTCCCATATTGTCAAGCTAGGACAAGGAATGTTTTTACCATGGAACCATTGAAAGTAACAGCAATGAGCCTTGAATCCTGGTTTGTTAGCTGAAGAAGTACTCAGGATCTCACTTGGCAATCCATGGCTCATAAAAACTTTAGCTTAAGACTATTTACAGAAGTGAAAATTTCCAATGAAGCACTGAAATCCATTAATTAAAAGATGGCAAGGATAAACCGCAGGAGAGACCCTCTGGATTTTTCTTTCCTTTGGGTGACCAAATTTCATGTGTTTGGATTAATGAGATGATGCCTAATGGAAGGTACTAAAAGGGACTGGAAATTTTTGAAGCTGCTTCATCCAGTTTACTCAGAAAGCACAGCTTAGGCCTTATGGTCTCTGTGCAAGTGTTTATACATTCTGACTTGTGTAAGACCAGCTTTCTGCTTGAGTATTTTTTTACTTACTGGAACAAAATCAAATACCAGCTACAATATTGTGACCTTTAAAATGTTCTGTGAATGAAGATTTTGGGGAGGCAAGTTTTTTATTTATCAAGCCTTGTGTTATTGTGGGTTGTTCTTTTTTTTCCCCAATAAGTACTTCATACTTATACTTCGTACTCCAGATCAAGCCTACTCAGTAGGAGGAATTGAAGGATCACAAATGCGGAGAGATGAAGGAGTTCTCCTCTGTCCGCTCAAGAGGAACTGGGTACTTCTTTCCCAACATACCCAAGCCCTGCTATGTTTGGAGTTGGGATTTCGATTAAAAGTGGCCTTGCTCTGTGATTTTTCTGCATTGAGAAAAGTTATCTGACTTGCAAATGGCATGTTCTTGCTTCATCTGGCAAGAAAGCAGGAGAGTCAGCAAACAGAGGCTGTTGCTTGTGTCTTACTGTGAATTAGCGTCTCATTTTTCCATTGGCTTCCTGTTATCGGTCAGAAATTTTGTGTAACTTCACTTCCTCAGAAATAACTGTCTGTCCTGAGTATCTCATGGTGAAGTGGTGGTTTCAGCTTCCTTTTGACTGAGTTCCAACTTAAAGGATAATGGATCTTTCTGTTGTATTTGGTTGCTGCACTCCATGCTCATCTTCACAATTGTTACTGAAATTGCTGAATTATTTCCCAATGCATGCAGTGGTCTTCTCCATGTCTGTAAGGATAGTTTAAAATGTTCAGTTACTAGCTTGACTGGGTTACAGATTGCAATGCAAGTCCTGTCCAGTTCTATTATTATTTCACCTTTGTTTATATCTGATCCTGCTGTGAACAATTCCATATAGAAATTAATCATCATCTTTGTCCTGAGGGATCTTTTCAGGAAGTCAAGGAGGTGAAGTTGCAGAGGATAAAGCCGTGCAGCACAGAATGATATATTAATATACTTTCAGAGAAAATGCTTAGTAGAGGTAGTTTCTCCAGATATGATTTTTAGGTTGTTCTGGGGCTGTTGAAGAATGAAAAAAAAAATAATAAGGAAGTTATTTAGTAAAATTAAAGGAAACTCTCAGCTTACATTTGTAAAGCCCTGTTATTTAGCTGCTTCTGCTGATCTAAAAATATTTTAAGTCCTGTTTCCATACTTGCTCAAGCTAGACTTTTTCAAAAGACAGGAGTATAAAATTCTAATGTGTAGTTTCCTTTCAGAATACAAATTCTTCAGGGAATGAGTGTCTGAACCAGCTGTGACTTTCACATTCCACCAACCTGTCCTAAATAAACGCAAAGCTGGTTTAGTATATAATAGAAGAGAGAGATATCTATGTGCCTGTGCATGTGTATGTACATGTAGATAGATTAATTGATAACCACACAGAAGTCTGCAACAGAAGTCTTTTCCAATTGATCTGTTGGGGCAATTTGGATAAATGGTCATTTCTTTTATGTTTTTATTTAGAGTTGTTATGATTATCAAATCATTTTCCATCTAATAGTGAAGCACTTTGGGAAATTGCAGGCTAGTCTGTGGTCAACCACTCATTGATTTAAAACAGCAACAAAAAAACACCCAACAAAACCACAAAAAAACCCAAAATGGTCTTTAGAGCCAAAAGCTAAGCAGTAGCTTCAGGTGCATTTGTCCAAGATAGAATTTGAAGATGGAGACACTAGTCATAATTCTGAGGGAATATGTGTAAAAAAATTTGCATATGTAAGTGTTGTCAATTGGGAAATTTCAGGGATTATGAATTCATTAGCTGAACACATAATACACTTCACATCTTGCTTCTTGTGGTATTTGCAATTCTAGCATTAAAATATATAACTTTCTATTGAGATAATAAAAAAACTTCCTGGGCCCTGGTTCTCAAAAAACAATAACTTTGAAATTTGTTTTTATGGATTAAGTGTCAGGAACGGTGTCCTCCTAGAACACAACACGGTAAAAAATCAAGGTTGTGGTTGGTGGTAAATTATATGTGGTAAATGTTGCTGAAGGAGTGACCTGTGTACCCTAAGGAATATGAGGAGAGGAGATAATTTCCCTTATTGTATGAAGACTTATCTTTAAAAAAGAAATAATATTAAATGATAGGCCAATCAAAATAAACCTTCTAAAGGAACATTCTGCTATGATTAGGTCTGTTTTTACTACCCTGTGTAGCATGAGAACTAATGACAAAGCTAGAATTACATTAGCACAAAACTGTTCAAGTAAGAGATGTAAAAAGCTGCATCCCATACAAACCTTTATCACTAACAAAATTACTCCTTTGTACATGCAGGGGACTCTTTTGCTCCCTTGGACTGTAAATGTTAATAATAATAACCCTGCTGCCACTTTACAGTGCGTAAAGCTTGTATACAAATGCTAGCTTGTATAAACACCCCTCTGTTCTTCCCAGATTTGTCATTTTCATCCTGCTTTTTGTTTAATTTTGTATCCTTAAATTTGTTTATTGCAGGGACTATTTAAATATGGATTTTTTTCTATTTAAACACAATTTTCTGAAACCACAGATCTTAGATGATGGAAAAAAATTTTGTTCTCTATGATTATAACAGATTCAGTGTGACTAATCACAAAAAACACCATATCACATTATCTTCAAATAGATAATAAATGCATTCTTTTAGGGTACTGTTTCAGCACTAAATGTTAGCAATGTTTAAAAACAGTGTCTTTGAAGAAAAGACAACCAACAAAAGTGACTAACCTTTAGGGATCTAAACTTCTGTTTTGAAATAAGTCAATTACAGTGCAAAATTACTGGAAGTTTTCTGTTGCATGTAAATCTGGTCTTGTGTTTTTATGAGAGGTGATGAGGTCAAAGCTTTTAATAGTAATGGTTACCATATAATGTCTTCATAGGTATTTTTGTCAAAGGACTAAGAAGTCAGAGGGGAAAAAATATTATGTTCATAAGTATTTTTTTTAGCACTAGCATTGGATTTCTCTCTGTAAAGCACTTTTCTTTCTGATTCTACTTGGCATCTTATCAAATACAAAATCAGGTCTTATATTACATTAATCCTGAGAAAGAAAAAAACCTGAAGAATCTTTGATACTGGAGTTATTACACATCTCTTCTTTTTTTTTCCTCATAGTTTAAGAACTTCAATTTATCTGATAAGTTAGTTAAAATTCTAGAGTCCATCTTCTGAAAATGTAAAGGATAATTTAAAATGCTCACAGACAGATGCTGGCAATGATTCTGGTTCTGCTTATGATTTACCCATTATAACAACTGTAGATTCTCTACTCCAGCCAGAGTTGTGTGAGGGGAAAAATGAGACAAAGCTCAGTAAGGTCTCAGAAAGTTAAAAAGTGATTTCTTTAATAGACACGATCTTCTGAGCACAAAGGGCAGAAAAGTCAGCAGAAAAGAATATATATGTATTGTGAATTGGAAAGAAATGGGTGTCCTTGAAATTTAATCCCTTGCTTTGCCCTAAATCTAACTGAAGCTTTTAGCTTCCACCACATGTTTACATTGGAAATCTCTCTTTGTGCATATAGAGTTTGTTCTCTTATGAAATTACATCTCAAGGGAAAGATAATTTAAAGCCCTTTCCATTTGTTATGTCTATGCTGAACTAGGCTATTAGAGGCTGTTAATGCTGGATAAAATCAAAACCTACAACTGCCTTCATCTGTGGATTACAGAATCTGTCCAACAAATTGCATGCTGATATTATCAGAATAAGGAACTACAGACAGGTCCATGTTGGAGCCAGCACTGGCATAATTTTATAATGTAGCCAATATCAATGTTGTGCACATGTGCCTCTGACTTCGCTTTATGGAGACTGTTTTTAAAGTTCAAGTCTGATGATAGCCAATGTAGGTTTAGGTTTCTAGGTTAGGAGCTCATGGTGGACAACCTGGGAGAAAACATGGGTTGTGGGTTTTGTAATTCTAGACCTAGCATCAAGTTATTTGGCGTAATTACAGCTTCAAGAACAGCCCTAAGCAGAGGACAAGTTGTACACTGTTCTTGAGAAGTAGCTACAGATAGTACTGAAAGCTGGAGGCACATCACTAAGCTGAAGTTTTTCTTTCTTCTGTGCTTGATGAAATTCAGGAGAATGATCATGTAACAGTATAACATTGGCTTATTTTAGCTATGAATTACCATTTTTTCATCACTTCAGACCATAGCTTAATGAGTTTTATGTCCAGGAGCCAAGAATCAGTGCATTCATGGTTCATCTTTACCTGTTCCTCCTTCTCTCTCTGACCAACAGTTTTAGCTTATTATGGATAATCAGTGCTTGACTAACTATGGAAGTTTTATGAGTTTGCATTGGTCTTAAGGTGCTTCAATATCAACTTACCCAAACAGAGGTCAGAAGTTTCTTGACTCATTCAGAGGGATTACCCGTGAGTAGAGCATGTGAAATCTGGTCCTGTATCCTGTAGATGAAGTACAGTATGGAGTAAGGAGAGGGTTATGCACATGAAGGATTTCATGTGCATGACAAACTTTTTTTGTCAGAATGATGGGGAAAAAAGAAATCTACCAATTTCCAATCAGTGCTAAGTCAGTGATTACCGCTGGTAATGGGGAGCTGATTTTTAACTGCCAGATATGGCTGTTGGTTCTTCACTAAATGTTCTTTTTTGCTACACATTTGGATTTGCTGTGGGGTTCTCTTTCACCTTGGAAAACTCTGACCTAACCTTCACCTGAAAGTCCAGAGGAGAAAGAGGGAGCTGTTCACAAAGTTAATGTGGCTCCAGTGGGGCAGCTGCAGGGTTCCACAGAGCGCACGTGTATGAAGAGGACCAAGGACCGTAAAGTCAGGTACATCTCTAGCTGCCACCCACAAGCACTTGATGAGATAAAGAACTGAGTGGAGTCACATATGTCTCCATCAGAACAGGGAGGATACTAGCTGGGAGCTGTGATCATGAGTCTCAGTTTCCTCAGCTGCTCAGTGGGAAAAAACACTTGCACAGTGCAGATATTATCTAGGCCTTTATGTCACGAGGCAGAAACTATTCATTAAAATATCTGCAAATCCTCCAGAAACCTGTGCTTCATATTAATTCTGTGGTGAAATCCTTCTGATTTTGAGCATATCCTTTCAATAACATTCAGAGGAGGGCTAACTTCATGATTATCTCAGCTATGCTCTGTTTGTGTTTCTTGTTTGTAGATGTTGGTTAATCACACTGAACAAAATTCTTGAATTTGCATCTTCATAATTTTGAAAGGATAACTGACATTCAAAGAGGAAACTGTTTCTGTGTTGTCTTATTAATCAATTTCCTTTTGGTTAATTTCTTTTACTTTTATAATTACATTGTGATTAAATTTACTTCTTGTTGCTTGGATTTCTTCAATTTTTTGAAGGCAATTTGTATAGTGAAGTTCAGTGTTGAATGTACTGGGACCTGACCAGGAGGCATTGTCACGCATTCCTCATTCTACATCAATAACAATTGCAACATTCACTTCAACAGAGTGGGGTTATTTTAATTATTTAAGTTGTATATTGCACCTTTATGAGTTGGATTACACAAAATATAGACATCAGTATCACTTTGATGTTTTCCTGTAAGAGAAATTTGAAAAATTCATGGAAGGCAAGTATTTAAAATAAATAGAAGTTGCACATAAAGTTCAGCTGAAATGTTTTATCCAATTGTCTTACTCATTGCTGCTCATTTGTAAGTTTTTAAAATAATTACATATTCAACTCCTGAAAGTATGTCTATTTAGAAACCAAAATTACAAATATATAAAGAATGCTCTGTCCTTAAATTATTTCCTTTATTGTTTTCATTTGCTGGGTTTTTAATCAATCCAATACAAATAATGTGGTATGTCCGTATAAACTTACACAAACTTTTGGCGTTCCTCCATGTAATAAACTGTATTTGCCTGGGAAGGGTAACCAAGATTATGAAACCCAGGGACTGCTTGTTGTATAAGGGTGCAGTGTGCAATTTTGAGCTTGTGTTCAAGGCACAAGACCCAAGAAGTTTATGAAGAGGGAATTGATCTTCCCTCGTGCTCACTTGATAGGGATCATGGACTTGAGGTTTTGAGGAGATAGAATAGAAAAGATCTTTTGCTGATAGTGGCCGTCAGGTTGAAATGGTTTTATTCTCTAGAGAGCCAGAACTCGTTTGCAACTTCCTCTCATTTAAACTCAAGACACTTCAGTTTTCCTGTTTAGTTTGTATCTAAGTGGATTTTCTTTTATATTGTAGGTAGTTGTTTGTGTATTTTTTGCTAAGAGTTGTTATTTTTTCCTTCAGCTGCTGTCTTGGGAATTGCCTGAACAGTGTTGCTTTATTGAAAAGGATTATGCAGTACCTTGGCTAGGGAATCCCAGAGGAAGCAGATACCACATAAAATGAAACACAATGTCTCCAGGTTGCCACTTGCTGAGTCTTTTAGCAGTGATCTACTTCGAGTAACCTTGTGGGAGAAGAAAGTTTTAGTGGTTCTTAATATCTGCAGCACCACTTGCAATGACAGAACATGGACAATCTCTATTCCTGTTAGTGGAACAATCACAGAGAGTCTTTGAGTCTGGCACTCAGCTGCTCATGGTCATACAATTTTTAATTTTTTTTTGTTTGTTGCTTCCTCCATCAGTCTGTAGACCAGCGCAGGTTTGTTTATGTTCCCTTTGTGGCCTTTGCTAGTTTTTTGTTCAGCAAAGTGCCTGTGAGAATATCTAAAATTTTTCTGAAGACATAAGTAATCAAATTTGCCCTGGAATTTCTGGTGGAATGAGGAAGACCTCATTAATTAAATTGCCTCATGCTACCTGGCTTCAACAGAAAAGGCTGTGCCCCTTTCAAGTCAACTAAAAGCCTCCAGTGCCTGCTGCTGGATCACTTCTAGTGGGTTTTTCTAGTGTATTAGCTCTTTAAAGCTCTGGGTTTTTTTCTAGAAGAGAAAAAACTTGGCAGAATTCTGTTTTTGTAGATCACGTGGCCATTTCTTAGGGAAGCTTGGTGGACAGGAATGACAAAGATTGCACAGTGTATCATAAGTGTTTCTTTTTGTGAAGGAAAGTAGCTGAACTGGCTCAGAGGTTTCTGTTTCAAAATACAACAGGTGTGTGTGCTGCTAGGCAGTGATCTGGAAGAGGAACTACTTGGTAGCTGCTTCTCACTGAGATACACTTTTTTGCCTTTCCAAGCCTAGAGCTGCAGCATTTAAACTCACCTGGTTCTCCTTTAAAGGCTGATATACACAGCAGTGCAAGAAACAGAAATCTTGGCCAGTATACATTTAATTTTGACTCCTTATGGGGCACACCATTAATATATTTGTGTTTAACTCACTTCTAGAGAAATGATGAACTGGTCTTGTTTTGTGACAAAGTAACAATTGCATGTATTGCATGTGTACATGCCTTGTACTTGTGAGGAACAGCTCCAAGCAGGCCAGCAGTAGGGAAAGTTTGCTATAAAGCTAAAGTGAAATATGGAGAGGAGCTCACATGTCCTCTTCAAGCTCTAAGCAAGTGTCATCATACAAGTGTTCATACAGGAAAAATGGTTCTACATGTTCATACTGGAAAAATGTAGTCTATTGCTAGAAAAAACATCATCATCGTTTCCGGGTTGCCAAACTTTGTTTTAGAGTTGAACTAATGTTTTATTATGTGTCTGCATATGCAGTGGGGGAAAAAGCTAGAGGATGTAGACACAAGAGACAGAACATAATTTGGAGAGTGTAGAATAAAGAAAACTGACCCCCCAGGCCATTTTGATTTTGAAGTTTGTTACTGAGCTCAGTGTATTGACCCAGGATGGAGAATGCTGCAAACTCTAAGTCTGGTTTCCCCAAAAAGCATGCCTCTCAAATCCCCTGCATCCGCTGAGGGCCTCCTTGTAATGTTGTGAAAGATCTGTTTTCCAGAGTGATTTGATTCCCATAACCATGGGCAAAGGCACCCAAGCAGATCTTGTTTGATTAAAAAGCTGAATTGTTTGCTGGTTACTGTAAATACAAACAGCTGTTTCCTGGAACACAAAAATGAGAGCCAGATTGGTACTTCAGCTGTAGGACAGAATTTTAAACAACCTACTAGCTATCTGGGAATATTTTCTTTGGGAAATTAATAGGGATGCATGTTGATAAATGCTGAATATAATGTGTATGTATTTACACCTTCACTCTGCCCTGATTATTTTTCGTGCAAGCTGATCCATCAGTCTTAGAGCAGACCAAAAGTGTCTTAGTTTGATTTTAGGAGACTTGAAAATGCAATTAAAAAGAAAAGCCTTATAGAATCAGTCAATGCTGCCTATTTTCTGTTTTGTAGTGACTTTGTTTGCTTTGGGCTGGGGAAAGAGGAAGATGTTATTGGGGACCTTGTGCTGACCTCACTCCACTTAAATGATTCTCCTTAGACTGGTTTTGTTGATTTTTATGATCATGTTTTTCTACCTGCAGAGTACATGAGTAGTGTATAACTGTACTCAGGGATGTGGTCTCCTGGGTTTCAATGTTTATATTTAATCTGTTTTAGTGTTCTTTGCCAGTAGTTAATCTGAAGGTTATGGACTGTCTTTCCCATGTCATTGTGTAGCTACTGTGCTTAGCAAATATTATTCCATAAGATTGCACAAGCATTTTAATTAACTTTTTTGTGTGTAGGTGCTTATTTGAAATGACCATCAGCAAGATAAATAGAAAACATTAGACAATTCCCTGAGACTACTTAAGGCTATGTTTAATCCTGTTTACTAGTTCACTACTTTCTATTAATTCCGTTTTTTTCCTTTCATTCTGAATGGATAGTGAAAGCCGCTTGTCTAATTGTTGTTTGCCAAGAATAGGGAACGTGAAAAGCATTATGTAAAGCCCAGTTTTATTGCATAGGTTTAACTTCTCATTTCTCAGCTGCTAACTCATACCTCTGTACTGTGGTTGGGTTCCTAACTCTCAGATACAGTTCATAGTGACTCTTATGCATTTATTATATATAGACATTGCTTTCTAATGCACACAAGTCTTTTCAGAAGTGTCCTGAAGTTACAGGAGTAGGCATCTGGAGACCTGGCTTCTGCATGGCTTTACCATCAACTTCCTGAAGGACTTAAGCAAAGTTTGAAGGTGGAGCTTTTTTACACAGTTACATTGGACAGTGCATAATCCTGTTCTGGGGAATAACAAATGTCAGTACAAATCTGTGCTGCATTGTGGATTCTGCTTTCCGCTGATGGATGGTGAGCTAGGACTGTTGAGGGCTCTTCCAGCTTTTCACTTTCCTTGCTACATGGCTCTGTGTCTTGGATACATTTCATTACTTTTAATTCGGTTTTGTTGGTCTGAATGTGCTTAGCTGTTGACCTGCTTTAAGGGCAGCGCTTCTCTCCCATCTCTATATTTTTCCCACTGCAGTGTAACCTGTGGGTTATAACTACCCCAAAGTTGTCTTTCTGCTGATTCCCCTTTTATGTGCACTGTGGATAATGCAGCTTTTCTAAAGAGGCCACAACACTTGATTCATTGATGTTGTAAGAACTGTCAAAATCTTGTGACAGAAGCGGAAAATTTTGTTGACATTGGAAAGAGAGGTGGCTAGAGCTGTAGTCTGGGTTCCAGCTGTAGGGGCATTTCTATTAACTAAAAAGGGATTCAGAACCTTATACAGAGCTGTTTTTATGAATTTAAAGTAATTAAGAACAGTTTTGTTTAGCCCTGGGTATTTCCTGAATGCCTTTGCAAGTCAGACAATGTAGAGCTGGGCTTAAAAGCCTGTCTTCAGCTTGAGTTGTATTAAACAAAATAGCCAAAGAGCATTTTTAATGGAAAAGTACATTAACATTTTTTTAAAGTGTGTTGAATTTAGTGTTGCTGTTAGTAAAGCAGCTGTATACTTTTTGATTACAAATATCATGTATTTTAGAGTTGTCTATGAAAGAAACCCCTTGCATATGCAGTTTTCTCCATGCACTACCCAAATGTCTGAGCATCTCCTAAATCTTTAAATACAGAAATAAGGTTCGTGTTAATACTCTTTTCTTTTTCAGCCTGTAAAGAAGATGATTATTTCAAAGGTGATTTGCTACATGAACTTTCTGGTGTTGCGGTTAGAGGTTTTGAAGAAATGCAGTGAAAGCTAAGTTGAATGTTGTCTATAGTTCTGAACAGAGTTATATTCATGCTATTCTCTCTTTGTCCAAGAGATATTTTCCTCCATGGTGCAGCCAGGAGCATCCTCTTTAGCTCTGGTAGCCTGATCTGACTGTTGGCTTTGCAAAACAATGATTACTCCTGTAGTGTTGACTGATATCCAAATATCAAGGCAGAAATCTTGAATCAGATGCTGAGTGGAAAACGGAATCAGGGAAAATTTAGATCCCTGAACCAATGGGCTTCCCAAAGGTGCTAGACTTCACATCTTGGTAGAATTTAGCCTGATGAAAAATAATAGTCTTGTTCTTTAGACCAGAGTTGAATATAATAGAGAATGGTGTTGTGTTGAGATGTAAAAGAGTTTAGTCTTTTGATCAAATTGATCAAATGACTGGAAGGAAGGTTATGAGGAGCAAGCAAAAAAAGAAGAGACCAAAAAGAATAAATGAGTGTGCTTTGTATTCAGAGTAGTATGGGGAGTGTGTGTGCTTGCGTACTATATAACTCACCTTTGCATCTCCCAGTATCTCTCATAACCAAAAACTCAGAAAAGGACCTGGGAAAAGCATTGGCTATAGATACTTGTCTTCTACACCAATCTTTTCTGTCTCTTTTTCCCAGTGCTCCGTTTACTTGTTTATTTTTCTTTTGTTTGTTCCTGTCTACCCTTTTTCTAAGTGAAGCAGGATTTTTTTGTTTCTTATTAATGGTATGAAAAAGTACAAATGAAAAGCAGAAGGTCTGAAGCATACCTTCAGCCATTAAGCCTGAGTAACCAGCCAGGCAGCCAGATGGAAAACACTTTGTGCTGGTGGGGAAGGGTGCCTTGCTCTCTCTGCTGAGATTTCAGTTTTATTGCTGACTGGGCTGCAGCAGGAGCTGCATGGAGGCATGTGCAACACCTCCATGCTGTGTGCTGGGATGGTGTGGTGGGGATGTTGTTGGAAGACTGGAGAGTGAGGATGCTGGCCCTTCCATGGAACCCCCTCCCTCTCCCCTTTCCTTTTCTTTTGCAGTTGCACACAGTGCTGTGGCTCAGAGGTCATTTGTTTCCCACAGCTTCAGAGACCACTGTAGCAGAAAGGGAGACAATGGTCCCTTACAAGGGATGATGTGAGGCCTTCTTTCATCTCTAATAAGCCCCTTCATTTGCACTGTGAGGCTTGTTGTGTGTTTGTGTGCATGCATAGTTCCAGTGTGAACTACTCTGCAGCTTCCACTGATATAAAGCAACCAGGTTTTTTGTTTTGTTTTTCAAATGGACAGCTCTTGGCATGTTACATTCTGAGGTGGGTTTTCTGTTCAGTGCAAGCACATCACAAGACATCCCTTCTTCTTTTCACATAGCTTTTAAAATCTAGGGCCCATCTGGTCAACATCAATTGTCAGAAAGACCAAACTCAGAAAGCAAGGAAAGGAGGGAGCAGCTGTCTTTAGCTCCCCTGTGCTGAACACAAGCTCTGCCTGTTGCTGTGCTTGGGCATGGCTGCTGACTGAGCAGGTCATGAGAGCTCTGTGAGAACAACCACCCTGGCAAAGCAATGGATTGTCCCATCAGAGAA
This sequence comes from Irena cyanogastra, assembly GCA_013397155.1. NCBI lineage: Eukaryota > Metazoa > Chordata > Aves > Passeriformes > Irenidae > Irena > Irena cyanogastra. Next base: position 163,802 of record VWZV01010970.1, read on the forward strand.
TCTGCAAGCAGAGGGGCGATTTGAGACCTTTCTCTTCTCTATTATCTTGCTATAATGAGTAGAAAAGAAAAGGGAACAAACAATATGATGACATTTTAAGGAGCAGGAGTTTGGAGCAGTGATCCTTCCTAGTCTGAGATACCATTTCTACCATGTCTTCTGCCTGATCCTTTGAAATCACACTCCTCAGTCTGGAGAACTGTCCTGCTACATGAAATAGGAATTTTTTATCTGCCATCTGTGCAGCAGAAAGTTTGTGCTCCAGTGATTCTCCCTTGTGTTCTTGGACTAGGATGGTAGGTTCATGCTGGTCATTAAGTTTTTCATACTCTCCATCCTCTTGCTTAGCCTGGACAGCTTCTTGCTACAGTTGATTCAAAGGTCTCTCTGTGAGGCCCTGTTCAAATTCAGTGCAGGCTTATCTTAAGAAATAGCTTTGGTAGTCGAGGTCTGCTAAGGCTTTGTGTGTTTTCATGTCCAGTATTACTTCAGCCAAGGGAAAGAAAGTCAGTCATTTCACTTGTCTGTTTGGCTGTTGCAGTTCTTGGCTACTTAACATCATTCAGCCTCATGTTTCCCCCCAGCATCCCTGGATGTTGTAATGGTCCTAGTGTGAACCTTCTGTTTAACCTCGAGACCTGGCCTCTTTCCTTCGCTTACTCAGGTTATCTGTTTAACATAGCACAGCTTGGGAAAGACATGGAAATACTTTAAGAAACAGTTATGCAAAACTGGCAGATTTCAGCTATACACTCCTGCGTGCTTTTCCCCACAGAACAAGTATCTTACACTACAGCAGGTATTCCACTGAGTCTGACTCTGAACGATTTTGAGCAAAGTTTGAGACCAATTTCTCAAAAATGTGAGATGAAGAAACAGTAAATCAGATTATTCCAGACAAGGCAACTGGATTTTTAGAGATTACTTGGCATTTATAAGCTGGAAAGCTGAGGGGTCAGTGTGCAAGCCTGTTTTCTGTCACTATCCAGATGAAAATTTTTTCCACTTTTTTTGGAACTTCCAAATACATGAGATAGAGCAAGTGTTAAATTGCTTTCAGAACAATGTTTAGTTTATTTTAGTGGCCAGTGGATTGGCAACTGGCAGCTTTGGCAACTGGCGCACAGTTTGGTCTCTGAGATACTGAATTCTAGGGAAAAACAGAGGTTCAACTTCATTGTAAAGGAAGAAATGGACAGTTTTTGGAAAAAATGTGGCTTTCTGCTGCCTCATAAAAATGAGTATCCATTATTAGTTACTCTCAGACAGGTACAGAACACTGATGGATACCTGAGATTAGCATGCAGCATTAAGCATAAACGTGTTTGTCTTTCTTCAGTTTTGGTAGATGATGTGCAACAGTTGAGTGGTTGATCCGGAGGAGAGGTGGTATCTCCAAGACAAATAACATTTTTCTGAGTTCTTCAAACATTCATATTTTCATCTTCCCTGGACTCACAAGGAAGATGCCACAGTAATGGAATTGTAACTTGTCTAATTTCACCGTGATATCTGTAAATATGTCCCTTTCTTCTGCTTAAATGCTTTTGCATAACTTCTTGCAACAGGTGTTGTCTTTTGGAATATATCACTTAACCTTTTTGCTTGCCTGAGCAGAACACCAAATGCACTTTTTTTCATATGATGGAAATACAGTAGCTTCATTAGTGTGGTGGTGCTGCCATGGCAAGGATCTATTTATTTCACTACTTTTGAAATTAATTAAACTGCTCATGAACATGAAGCACATACTTCTCTAACAGAAGTAAAGAGAAGTGGAAAAAAAGGGCAAGAAACCACAATTATTTTAAATTCATTGCTACATGGACTTACAGAGCTCACCTAATAGGGATTTCAGATTGCTGTGGCTATACTATCTGTTTTTCAGTGCAAAGACCCAGCAAGTCTTGTGCACTCTGTCTGAGAAGACAGGTTACTGTTTGCTTTTAAGCTGAAGTGGGGAAAAGTCTTGACACTTGAGGATGTCCTGTGAGTATGAAGAGGTATTTCTGAGAATATGAAGAGGTGTTTAGTGACAATGTTTCCAGTTGATCTCCACAGCCCTGTTAAAGCATGAAAATATCCTCCCAAAGAATTCAGAGCTGATAAAGGAAGACTACAAAAACCTCCACAGAGACTTTTACAGAATATGATCAGCACAGTGTAATAAAAAGCTATCAGAAACTTTTTAAAAATTAGTGTGGTTCATGGAGTACAGGTGCAGTACATAAACACATCTTTGCTCTGTGAAATTTCAAGGAGCCTTGAGTCTTGTGGAGTCTTTACCTGTTGTGCTTTTCAGTTGGCATGCTAGCATAAGGAAACCATTAGAGTTGCTTAGAGCTGTCTATAAGTTACGCAGCCTCACCTGAGAGACCTCTGGACTTTGAGCAGATGAGAGGTAAGCGCTGTGATGCCTTGTGGATCAGTACTTGGTTCATTTTTTTGCAATGCTGTTATTCAATCTGAGTCCAATTTTCACATATTTAAAATACACTGCTTTAATAGCACTAGCAAGTCTTTCCCATGGCTTCCTCACATGACCTGGAGTACAGTATGCTTGTTGCTTTATGCTGCCCTGTCTCCTTCTCATGATGCTCCAGCCAGTTAACCATTCCCTGCTGTCACAGGCTCAGCCGTCCCCACCCTGCTCCATTTCCTGCCACTGACCCTGTTTCAGTCTTGGTTCCCCACTCTAATTTTGTTCTCTCTCCTCCCTTCCCTTTCCAGTGGCATATCTTCTTCCTTAAGGCATCCAAAAGTGAAGTAAGAGGATTATTGTGCAAAATACTCATTCCTAGGTAGTAACTGTCTATTAGCTATACCTTGGAGACCAATGTTCACAGTGCGAAGTTAAGTGGTAATTTCAATACTTTCAGAACTGGATTACAAAGGGGGAAAAATGAACCTGCTTTTAGTGAGACAGCCTGAGATATACTTGGGACAGCAACTTAATTTCTCTTTTCTCTTTATGCGTTGGCATCTACAGACAAACAAAATCCTCCCATTAGGACGTTTTCCATTAATCCATCCAACAGTCCCCTTCGATGAGGACGTGTTTATTCTGAGCAGGGTGCATGATTCATCACCCTTGGGAGATGAGGCAAGGTTTGGTGCTGACCTCAGACAATTTATCTCCCCTTGCACTCCACCCTCTCTTCACCCCCAGATGTGTGAAGCAGTTTTGTACTAGGAAACTGCATCACTAATAAAATCTTTTAAGGGGAACATCCACCATGTTATTACTTAACATGTCTTAGAGAACTTGTGCTGTTGCATAATAGCGAAGACAATTTGTTAGAAGTTTAATTGGACAAAGCAGAGGGCACAAGTAGATGCTGGAAACTGTTACCTTGTTGTGGAATCTCACTGAAGCTAATAAAAAGTAGATTTGTCCTGAGGGGGAATGGGACAAATGCAGAAGAGGAGGGGAAAAAAAAGGAAAGATACTGCTACAAATATCAGAAAATTCAGAGTTGTGCTTCAGATCCCTTGAGACTGCAATTTCTTTACCTCAGGGAATCAGCTATGTAAGAAGAACCTAAATCATAATTTTGAAAGAAATATAGATCTTTATCTTGCAGAAAGAGTGGAATGTAATGTTCTGCTAGGAAGGTTAACACATGCAACAGATTTCCTTACTGTACTGGAGCAGGCAAGACTTCACAAGTCCCACACATGTATGCTTGATGTGATTTTAATCAATTAAATGAGGAATATAAGAAGAATGAATAGTCAAGTAATTAATATTCTGTCTGTAGTCCAGTACTGTCCAGTATGAAAGGGAAATAGTTATAGCTGAGTTGATAAATATTTATTTCAGTGTTACTTATTTTGGTGGTTGCTAAAATTGAGAACTTGTACATCCCAAGCAATGCGTTCTTCTGAGCCAATGCTGAAATGCTGCATGTCCTCCACAGTGAGCCACTGCTGCTAGATATGCCAGCTTTAACATGGAAAGCAGAACTGAGATACATGAACCTTTAAAATAATTTAAGAACTCATGCTGGCAAAAGAAAAGCAGCATGTTAATTCCATTAGTGTGGCAGAACTCCCATATGGGCAATAGCCAAGACTGTGCAGTGTGGTTGCCAGAAAATCCAAAAGGTACGCAGAATTTGTGTGTTTAAAATTCATTGCAAGCTCAGTTAATCTGAGGGCTCATTACAGTGTACTTAGAGCAGTCTCTGATTTTGTGGCTTCATTTGGTATGCTTGTATTTGGATGAAACTACTTTTCAAAAAAACTTTGGTTTAGGTTTTCCAGGATGGTTTTGCATCTGTAACTTTATAAGAGAAATCCAGAAACAGCAGCAGTGTAGAGCAAGTGCCTGCATTGTAGTTACACACTTAATTAAAAAAAAAAAAAAAAAAAACAACTCAAAAAACCTCAAAAAAAAAAACCAAAAAGACAAACCAAACCTAACTCACCCCTCCCAAACCCTCCAAGCTTCTGACTGTTATAGCAGATGTCTAATAATCACTCTGTATTGTTATAAATGTCTTGCTATAACAAAGTTTTTGCTGATTTTTAGGATAGGTACTCAATGTAATGAGTCACCCTTGGGACAGAGTTCACTGCATTGTTCTGCACATATATATATTTTCTGGGTTTTTTCTGGCTTGTAGGTATGAGTTGTTGAATACAGTTTGATTCACTTCTTAGTCCAAGCTGCTAAACAGTACAGCTGTGGAGCTGCTAAGCAGGTATTGAATTACAGCCTCAAGTACAGCAATTAAAAGAAGTGACTTGTGTGCTATAGAAAGTGTAGAGGAACTTTATGCATGGATGTTCCAGCAAATATGGTCAGATTTGCTTTATGCTCATCATTCTTTTTCTTAACTGAAGTTTTAATCAGAGTACATAAAATTTGAAAAATTTATCTGCTTACAGATGAGATTAAAGATGGAGCTGTGAAAGACAATGATTTGAAAAAAACTTAATGTTTAAAGCAGTAAAATATTAACACATTTACAGAGAAACATAGTTTTTGGTTGATTGTTTTTAGAAAATAATTACTAAGATTCAGGAAGACTGATGGAAATACCAGTGCTATGTTGTGGGAGCAAACAAGACTTAATATTTTCCATTGATTTACCTAATCTATGTATATGGTTTTGAAGCCAACACCAAATTTAGGATGGAAAGGAGCTGAATTCTTCCATTCTGAAGTCATTATTAACACTGATATAAATATTAGCACTAACTGTTTGATGTGTTCTGAGTTTGATATGTTGCTGTGTTTGGCCTGGAAAGCACTCAGTTGTACAAGAGAATGGGTAAGTTTCTGCATATATATTTCTCTGCAGGAAGTGAACCTGAGTTCATTTCTCCTTGTCTGTTTCTGAAGGCGGTGAGTTTGAAGTTGTAGGCAATGAAACGATGGCCTGAGAGCATGAGGATAGTGCTGGAAACACTCTGCCTCTTTGTTTTCTTTCTTTTTTCCATGGATGTTTTTCTCTAGGGAAAAAAGCTCAGACAGCATAATGGCTAGAATGAGAACAATTTGGCTCTTTTGTAGCCAATACATATCTTAATTTTTAATATTATATTCTAAATTGATTAATATATTACATGTATTTTGCTTTGGATACGACAAGACACTTTTGGTGTGACAAATTCCTTTATGGTGCCTTATTTACTCTTCTGTCTCTATTTGAGCTGACAAGATACCACCCAGCTGTGTTAGCCAAACTCAGCTCTACTGCTCTGTGTTGGTTGTTAAGGGAAGGACCAAAAGCTGGGGTGTGTTGCACTGACAGCAGCCTCCTGCCACTGACCACGGATTTCAATTCCAGTCTCCATTCTGTGAAGAGACTGCCACTAATAAACTCAAAGCAAAGAATTTTGTATTATTGTAGGTTTAACCCCACAGTAATGCCTTTGGAGAGCATACTAATACAATTAAATGTTACTGGTGTTTGAAAACTGTTTCTGTACCTTCTGTAATTTCACCAAAGTTGCAATGGTTATTGCTTAAATAAGTCACTGTATCTGAAGATAAAGGCTAAAGAAGCCAATGGAGAATGACTGATTTCAATTTTTCATGAATGAGTTCTTGCTATAGTCATCTGTGAGTGTTAACTGGTGAATGACTGTGCTGCCTCTAGCTCTTATCTTGCTGTATCTTGTAAATAAAGTAGGACTGGGCTGAAATGATCGTGATAAGCTTTTGTTGGGCATAGAATAAAAATGCTGATTGTTCAGTAAGCATCCTATTTTCTGCTAGATTAGTGTTATAAATGCTCGGAGCCAATTCATCCAATCAAATAAAAATAATTTTATTTGACAATATTTTTTGTTATAATAATCGAAAAAGAACCACAATGCAGGGATTCAGTGTCAAGCCCAGAAGTTGACAGCTGGGTGAACTGTGACCTGACCTCTATTGCATCAGGTCCCCCCGTTCACATCAGCGTTCTGGTACCCTCAGCTTATATACAGTTTATTTCGCCTGAAGCCGAATGCATTCAAGACTCCCCTGTCTCCGCATATTCATTTTTCGTCTTGCTCTGCATCGGTTTGGACAATGTCGTTCCCGGAAGGTGTTGAATTATTGATGCGTTTATCTGAGTCCAAGAAAGGAGGGGAAATTCCTCAATGATCGTGAATATCTGCATCAGATATATTATCGGAGCAATGATGGCTGGGTGTAACCATTGAGGAAGACCCATCTCTGGATTGGCCATGTCTTTAGGGTTGGTAATGAAGTCCCTCTGGAATCTGTGGCAGATGTTGCAAGCATCCCCCTCTGCCTGGATGTGACTTGTAAGAAGTGTGGCTTACATATATTCCAGTTCAGCATTTTATACACATACATGTATCATGTATATACATTTTATAGGCACGAATTAAACACATATGTATAATTAGCATTGAGACAGTCACCTGGTAAGACATAAAGAGACACTCTTTTTGCTGAAACACTATATTTCACATGAAGCACAAGTCTGTTATTATTTTCTCCATTTGAACTTATTGAAATTCCTGTGGCACTTCTTACAAGAGATAGGACATAACATGTCTTGGCTAAATTCAAAAACCCAATCATGCAAGCCTAGCCAAGTAATTTGTTTTTCTTTGGCAGTGCTCACCTTTAAAAGAAGGATTATATTAACATTGACTAAAGACATACCAGGAAAACTGGTAATGTTTATTAGTATCTATGAATTTGGGCACCTCTTCCCAAGCTTTGTGCTGTTTCTGCCACTGTAGCCTTTGAATGGCAACAAATGTGTTTGAGCCATAGCTGCCCCCATATATCATGTACAAAATATTTCCACATTTGGGCTAAAGTTTCATGAAAGTAGGAACCAGTTCATCAGTAGTAATTGCCAGTTCTTTCTAAGGTACTCTAGGGGTATGTTATGTCTGCATATGAGCAAAGATAAGGGTTGTGATAATTTTTCAGAGATGAACCTCTGTTCTCCAATTTCCGTCAGACCTTTGATAATGTAAATTGGTCTTGCAAGTTGCCTCTTCTTCCTTGAAAGTCATTTGGTTATAGTCTGAACAGTGTTTGTGCACTGTCCCAGCCAACAATGTTAGAGTAGGAGACTGGCCAGATGACCTACATTACAGTACGACTGTAAGTAAGAATGAAAATTTCATAGTGGAGTGAAGGGAGGGAAGAGGGAAGGGCAATTGAAAGGCAGTTGATCTGCTTTCCAGTAAAGGATTAAGGCTGTTGTTCTTTGTAATAGGAGTGGCTGGTAAATGATATTCCTTGTTGTGCAATAATTCCTGAGTTTTCAGAAAATACTTTTAATTTGAAAGACAAGTATTTAAGTGTCTACTCAGAGTTGCAATGTATTTTTTGAAAAAGATGTAAATGTGGATGCCCTCCCCTGTTCTTACACTTCCTAAGCTGTTTCCTTGGCAGTCCTAGGTCCTTGATCCAAAGCTGTTGTTAGAGCAGGCTGCCAGAGAGTGGGCCGAAAAGCAGCAAGGTTCAGCAGGAAATCTGCTTGGCAGGTATCAGCATGGCCTCTGTCTAGCAGAAGATTTACTGGCATGTACAGGTTTTCAGAAAGCATTTATTCTTTAGCAGATTGATTGATTTTAAAAATCAGGGGTTTTTTGTTTTGTTTGTTTTTTTTTTTTTTACTAGCTCTGGTTAGGAAGTATTGCCAGCATAGTCAGTGTTGGAGTGTAGAATATACAAGCTGTTAATTTGATTCAGTGGCCATGATTGCAGGCTAGCCATGGCTGCAAGCTGTTGATATGCTTCTGGTCACCAGCAAAGGCTGGAAACTGCAGGTGTAAAACTAGGCCCAAAATTGCCACCAAAGGTGTTCCTGCAAATCCTGCTGCCTGCAGAAGCAGCTGAGTGCATGTTCCTATCCACAGGGGGAAATGAGGAAGCTGTAATACAAGTCTGCAGCTAGTAACAAAGCTTTGAATCCAAGTACCGCTCGTTTTTAAAGTGAGCAAATACAGGAGAGCCCTTCCATTTTCTGACTTTTGGTGCATGAGCTGCATTTTAACAACAAACCATGCTTCACTAAGTTGGAAAGGTGAATATCTTAAAGGTGAACCTCTTACCAAATCCTTCTGTGTTTCCAAAGTAGCTTGATATTATTGGCTGACTTCAGAGCTGCATGGTGATATAGTTACATGGCCTCAGTTTTGAACTGACCACATACTATAAACTTTATATAAGTTGATACTAGCAAGAGCAACATTTATACCTGCATATTGTTGTAAAATAAATTATGGAAATCTTATTACTCTTTTACAGAACCAGTTATTTAATTTCATGTGATTCGTTTTGATGCAATTGTTTTGAGAATTAGTTTTCTTTACTGAAAAAAAAAGTTAGAAGTTATGGAAAGAACAGTCTAGTCTGGTTACCTAGTTTAAGTAATCATAAAACTCTTCCAGTAATTTCGTTTGCTGGAGGAACTAAGGCACACTTGTTAAAAACAACATAAAAGACTTTCAAGAACAGCTGGTCTCCAATATGTACCAAATATCTAGACATTACTTATTTCTGGCTGAAAGCTTTGCCTGTCTAAGTAGATAGTAACAGGCAAGATGCCTCACATCATGCTCACCCCCATTGACAGTAGAGGAAGTATGGAGCGTTGTGATGATCAACAGTATCCACAAGGCACTTTCCTAACTACTACTTTTGAAACAGTTTTCTTTTTATTGTGATTATAGTATGATAATTAAATGAAGAATCTTTTTCAGTTTAGAATTATTGAATATGTAATGGCAAATATATGGCAAATGAATATGTAGAGCACACTCATGTCATATCTAAGCGATACCAAACTAGGCTCCCTAAACTGTCACTAACTTGCATCCATCCAGCATCTATAAAATGGCTGTGGGCATGGACCTTCAGAAAAAAACGCTTGCTTTCTTCTAAGAAAATTCAGTGTCACGGTTCACTATGTGCTTTCCAGGTCTTCTGTGCCTTGATTGCAAGCTGATTATATTTTGTCATGCAGCATCCTCAGAGAGCAGTTCTACATGTGCTTTTGTCCTTTTCTCCTGTCTTGAAAATGTGCAGATAATAAATAGATTTTTTGACTTCCCCAAACCCTGTTGATGCCTTGTGAAGGCTGACCTAGAACAGAGGCTAGACAGAGTTAAAGAATAACGTAGGTATTGATTAGAAGGCCTCAGTGTATACACCTTGGGCAGTACAAGAGCCCAGCCAGGGCTACACCCAAAATGGTCACAAAATGGACGAAATCACGAGACCTCTCACTTTTATAAGTTCTGGTCCATTTGCATATTGGAGTTAATTGTCCAATTACAGCTTTAGCTTATGAAGTCCCATCCTTCTTGGTTTTCTCTCTTCAGTCCACCATTGTTTATGCTCTTGGGCCTGAGATTTGGATTGGTTGTCCTTGGTCCCCAGCTAGAGAAGAAATTGTTTTGTCTCCCTACTCTGTGACGAGAGCTTACCATCCCTTAATATGAAGCTCAGAACTACACACTAAAGCAGTACAGAATTTGAAAAATATAAAAGCTAAAAACTAAGGCATTGTGTTTTACGAAAGAAATCAGTCTTTCCACATTATTTGGACCTCCAGCTTTTTGTTGACATTTTACTTCGCACATGAGTTTGGATGTAAGGCTCTGTGAGATGACTCTGTGCTATTGTGGGTTAGCTCTGAATCTCACATGCCATTTACCTAGGCCACCTCTACCCTTCTGTCAGTTACAGAAACTTTCTACCAGTGCAGAGCTTTTATGAGAGCTTATATAAGGGCAAAATTGAAAGTTGGCTTCATAAGAAGGCCAAGTTGTTTAACCACATTCACTAACACTCTATTTAGTCCATATTTGGTCCTTTCTTATGTATGACAAGTATATTATCTTTAATCATATTGTTGCTTGGTACCAAACTTGATCTCATAATTATTCCACTTTTTAATTACTGTTCTTGTTCATTTGCTTTTCAAAGTCAAGGGCTCCATGGTACACATTCTGCTTGAGAAACACGTGGCATTCCCCAGGGATTGTATTCCATCACAGCACTTAAGTTATTTGTTTTACATGCTCCTAGCCTAAGTGTGAAGAAATTTGAATTGTTTCTGAGTGTAATGTAATCAAATCATGGAGTTTATGCCCAAGGTAGGATAGGCAGCTCCAGAACAGAGGGAAAAACACCAGATACTTAGTTCTGCCATGTGAAATAGATGGTCTTCTCATTGTATGTGTTTTGTCACATCAGGCTGAATGAACTTGCCCATGGTGTTGCTTTCAAGAAGTGGAAGTCAGCTGGCTTCATTTATTCCAAGACATATAGCTTTTTGGAGAGGATAGATTAAGGGTATGAAGTAGAAATGCCTGGAATTACCTGATGGGTCAATGACTGAAGTTGCTTTACTTTCTGGCAATTAGGTTATGGTGGAAAACAGACACATGCTTTCTATCACTGAATATGTTGCTTAGCAAGTCACCCCTAATTCTGTTGATGAATCTTCAGAAGTTCAGAGCAACAGTAGTACAGAAAGGATAGAAATGTGCTACAACTTAGGAAACAGTCCTTGCAGGATGCTACTGGTGCTACAAGTAGCCATTCCTTGGTGAAAGTGAAAAAACAGGGTATTGTTTTTCTCACGTGGCATATGGTACTATTTTTATGTGTCTAATAGGACTGTTTGTCTCCAAACTAGGATGGTGTGACATAGTACTTCCTGCAAATCTTTGTTATCATCTTTCATTTGCATGAACACAGCAGCTTTTGAGTGCAAGTTTACTCTAACTTCTCAGTGGTCTTTCAGCCATTGGCAGCCTCTTGTTTTGCAGAGTTAAGCATGCTAACATCTCTTCTTCAGAAATGTTTTTCAAAAGGTAGGATTTAAAAGTTAAGTGGAACTCCCACAGTTCTCATCTCTCTGGCTTCTGCTGTGGTAGGCAGTGATGATCCTCAGCATGGGTGTCCCTCTTTCTTTTATCTTGTCTTTTCAGTTCTTGCTGTGGTAAGAGGATGTCAGAGCCTGTGTGAAGTTTGATGAGTGAGTCTGAGTTTTTTGCTTTTACAAAAGCCCCTGAAACCAGCTTCTTCGTGGGTCAATTCCAGTTACTATATAACCCATTGTGTTTTTGGTGAAGGTGTCTATATCCTCATTTGTATCCAGCATCATTTTGCCATTGTGCACTGTTGAGAATCTGTGCCTCGCAGTAGTGTTTCTTTAGGGCTGGACAAAGGCAGCCTCTCTTCCAAAACTAATTTGGGAAAATTTGGTTAAATTCCTGAGTTTCATTCCTGGCTCCATGGGAAGTTCTAAGACGTCTATTCTGTGTTCTAGTATTTGAACATGGTCACACAGTGGCATCCTTTGCCATGAGTCATGGTCTGGGGGTCTGTCACACAGGGATCCCCTATAACATTTCAGTGTAGCTCATACTAGAAAGTTTCTTTTTAATTAAAAAAATAAAACAGCAGCAACAAAAGACTGCACTTGTTTCTATTGAGTGGTTTTGGAGATCATGTTTGTACTGCTGCTATCTCATATGATGAGACATTAGCTTTCCTAACTGATGGGTGTGGTTGTGCTGGCAAGGGACTTTAAGGAATGTCATTACCTTGCTGGAAATGACATCGGCCATGCAGCAGGGGCCAGTCTCCTGTTACTGTCTGTAACAAGCCAGTGCCCAGGGGAGCTGCAGAGCTGGTTCAGCCAGATATGCCAGCTGCTGCCCGAGGTGCAAACCAGACTCCCAGCTGCAGGTAGCTGCTGCCACCTCGCAGCACTTTGAGCAAGAGCAGAAATGCCAGCCCTCGCCACCTCTCCCAAGCACAGCCCAGGCAGTTATTTTCTGCCTTCTATGAGTAGCCTGCTGGTTAAGATGCAATTAGTGCTTTGAATTTCCTCGCCTCAAATCTTGACCAGTGGTTCTGTTTAGTGAGAATAATTACTTGCAGCCATATGTTTTTAAAGTACATTGATTTATATAATTCTTGGGGGGAGGAAGGGGGGGGAGGCATCTAGTGTTTCCATACCTGCTGTAGGCCAACACTAAACTCCTATAAAATTCCCACCAAGATTGCTTATACATACATGGGAGATGTTTTGATGATTTTTTTAAGCAGATAGAGGGGTTTGTATGGTGAGAAAATGTGTGAATCACTTAACTGTTTAATTTTTTTTAAATTCCCTGTAGATCAGCAGATTCTTGTGGGATGAAAAAAGGTCATCTCTAGATTCAGTTTTATCATCTGGGCTATTACAGCTGTCAGAAATTAATTCTCAAGTTATCTTCTCTGCAAGATAGCTGTATAGTATAACAAATTAAGATTGAGCTCTTTTTTGAAATTTATAATCTTGTTGAAATGACAGAGAGCTCATGTGGCGTACAAGGTCAGTTGCCGTGTTATATATAACTTCTTGTTTTCATCTCCTACTGTTCTTACAGGGAACTAAAGATGTTTTAGACAACAGATGTGGAACACTTGAAATATTTGGAATGTGTGGGAATATACTAAGGGACCACCTGTCCTGCAACGTGAAAGACAGAATTGGTTTGTGAGCATTATTGGTTACTCCTGCAGTTAACAGAAGGACTCATATATTCAAAGTAAAGCAGAATTAAAACTGTGGGATACTAGGTTGGCTTTACTTAAGGAAACATGGGGAAGAAAGTTGAATCCACAAGTTAAATACTTCTTAATGCTTAGCCAATAATCCACATTTGAGTTTTCCTTAATAAGTGTAGCCTAGAGCAGTTACTCAGTCTTAGGAAGCTCATGGTTGAGAAGAAAAGAAACAGAATTTATCTGATTTAACCTAAAATAAGATATTTTATTTATTGTGTGACTACTTCCACTAGTCAGATCCTATCTATTTAATTACTAATTAATGATTACAGCTAGTAGTGACTGCACTGGCTATCCTTTATGAAACCAACAAAACCCCACAAATTATTTACATATAGTAGAGAACTGTGGTTTTAATAATAATTGGATTGCTAAGGATGTTGAGGTGGTTTGTTCCTGGTGTCTATTTTTCTACACTTTTACTACTTATTGACTAAGTAAACAAATGCTATTTCACAGATGAGGGAACAAAGGCACAGATAGGATCAGTATGTAGAATTTGCATTTCTTCATTTGGAGGTCTGGCATGTGAGCACCCACAGTTCTTTATTGTCTTTTTCCTTCAATGATTTTTAAAAAGAAGGATATTAAAATTGAGATGATAGCCACTTCCCTGCCTCAGGGAAGGATTGTGAAGATAGTTAATGTTTATACCATATACCCCTTTTTCCCTCCCTGCAACTGTAGTGTGAAACTGCTATTGCTCTGGTCCCCGCTAGAGTGAAAAGGAAAGATACTGCTCAGTGCTTCTGCCCATAGGTGAGCTCTGGCTGGGAACCAGGCAGTACCTCAAGCTCTGCCTTCAGCATAAAAATGATGCAGGACATTAGAGAGAAATTCACAAACTGAGATCCATCCCTTGTCCTATGGACTTTGGAAACAGTGAAGTAACATTTCTGGTTATGGTTAATGGCTCAGGTTCCTCTTTAAATTTTGGGTGTGCGTGTGAGACTGTCCTTCAAAACCGAAATCTGTATGTGATAGCACATATCCAGAGTTGGTGAATGAAACAGCTGTTGATGCATTCTCTTTATAAGATTAATAGAAAAGTCAGGACACATATCAGCAGTGTTTCCCACAGCAGGTACAATTTTCCCTGCCCTCATATATAATGGCTTTCTGCTGTATTCTATGCAAACAAATTACAGATAATGTGAGAGCTACAACTTTGAATTTCTCAGCCTTTTTGCATGCAAAAAATCCAGCATTAATTACGTGTTTTTATGTTTAGAGTTCTTCATAGTTTGCTGGAGGGAGGTCTTTGTGGTTAAAGGAAGCAGGTTTCATTGAGCCAGCATTGAGCTCTGGTCTGTCCTCTTTTTCACCTCCCCTCAGGGCAAAGACCAACAGCTTGAGGGTGACCCCTTCAAGAAGTCTTTACCTAAAAGGAAGATGAGAAAGGCTGGACAGGCTTTTTCTAATGCTCTGTACTGGAGCCAGGAAAAGGCAGCTGTTTCTAGCTTTCTGATGTTTGGGGTTGGTTTTTTTTTGTTTTTGTTTTTGGGGATTTTTTTTCTCTTTCCTGGTGGCTGGGGTCTGGGCTTGCTGCCGTATCTGTTTGTCTGTCTGTCTCATGTTGTTTTTCTCAGAGAGCTTCAGAGGCCAGTTGCCCGCAGTCAGTTGCTGGGAACAGAGGTTGTTCCTTGTATCGTCTTAACTCTCCATGCCAGAATGTTCATGCTTGAATAGGAAACAGCGAGATCTGTCAAAATAGCCCTTTTCTTTAGGGCTTTGAGGCTGCATTCTCCGTGGCCATCTGTTCCCTTTCACCCTTTTGGACAATGTTGCTATTTGAAACGAACCAGTCTTTGCTCTGTCCCTTTCCCTTTGCCCTCCCCCTGTCCCCCCAAATCTGGGGGAAAAAAATTGTCTCTGGCCCTGACTGGCCTCTGGAGGATTCAACCATTTTGTAGTCCAAGGATTAAAAGTAGTATTTTGCAATTTTTTATTTTTCACTGACTTTAAAAAATGTAATACATCTCAGGAGAGAAGAGTCACTGCAGTCAGAAGATCATTTTGGATTTACGCATTAGTCTCCACAGAGCGCTTCGGTGTCTTGTCATTGCCTAATGCAGACTACCATGAAAATTTGGCACATCTTGGAATATTTTGCATTATAGCAGGAGCGGAAGGAACCTCCTATAGTTAAGGGAGTATATAACTGTTTCCCTTCTAACCCTCTGTCATCAGTCAGAAAAGCTTGTCAGGATGAAATTTTCCAGTCTTGGTTGTTGTCCAAAACTGAATTTATTTGCTTAATTCAGTTAAAGTAAGTAATTCCTTTTTGAAAATGAGATGAAGGAAAAAAGCATACACCTCCTCTGCTTCAGGATGGGCGACTGTGCCGTGAAGAGAGGATCTGACTAGCTGGGAAACTCCTGGAAAGTCTGCATCAGTTAGAGAGTGAAGCCAGACCCCTGTAATTGTCAGTCATTTTAACATCCTGTGTGTTTTATACTGCCTCTGTGTGTGTGTGCCTAAGTACATAAATATATATGTATTTTCAGCTTTGGAGATGAGTCAGTTCTGAACAATGAGCCCCGTGGTGTCTGCATGTACTAAAATGTTTTGTCATACATCTTACAGTGAGAGGGAACACATTTTCGATACGTGGCTATGCTATATTGGCTATGCAATAAAAAAAACATGAAAATGCCCAATTCATTTGTGTTCAGAAGCTACTCCAAGCTGTGTTTTGAAGGTGCTCTGAATACTCAGATGCCTCTGCTAGGTCTATATGTAAGATTTGATGGGCCAGCCCAAAAGACACTTTTCTAGAGAAGAGGCTGCATCCTTCATCTTGTGTCATGAACCACTCTGTGCTGAGAAATAGATACAGCCAGAGAAACCTATATTGGCAAGTGCAGACACGTGGTTAAATACCAGTTAAGAAATGCCACAGTCAACCATGATGATACCCATTGTGAGAAATAATTGAGTCCGCTGTTGTGTTTGAAAGGCAGAGTTGAAATGGCACATAGTGGTTTTTTACATTTAATACATTTAATATTTTCTAACTTTTATGTTCTTAGTCATACAACCAAAACATTCTTCCAGTTCAGCTTTTGTGATTGATAGTATTAAGCATTTGGCCAAATCTGAACTCCAGATGTGAACAGCTGTAATTTGCAGTCATCTCTAGCTCCCAAGTGTTTGGCTGACCTCTGTTTCTGTGTTGCAGGCTGAAGGAGGATTGCTTCCTTCTGGAGTTTTAGTTTTGATAACTCTGGCTCATGATCCAGACTTTACAGCTCGAAGATTGTTGTTTTTATTTACACCTAGAGGGAGTTCTTGCAACTGTAATGTATGGGACTAGTGTTAAGAATGCTGAAGGCTAAATTTTCAAAGAAATTATGATGGTCATCATGCAGAGTAAAGCAGTTTGCTCAGTTTGAGTTACAATCTCAACCTGAAGTACTATTTAGCACTGCTTTTTAAACATAGTCCTTGTGGTTATCAGCTCCACTGTGGAGTTTTAATTATTGCATGTTTCAACCCTCTGTACAAAGAAGTTGTCACTCACTAAATTTGAAAATTATTTGCAAAGATATTACTAAAAGTAAAGATACTATTACAATACTGCTGTGCTCAGGAGTGAAAAGGACATATAACTTAATTCACTAGTTCAAAACCATGTTACTAGGCTGTGATCAGAAATTGTTATTCATTTAGACATTTTATGCTGAGTATATTGAGAAAATCCACCGCAGTGTAGGCTGACTGTCAGCACTAGTGTTAATTGAGCAAACTCAGGTGCTGGCAGTGACCAACTGTAGCAGCACAATGCTCCCTGTGGCTTCTTAGCAGAATATATTTACCAAGGAAGAGGTTAGTGCTATTGAAAACTAGCTTGCATACACCTACTGTCATTTTCCATCTGCCATGTGTGCGCACAGCATCAGCCCACTCCTCGGGAGATTGGCAGCCGTGTCAGAAGCACCCTGGCTAAGTTAGGAGTAATTGGTGCTTTTACTGGCCTTTGCTGGAGGACTCATTGTGCAACAGAAACTGGACTCTCTCTCCCTCCTACCCCCATCACCCTTCCGCACTGTGACTCTGAATTTAAGGTTCATTTGCAGACTGGAGTGCTGCTGCTTTTGCTTGCGCTGTTTCCTGGGTATGAGAGCTAAATTGCCATGACACTGTTTCTTTACCAAGACATATTTTATGGAAAAAAAATGTAGACTGTGGGAATAATCTGCCTGTCAGACCTCAGCATCCTAACACAGCCATGTTGCTGTGAACTGCATTCTGAAACTCACTGCAGTTTCAGAGCTATATCTCACTCTCCTCCCCGGAGCTGTATTAGCTTTTGTTTGCCTTTCTGGGATTCAGCCATTTAGGCTTCCAGGCTTCAGGCTGTTATGTTGAAAGGGTGAGTGTGACTGTGGGCTTATTTGATTCTAGTCTGGAAAGTTCAGAAGTGGCAAATCCAGATAATGGGTAAACACTAGCAGAGACTGATGAAGTTTAGCAGCTGAGATTAACCATCCTGGGGAAATCAGATATGATAATGCCATGGCTGTGTAGGTCAGAGGGCTGAGGCTTGCAGCATGCAAGGCTTCAGTTGCTCTGACAGTGGGATTTGAAATCTCATTTCTTTAGGCAAGCCTTAAGGGACCTACATACATATAATTCTAGCATTCTGCCCCCTCCCTCCTACATACCTTCTGATTAATATCATGAGATGTTTAATTCCCTGAGGGAACTTCAGCAAAAAAATTACAGGAATGGCTTGTAGCATGATTGGTGAGGTGATAATTAAAAGCATTTTCTGGATCACAGGGCCCTAGCATTGCCAGATGCCATGATTGGGCAAGCTCTGTTTTTCAACCTGTGCATCCTTTACATGTGCAGGCAGGCAAAATGCCACATCTGTGTTGTTTGGGGTTTTTTTCCCCTCTCTTAGCTCAATGGTTTGTGATTTTGTCTAGTCTTGGAGAGACAGGAAGAAGTACCTGCATAGGAGAGGTTCAAAAGAAGAAGCTGCTTTAAGTTTTAATGGTGAGCAATGTGAGAAAGAACTCTGGATACTGATAGAGTGGTGTAAATTAGTATAATTCTGGATTTTTGTTCTGTCATTTGCAGTAGCACTGCAGCAATGATAGAGAGCTGGAAGCTCATCACTTTGTTATGGGGTGTCAGATGACAGAGGCAGAACATTTTCACCAGTAAAAACAAGTATCTGTTCCCAGGGCTCTCAACTCCACAATTCCCTGATTTGGGCCCTGTTTCAGGTGCTGTTAACCACCAGCTGTCTTCCCACCTCCACAGATCTCCTGAGACCTGATTGTTTTGGTCATGGCTGGTAGATTGTCTGGCAAGTAATCAGACCAGCTGGATTTTTTCATTTCTTAATGTCAATTCCTTTTTGAGGTCGTCAGGGAGGAGTCTCAGTACTAGCATATGTGTGTCTCTCTTTCTCAACTCGAAAGAGAATTGACATGAGCTCACCAATGAGGGAATGAGATCTTCTGGTGTAAAACACACTGGTAACAGTAGGCATGCTGGTGTGGGATTAAAAGTAAACCAGCATCTCTACAGTTCTCTAGTGGACCCTTCCTGAATTTTGAGCTGTATAAAGGTCCCTGCTGATTTTTTTGGGGGGGGGGGCAGAATAAAGATTAACATTATATATTTGAAAAAGCTTCTAATATGTCATGGAGAATACTCAAAGTTCTTATTTATACGCTATTTTTCTGGCCTATCACATATTTTGGCGTGTTTTCCTCATCCCTTATGGAAGATTCTTTGTAAGTGGGGAATAATCAGCAGCAGCTGAGACTTGTAATCTGCAATTCTCATGAAAAGAAGATCTTTAGGTCAGGAACTATCTTTTTGTTCTCTACTTGTCTAGTGGTTTGCATCTTGAAGATGGGAGCTCTAGTTGTTGCAATGAAAATAATGAATGACTGGAAAAAAGACAGAAAAAAGGACCTTGATCTTGATCTAATATCAGATTAACCATGTAAAAATCATCCAGAGCGTGTACGCATAAAGACATAAATATGATAAACTAAAAAGTGTGAAAACTCACCTGTTTGGGGCATAAGAGATAGATAAACTCTGTTGTCCAAAATGGGAAGTGAGCTCATTCCCAATCTGTTGCATTCACTGCTCAATCCAACAGAACTTTGCACCTGGAGTCTATAACTGGCAGTTTTTGGTCTCTTGGTGATGATGGCTGAATTGAACAGCTTGTTTAATGTAGTCTCAAGTCGGCACATAACACGTTTGGGGTTTTTTTTAACTGGGGATTAGTAGAGGTTTACACTTAATTGCTTTGTTTGCTAAGTATGTTTTGATGACTGTGCTATGGAGAGGAAAACTAAATTACATGTCATTGATTACTGAACAACTCCAACTTCCAGATAAAATATTTCTACTTAATTAAAATTTGAAGTCATATGGAATAATCTAGGAGAGGAGGGGAGGGTGTAGTTTGTAAAGATTTAGAATTAGGAGGTTTTTAGAAGTAAAACTGCCAGATTCCCTCTCATAATAAAAGAGAGTGCATAAGCATTTTAAAAGTTAGCATTTTCACATGGCTAGTCTTGTGGCCAAGCTTGTTTTCTTAGAGTAGCAACTGTTTTTCCTGCCATATGTCCTAAATAATAAAAGACTGTATGAAGTCAATAGTGTGCTTTGAGACATATCTTAGCTGAGCAGTGCAGAGAGTAAGACAGTCACCACTGTGGGGTAAGAGAATCAGAATCACCTTTTGACTTAAGAAAAAGCTGTGGAGAAGGGCTGAAAATGGCAGAAGCCAGCAGTGGGAGTTTGAAGGGTGCTGTGGTTAGTTACTTCACAGATGAGTTTGTCCAGCGGGTTGTTTTTTATTGTGTGATGGGTTTTTCCACCATTGCATATTTTTGTACTTGTACTTTCTAAATAGATGACGATGGAAAAATAGATTAGGAGTTGAAGGGGATTTTTTTCTTCTTCTCATCTCATTGTTAAAGGTCTGCACCAAAAATACAGGCTGAATGCAATGCAGGTGAAAAGTAGTGGTCTTTGAGCTCTACCAGTGAACCGGAAAGCTGCACAGCCTGAGTGAGAGGCGGAGTACTTTCATTCCCATTGCATGGTGTGCTGTTTTTGTTGAGCTCAGTAGTTTAATTCTTTATAAATATTTTCTTTGTACTTTCAGAGAATTTTTTTCCTTCTTTTTAATAGGCCAGGCTTTTATCAAGACGGTTTGATGTCAAGATTTGAAACATTTGGGGACTTGTTGTTTCACTATTTTGTTATTTCACTGTCAATTAGTTCATCAATCCATTTTTAACATTTGATTAGAAAATATTTTCAAAATACCAGTTGATAGAGATTGCAAAGTGTTCCAGGCAATGATACATCCATCTGTGAAGAAAAAAATAAATATGTGAGAATGTGGACAAGGTGGAACTAATTGTTTTGTGCAGTTATACCAAAAAGGAACATGTTGGGTTTTTTTAATCAAGACTATAGTCATATTCTGCCTGCACAGACTTCTTACATTAAAAAAGACTATTTTAAGAAGTTTGTTTCATTTGATTCAAGATATTGCTCTAGTTATCAAAATTTTCCTAGGATAAGAAACTAATGTAACTGAACTGTCTTTATGACTAAATCACCTTCCAACATATATGCAACAACTGGGACTTGTTTACATGAGGATTTAGTCTCTAAAATGTACCACCTTATATGCAGAGGACAAGAAGGTCTTTGAGACCAGGTCTGTATTTGCAACGCTCTGATTGGGCATAATAGAATAATCCCAGAAGCACTATGGCGCTAAATAGCTTTAATCCTGCTGTTCCCTCCAGTGAAAAATGGAAAGTGAAATAAAACCGTTTCCTCATCCTGTCTATATGTGTCATTTCTCTCCGTGACAGGGAAGTTACTTATAGAAAGTTTGTTTTGATTGCATTGATAGACAGAAACAAAATTAATCTAGTTCTCATGTATAAGTGTTGTGGCCCAGTTCTACTGACAGGTCCTTCCTGGGCATTGGAGACCAGTGTTTGGAAGCAGCACTGGGGGCCACAGTTGAAGAATCACCCTTTCTTCTTTGTTTTGCCCCTCGTTGTGGAGAGGCATTTACTTTGCATTTGATTCAGACCACAAGCAGCTTTATTTTCACTTGTGACAGCTGTTCAGTGAGAATGAAGCAGCCAGTTCCTCCTCTGTGTTTGCAGTCCAGAACAGATACAGTGTCTGCAGGTAGCTCTGCCAGTGCTCTGAAAAGTTCAGTTTCACAGGAGACAGTGGAACAGGCATCTCATGCAGTCCTTGGCCTGTCTGCTTTGAAGATTAGTTTCATGCTATTTTTTTTGTGTGTGAGGAAGGAGGGAGTGTTTACAGAATTGAAATTGCCCATTTTACTAGAGCTGGACCTGATACAGAAAGCAGAGAGTTGTTCAGACATCTTCTTTCAGCCTTCTAACATTCACCTTCACCTTCCCATGCTAGGATCCCATCTCTGTGCTTCTGGACAGCCACTCCCTTACTGCATGCATATACTGAGATGTCACTTTTCTCTCATCAGTATGCCAGCTCTATTTTCTTACTTTCTCTAATCCCTGCCCTCCCTGTATCACCTGTGTCCTGAACAGAAACCATGATGCCAGCAGTGACTGGAATAAGAACTGGATTTAAGAACACTGGAGACACAGGAACTGCTGCCCATCAGCTGACTGCGCATTGCAGGTGCTTTGGAAGCATCTATCCCACAGCATGGGTAAGAACTCCACACCACTCTCTAGTGGTTCAACTTGGAGAGTTTGGGGACCTTTGAGCACAGACCAAAGTCTTATAAGCCTGTTTTCTTCTTGGTCCAATGTTGGTGTGATACTCCCATCTCTAAGTATGAAAATATCAGGGTTTGGAAACACAAGACAATGCATGCTGGGAAAAAATCACTCTCTCCAAACAGTGTTATTTATCCATTTCCTTTGTCCAGTTCATTAATGTCTAAGTAGTGGTTGAAATAACAGAAGAGATAAATCCAAGGTTTTTTTAAGGCCATGTTTCCACATAAATCTGCTTTCTTAACATATCCTCTTTCCTTCCTCTGAGACATTTACTGTCTTTTTGTGTTTAGAGCAAGAAGAAGGAATGCAGCACATGTTGTCACTGCCCTTGAACTTTGCAAAGCTGGCGCTGCTTCCTCCTGTTTGCTTCACTTCTTGCTGTACCTCTCTATCTGCCTAATGCATCAGTTTGCAGGAGGATCCCTTATAAAATGGAAACATTTCCAGTAAGGCATTCCCTTTCACCTTGCAAAAAATCTTTGCTGTAAATTTGCTCCAGGTTTACTAACTACTTTGCACCAAAGTCATAAATTTTAATAACGTCATGGAAGAGGATTTGCTGTCTTCGTGTAGGGGCTGACACAGTATGGTACAGCGTGCTTTCTCCTGTATAAGAAAATGAAATATATTACAGCAATTAGCTTGTTCTGCCACAAACCTTATGCATTTCTGTTCACTTTGGGACAGGTTTTATGCCTGAAGGAATGCAGAATTAGGAATTGCTGTGGAGTGATATCTCTAAAGTGTAATAGCAGCAGGTTCCAGACGTTTAACCATTTAGATGCCTGGCTCAGAATTGCAACAGCAAGATGTTACTCCTTCTGTTACATAATAGCAGATCCATGATTTGAGCGAAGTTTGGGTGTGAATTTTGTGGCTGTTTATGCCAACGCTAGCTACTTCTGGAACATCTGGGCCCTTTGTAGTGAGGGGCCCATAAACAGGGGTGCGTGAATTGCTTCTTGGTGGTGTGGAATGGTGGCTCCCAGCTGTAAACAGGGGTACAGTTACATCAGCTGTGAGGGAACACCTCCTCACCCACCAGAACTCACATTTAGTGGCCTTAGTTAAATTTTGTGATTCTTACCCAGTTCTAACAAGGTAGGGAAAGAAGGACTGTGTTGACTGCAGCTTATTCCACTATGAAATGTTTGCAAAACTTTAAAGCTGCTTCAGTGTCTTATATTCCCCATTATCCTGTTGTACAGTAATATCATTTTACTTTTGTGGTGTTAGCACAAACCCTAAAATTTGTAGAACTTCATGAACTTAATTAAGTAACTTGCTTTGAATCATTTAGAGGGAATGGAACTCAGACTTCTCAGCACCCTGTTTTAATACTTGAGCGTGTTCACTCCTTCAGCTGGAAAATTAAATCCAAAACATAGATGAAGATAAATTATTCTTGTTAGCACATCCACCTTCCAAACAGAGATTGAGTAGACTAATTAACAGAATAGCATTCATAATACTGAAGGTTCCAGTTAGATGTTTCTCTGGTGAGTTATTCAGGTGGAAGTTTGCTGCTTATCAAGTTATTTTTTTAAAGTACAAGAAAGCAGCCATCCTTGCTGGATAGCACAACTGTTTGGAGTAGAACAGGTGTTCTGGAGAAGCAGGTATTGTGCATGTCCCAGTGAACTCCTGTGATGTGGGAAGTAATTAAGACAAGTACAGAGTCCAGACTCTTGTCAAATATTGGCTTGGAACTGGTGCTTCACTCCTTTCTTTTGTAGACCTTAAACTTTTTAAGACCTAATCCAAATCCAGTTGATGTTAATTGAACCTTTTATTACTTGGGGAAGGTTTGAGGCCTTCAGCCAAATCCTGCAGTGCACTGCAATCGTTCCAGGCCCTTTTCTCCCCCCTGCTGCTGTCCTCTACCTAATGCAGTCTAATAGTGTCCTTCTCATTGCTTGCAACTACCAGCAGTAATATAAATAATGATTATCAGTACATGCCAACACTTTGGGTCTTATTCTTTACTGAGTATTTTTCCAAAATAAAAGCTTTAATGAATCAAGAAACTATGCTTTTGCTCGGAATAGTTAGAAGGGCAGGTGGGGGGGAAGTAACAAAGCCCACTTTCTTGCAAAAGTAAAAGTAATGAGGTGTTTTAAACCTGAATCTTCCAGAAGCTCTCCTGGGCTACGAAATGACGTTGTCATCTCAGTACAGTTTTGCTAGTACTTATAATTTAGATTTCGACAATAACTGTTCTATTACAGATCATTTTGACAAAAAGGTAAGACACCTTTATTAGTGTCTGGTCTAAATTTCATTGATTTAGTTGACAAGGATTTCCCAACCGTCCTGGGAAAGCAATTTTGTTTCTTGCCTGAGAGATGATAGGAAGTTACCTGACTTCAAATCTGTGTCTCATTCACTCATGGCTTTTTAACAGTATGGACTGTCTACCTCAAACAGTTCAATTTTCAAATTGCACATGATCATTTGTACCCACATAATAACTAGGATTTTGTTTCTGAATTTCATGGGTTAGTCTGTCTTGCTGTGTTCTTGAAGTGTCATTTGAAGTGCAAACAAGTCACCCATCAATCTGTTCACCTTACACAGAATTTATGATGAGTAAACATGAAGGTCTAAGGCACCTCCCCTCCTGTATATGTATGTGTACATGTGCATGTGTGGGTCTCTGCTTTCAGTCTGAGCAAGGTCGGGTGCCGTGGGAGTTGAGCAAGCTGCATCATGTGGCATTATTGGAAGCACTTCTTTATATTGTCATTGCTGATTCCAGCAAAGTCCGTTTTCCTTCAGAGTTGTATAAAGTTCAAATGATTTCAGAGACAGCAGAATGGTAATTACAGCTAAGGGGCTCTCTTCTTTGCAAATCTTAGAAAAAGTGTAGATGTCTGATGGCATGAATCAGTTTTCTGATTTTTAGGTCAGAGTATTGTGGCAGCACTTTCTGCTCCTTTATATTCTCTTTTTGTTATGTCGTTATACACTGTGACTGCTGGCCTGCTTCCCTCTCCTCTGTGCCCAGAGAAAGCTCGTTTGTGTGGGGATAAAGTAGCTAAAGAGGAATAGGCAAGTGTCCCACAGGCATGGTACACCCCTAGATATTTAGAAAATATACTGGTCTCTCCAAGAAGGTAGGTAATACTTTGCAACGTCTCCTTAATTCTTGGCATTTATTGTTGATATCAGGGGGTGAGATGGAGAACTCACGCTACAGTTATATAAAAACATCAGAAAGGTAGGAAATTAATGCAACAGTGCCATCTCTTAAGTGCTATTTGTAATTACCTGGCTTAGGGAATTATCTGAGATGTGTAATGACGTTTCAATGCTGAACCCTTTTCTGTGCCACAGTCCTGATGCAGTTTCTATCGTATTTATCTTCAGGATCTTCTGTGAGTGGGAAGAGGGATTCTGGTTGTGTGACAGCAGCCCTTGGCAACACATGGAGTCACAGCGTCAACACCAGGCTCATACTACAATTCCATGACTTGCCGACAAGACAGGTGAGAACAGCAAAGAGAATTTAAATAAAGCTACACCAGCAGTGCTTGGTCAGATGGGCTGTGCTCTTCAGCCTCTCTGGTTATGCTATATGTGTTGAGAACTTGGCAGTCGAGAGCCCAATTGCTTATTTGGGGTGGGGGTCAGTCAGTGTCCTTTGTTTTTAAGGGATGACCAGCACTCCAGTGCCTCCATGTGTTAGGAAGGGCCTTTCTGCGTCACAGTTGGTACAGATGTACAAGTTTCCTGAGCCTTTAGTGCATTCTACACTGTGGAGATGAAAGGTAATCCTTAAAGTGCTTTGTTGCACAGGAATTTTAGGACAGGAGAAACCTAGTCTTTTCACTGCCATGGTTGTTTTGTTGTCATGCCATCCACTCTTTGTGCCCAATTTCAGCTGTGACCGTTAGGACAGGGAGCACTCTGTGTTCTGTGACTGCTGTTTGTGAGTAGAAGCTTGCTGCCTGCACCAGCAAGCTTAACTTTGAGTAGTAAGTATGGTACCAATTTCCCAGAAGTATGCAAGTAGGAGAGTAGTCACCCTTTTCAGTGAGAGACTTTATGCTTTTACGTGAGACATAGTAGCATCTTTTACTGCAATCTTCACCTCTTTATTTAAAAAACTGTGAAAAACTGGGAGGCAAGACATTTGGGGTATGATTGAGGCAGTGACTTTTTTTTTCTTTTAAAAACATCATAACGTATGATTTCATCTGTCCCTTGGGATATCTGTGGTTATAATCTTTTTTGGCTTTCTCTGTTCTGTTTTTGCATTGATGTAACTCTTTCCAAAGGCTGTGACCCTCAGTCTTAATGTTATTGATTTTCTGCCAGTTAAAGTAGAGAGCTGTCAGAAAAATTGCTACATAATGTTTGTACCATCTTACTCCTATACCATTACTACCCATGTGCGTTCAGATTGGTGCTCCTGGGTTTGCTGTCACAACACAAAGTTTCTCACTTTTAAATTGCAGTCTTTAGAGCCAGAGGAGAGGAAGACACCTGGTTTTATTAGAAAATTATTTATTAGAAGTAAAATTATAATCATAGCACTCCTGTTTCTTCAAGTAGTGGGCACTTCAAAGCAGCAGTAGTCCTCTGGATTTTGAGGTGGAAGGTTAAGTATGTCAAATGCAGGTAGAAAAGGTATCTTCTGTACTCACTTCTAAGGGCTATGCATAGAAATATGCTTTTATTGCTGCTGGTCTTAGAAATTTTCTTGTGTTCTGCTTCTTATTCTGGTCTGTAATGAGTTCTCCTTTTCTACAAAAATACTGAGTTCTGCAAAATATGAAGCTGTTCATAAATTTCCTGAATCACTTCGGAGTTACATGAGAGGTGAAGTTGGCAGAGGGTAAAGGGCAGAAACTGGGCCCTGTGCTACCTCATGATGCACAAAGTCAGCTAAAACAGATTAAGAACATTCCTCTGGTAGTGGAAAAAGGGAGACAGCTTTCCTAAAGACCATTCAGATATTACCTGTAGTTTTTCCTGCCTTTTTTTTTTTTTGAGAAGGAATAGATCTCAAATATATGAAAAGTTGTGTTCAAGCCTTTGAAATTATGGTCTGCTTTGTAGAGTTTTCCCCTCTTCTTGACTGGATTTATCAGGTGCACCACCTTGCTTACAAGTGAAGTTATGTGCTCATTCTGTTTTAATTATGCAAAGGAACTAAAGCTACAGTGAAGAAAAACAACCCTAAAATAAATGTTATTAAATTATTATGTTATATATTATTAAAACCAAAGTAATTTGATACAGAAGTGTGATATAAATAGTGATGTGTCTGTGAAGTCCATTACTGAAATGGGATATGTCTATGATGTCCTGTAGGTATTTTCGTGTTGCTGATATCTGTGTCCTTTTTCTAGATAAATTCTTGTTTCTTAAACTCATAGAAATATTTCAGCTAGACATGCAGTTTCCAGTTAGAGGAAGGCATCTGGAGTTACCCTACCTATTGCAGCACTGTATTGATCAAATTACTATCATTTTACACACATATGCTCCTTTATAATTGCTTTAGACCCACTTTCAGAAATGAACTGTGAATAAAGGTGCCTCAGTTCTTGAGATGCCATTTCAGTCATCGTAAACTGGTTCTGCCAGGAGGATCAGATATCAGTGGATTGATTGAAAGCCAATACTTTTTAAGGAAGCTTAACAGGAAGATTCAAAAATTACCAAGTCAGTAATCACATTTACAAATTCTCATACTGTATTCAAACAAACAAACAAAAATAAAAAACAATCAAAAGCTTGTGATTTTCTATAATCCTGGTTTTAAAGTGAATTTTGCCCTAGGAAATTACTGAAAGCACACAGTTGGTCTAGAGATTTGGTGAAAAGTAGTTTCAAAACCAAGTTTTTCCTGCTTTTCCACATTTGTAACCTTACAGAATCAATACTGTATAAGGAATAAGCTGTGTTTCCATAGAATCATAGAAAATTCATATGATTGGTGTTTGCCCATGTCTCTGATTAGTCAAGGTCTTTCTGCAGGGCCTCCATGCCTTTGAGGGAGTCAACAGCTCCTCACAATTTAGTGCCATTGGCAAACTTACTTAGTATCCCTTTGAATCCTCTGTACCAGTCATTTATAAGATGTTGAAGAGCACAGGGCTGAGGATGGAGCCCTGCAGAACCCCACTAGTGACAGGTCCCCACTCTGATGTCATTCCATTCACTACAGCTCTGTGTGCTTGACCTGTGAGCCAGTTGCTCACCCAGCACATGATGTGTTTATCCATCTGTGGCCTGCACAGTTGGTCCAAAAGGATACTGAAAGCTTTGCAGAAGTCCAAGAAGATTACATCTGCTGGCTTTCGTAGGTCTTTTGGGTGGGTTACTCTGTTGTAGAAGGAAATCAGGTTCAACAAGCAGGACTTTCCCCTGATGGAGCTGTGCTGGCTGTGATCAATGGCTACATTGTCTTCCAGGTGTATTTCAGTACTTCCCAGAATAATCTTTTCCATGATTTTACCAGACACTGAATTGGGACTGCCAAGCCTGTAGTTTCTGAGGTCCTCCTTCTTGGCCTTCTTGAAAATCAGGATAATGTTTGCCAGCTTCCTGTGAGGTGGGACCTCTCAGGATTCCCAAGACTGCTGAAAATCATTGAGAGAGGCTTTGTGATGACATCAGCTAGCTCCTCAGATGAGTCCCATCAGGGCCCATAGATTTGTAGGGATCCAGCTGAAGCACAATACAAGACTCAGCGGGGAATTGATCATTCTTGCAATCGTGGTCCCCGTGGCCCATCATTCATGTTGAAGATGGGGGCAAACAGTGCGTTTAAATGCCTCTGCCTTGTCCACGTCCCTGTTTGTGAGGTTGACAATCCTCATCCTGTAATGGGATGATATTCTTTCTATGCTGCCTTTTGCCATTAATGTATTTGAAAAAAGCTCTTTTTATTGTCCCCCACAGTTCTGGCCTGCTTTATCTCCAATTGAGCTTTGACCACACAAATTTTCCCCCTACCATGGCCAACAGCATTTCTGTGTTTTTCCCATGTCACCTGACTTTGCTTCCACCAGACATACATGTCGCTTTTTCTTTCACAGCGGATACAATTTGTTCTTTCAAAAGGTAAAATTCAGTCTTTAGTCAGTCACTTGATCTCCAGAATATTCTCTTTCTGGATCTATTTTCTCTCTTTCTTTCCCTGGAGGAGCTAGAGTGGTGGTGACAGTCTGAGAGACTTACCCTCATTATATCTGACTTCCATGGTAGAGCCAGCGTGCCAATCCTTGCTGCAGAATCCCAGGCATCAAGAGAAAAAGCACCTCCTGAGAAGCACTGGGCCAGTGGTGGTATCCTTCAAAACATGGAGTGATACTGTGATTGTTCAGGAAGATTCAAGCAAGCCGTTTTCCAGAGCTATGGTGTCTCCTGGACAGCCCACTGGGCTGCTAGATTCTTGTTCTTAGTTATTCAGTATTTGTTTCTGGGAAAACTCATGGACATAGTCCCTGTTCCTGAAACCTTGGGGAATGCTAGGGCAGCAGGTGGCAGAGCAAGTATGTAGCAAACCTTAGGACACTGAACATAGAATTCCTACACAGTTGGGGTTTTTTTATATATTAAGTAAAAAATTTATTTTGTTTGTTCAGTAGACATTTTCCAGCCAACCATCCCTTTTTCCACCCCACCCTTCCTATGTCTGGTGAACATTGATAAGACAGCAGCCAGTTCAGCAAAGGAATGAAATTTCTGGGATGTCTGGCCTGCTTGAAAATCAGTTAGGTTTGCTTTATTGCTAGGAGAGGAACAGCTTTCTGAACAAACAGATGAACTTCGCTCTTTTGCTTCCTTCTAGAAGCCAGGGTTCTGGTTTTTGTTTCTTCCAGGACAGAAGCAACACAACTGGGGGAGAGCCAAAAGAGATTTCCAGTCTGCATTTAAATTCGTTATGTCACCAAAACCCACAAGCATGGACAACAGCAGAAGTCTTTTAGCTACTGAGGTGGGACTGAGCTGTACAGTTTCAACAGCAGCACAGTAGCATAAGAACATGCGAGAGCATGGGAAAACTTAATTGTTTCACACAAATACCTTCATGAAGGGAGTTATCTTTATGGATACTGATACTTTGTTCTCCCTAAGCACTCTTACAAGTAGTTAACCATGACATTTATTTTCCTGAAATGCATACATAAACATGCAGACTCTTTGAGTTTGGGCCAAAACCAATGAGGCTGCACTAGAAGCTATCAGACACTTCAGTTAGCCTTATGTATGTAATTATACTTCTTTCCTGAACTGGAGTCAGCAGGCTTTAAGGTTACTGTTTTTCATGTGTTCTCAGCTGTCTTTAGTAGGGTTAAATACATTGCCATGCTGTATTTAACATTTTGTTCTTGTCCATTCGAGGCAGGGTGCTGGATTAAATGAGACACTGCCCAGATCTGGTATGGCAACTTCTATAGGCCTGGTTTATTTTATAATTTTCAAGAGATTTGTGAGAGTCATAGTATTGTGTTAATCTTTGTAACATGTTTTGAAATTCTCAGAGGAAAAATGCATATAGAAGTGTTATTTTATAACAAGTCAGTGCTTTCCTGTGCTATTTTCAAGAAAGAGCATTTAGAATCACGGAATCATACAAGCTGGAACCTTTAAGATCATCAAGTGCAACCATTAACCCAGCACTGCCAAGTCCACCACTAAACCATGTCCCCAAGTGCCACATCTACATGTCTTTTAAATACCTCCAGGGATGGAAACTCCATCACTTCCCTGAGTGGCCTGTCCCAATGTTTGACAACCCTTTCTGTGAAGACATTTTTCCTAATACCCAATCTAAACCTCCCTCACCACAACTTGAGGCCATTTCCTCTTGTTCTGTCATGTTACTTGGGAGAAGAGACCGAGCTCTACCCACCTACAAACTCATTTCAGGGAGTTGTAGACAGCAATGAGTTCTGCTCTGAATCTTCTTTTCTCCAGGCTGAACAACTCCAGCTCCCTCAGACACTCTTCATCAGACTTACTCTCCAGACCCTTCACCAGCCTTGTTACTCTTCTTTGGACCTGCTCCAGCACCTCGATGTCCTTCTTGTATGGAGGAGCCCAGAAGAGAACACAGGATTTGTGGTGTAGCCTCACCAGTGCCAAGTATAGGGGGATGATCGCTGCCCTGATCCTGCTGGCAACACAGTTCCTGATACAGGCCAGCATGCCATTGGCCTTCTTGGCCACCTGGACTGCTGGATCATGTTCAGCTAGTTGTCAACCAGCACCCCCAGCCACTCCTCCCCCAGCCTGTAGCGTTGCCTGGGGTTGTTGTGATGTAAGTGCAGAACCCAGCACTTCACCTTATTCAATGCCATATAACTGGCCCATCAGTCCAGCCGGCCTGGGCCCTCTGCAGAGCATTCATACCCTCCAGTAGATCAACACTCCTGTCCAACTTGCTGTCACCTGCAAATTGACTGGTGGTGCACTTTATCCTCTTGTCCAGACAGTAGATGAAGACATTAATTAGTTCTGGCCCTAATACTGAGCTCTGGAGAACACCACTGGTGGCTGGTCACCAACTGGACTTATCACCATTCACCTCCACTCTCTGGGCCCGACCACCCAGACAGTGTTTCACCTAGCAACCACTACACCCATCTGCACCAGGAGAAGCCAATTTCTCCATGAGAATGCTGTGGGAAACAGTGTCAAAAGCTCTACTAAAGTCTAGGTAGTGGCATCCGTGGACATTTCTTCATCCACTGAGCAGGTCACTTGTCGTAGAAGGAGATGAGGATGGTTAAGCAGGGCCTGCCTTTCACAAACCCATGCTGTCTGGGTCTGATCCCCTGGGTGTCCTGCATGTGTTGTGTAATGGTGCTCAGGATGGTTTGCTCCATGAGCTTCCCCAGCACCAAGGTCAGGATGGCAGGCCTGTAGTTCTCAGATCCTCCTCTGGCCCTTGTAGATGGTGCCATGTTTGCCAGGCTCCTGTCACCTGGGACCTCCCTGTGTGACCAGGGCTGAGGTAACTGATGGGCAGCAGCTCAGTGAGCTCTGCTGACAGCTCCCTCAGCACCCTTGGGTGGATCCCTGCAGACCTGTGTGTGTCTAGGTAGCAAAGCAGGTCACTGGGCATTTCCCCTTGGGTTATGGGGACTTCCTTCAGCTCCCCATCCATGTCTTCCAGATGAAGGGTTGAATATCTGGAGAACAACTGATTTTAGGATTGAGATATGGGCTGAAGCTTTCAAGCTGTGCTAAGTGAGCTGTTGGGCAGGAATTTTCCTGGTAAAATGGTAAGGTGTGCAGGTGAAGTGTTTCAAATGCATAAGTATATGGTGACTCATTCTCAATAAAACAAAACAGAACAAAACCCCCTTATCTCGTTCAGACTAATGCCAGACATAACTTTTGTTGTGTCCTTGGTTACAGACTAGCTGTTTCACCTTGCTCTGCTTACTATCATATGAACAAGCCCTGAATAAGCATTCCAAAATTACTGTGGTGAAGTAACCCAGGTACTTGCTGGATGGGGGAAGGGCTGGAAGAGAGCAAAGGGGAGTGAGGATGATGTTTTTACATTTATGAGATCTGCAATTATTTACCTTATATTTTTTATTCTATTAGTAAAGCAGTTCTTTCAAAATGTACAGATATTTGGCTATAACTTCACCAGGAGATGGCTATTGGAAGTGTTGTAAAGAGTGTGTTTGTTCTAAGCCATCTTCTTATATAATATGCTTATCCTATGTGGAAAGTCAATTCTGTAAAAACATGAAGAGATATTTTCATAATTGTTTTTAGGATAAAAGGGATGGTGTGGAGTCATGCTAGAAAAAAAATAACAGGAAATTTTACAGGAAAGTGATTTTTTTCAGCTGAGATTAATTTTTTACAGTTCTCCATTATGTTTCTTTTGAAAAAATAGCCATGAAAAGGCTGCAGAAGCACATATTCAAATTCTGCAAACCCTTCCACGTAAAGAAATGGTTTTTTTCCTAGGTTTAGTTCAGAGACTTTTGCCTTGCCTCAACTATCAATTGAATATTTTGAATCAGGACAAATCTTGTTATGGCTTTAAATTGCCATTCGTGCTTACAAACCACATCCTTAAAATACATAAATAAGCTTATGGGGTTTTTTCTGATTAAAGTGCTGTCGGCTGATAACCCTTATGACGGAAGTCTTTTGCTTATCCATAGATCATATACAAACATAAGCAGCAATGTAATCTTGGATAGCATGAGAACAGTATGAAACTGGACACAGGGCACAGCTGTAGCATAAACAGATGGTTATCAACACAGCACGATACTGACTTAATCCAGCAAAATGCCAAAGGAAAAAATGCCAGAAAAATAGCGATGGTTCATTAACAAGTGTTTGGAGCTAAAACATCACCAGGTGACTTACTTGCATGACTTGAGTGTTTGTTCATGTCTCTCTTTGCAGCAAGCCTCCTTCTTAATGAACTTTGAGGGGTGGTCATACAATATAGCCATCACTGGAGCCCTGTCTACATTAAATGGGACTGGATTCTGGATGTATGGCCCCATCCTGTTAGCAGAACACTTTTAGAGAGAAATGTTTCTGTCATTCTAGAACAACAATTCATTTACTCAGGTGCTTATAAAACACTAATCAATTTATAATCTAGGAATCTAAATAGAAATGAAAAGACTCTAGGTCAAATAGAAAAGACCAGAATAAACCTTGAAATAGCTCATCTTGTTTTTTTCTCTTCTCTGTCATTTCTTTAATAACTACTGCAAGTTTTCTTAATGAGGGTTATTCTACTGTCAGATAGGAGCAGCTGTACAAGCTTCAAACTCACTCATCTGTAGTTCAAAGCATCCTAAACAGAGAAGCAGGGCGTCTCTGAGGCAGAGAGGCAAACTCAGTCTTCAAGTTACACTGAGGTCTTCCTACTGAGGCTGGTGGCAGAGGTGAGTTCTTTCTGGTAGGTATCTTTGACTGACAGAGCAGCCCACTCTCAGAAGAGGCTGCTCCTTGGTTGCTGCTAACCTACACCAGTTACAAATTAACCTTCTCCTATTATGTTATATTTTCAAATTACTATGCAAAAGTATTTGCAGACTGATCTCTGCAGTGCCCTTGCCAGGTGCTCGTAACCGAGGAAACTGAATCATAACTAGGTGACTGAGTAAATCTTTTGCAGCTGGGAGCAGAGTTGGAATCTCTTCACTGCAATTGAGTGCCAATAAGCATGATCTTGCTTAACATTTATTGCCTTTGTTTCTGGCACTTACAAGTCTTTGTATCTCTTGGTACTATATAGTGAAGGTACTCCTGCTTCCTGCTCCAGCTTGCTCAGTAGACTAACTCACCTGCTGAACTGATGTTCAGTGTGGTCACTGAGTTCAGTCTTGACTCTCTCTTCTCAGCGTGCCATAAGCTTTCCTTCATAAGCAAAGGTTAATGAAACTGGGACTGTGACTGGAGCTTTATGGCAGAACTTTTTTCTCTTAATTCCTTGTTTCCGGTTTCTGTTGATACCAGAGGTGATTTTTCTAAGCCTCAACTTTAGAGGTCACCTTGCATTCCTCTGTCTCTCCTCTTTGCAGACGTCAAAACTGTTCTAAACTGCAAGTACCTAACAAAGATGCTAGCTAGCACTTAAATTTTTACATTATTAAAATGCTTATTTGGACTTTTATCTTTAGTGGTTAATGCGACATTTCTAGTATTATCAATACCTTTTTTTTTCCTCTTTCAAACATACCACAGAAAACAGAATTGTTACCTTGATGAAACCTACTTAGTCACAGAGATGCTGTTGTTTTAATTTTTACATATTTTCTCAGTTCTGTAACTGAGGAGATGGTCTTTTGCCTTGATCTAATTGATAATTGTACACCTTCTTGTTAATCAGGTAGAAATTTTCAGGAATTCGGGCTATACCCCCTGTTCTTTATTGGGAGCTGTTTAAAGGTCAGGATGGGAGGAGTAAGATTACTGTAACAAAATCTGTTCTGAATACAGAAGAGAACTTCTGTCTGTGATGCTATTAATCCAACACCTTTGACAAACATTGTACTTATAGTTAAGTAAAACAGCATAAAAATGGGAGAGAGAAAGAACCAGATAGGACTTTTAGGCTCTGGTCTGAATTGTCTGAAGTATGTTCTGTTTGTAAGCCTAAGTCCCTTTGCACAGAGGGAATGAATGCAAATTCCCATCCTGTTTATACAGAATCACTTTCCTGATTTTGATTTGACTTCTGTGTGAGTTTTTTCCCAAAACAGAGAGGAATTAACCTAGGGCAGATTCTCTCATCAATAACTGAAATGTCATCACTCCTAAAGAGTAGCAGTGACTAAAGTTGTTTATCCTTGGAATGACGTGGCAAATCCCCTTGCCTCCTGTCTTCTACCAGATTCTCCTTTTTCCTTTTGTTTTTCATTTATTTTCTTTTTTTTTTTCTTTTTAAATTTGAAAACAGAGGGAAGGAATGCCTAGCTCAACTTTTAAGTGTTAATTATTCAGAAAAGTTCTGCTGAGTCTATCTTGGAATATAGTATCCTTAAAGACATTCTTAATAGTGAAAAATATCAGAAGATCATTGTGAGTGAACTGGACAACCTCAAGTAGTGAAAACATAGTGGAACATGAGATTGCTAATAGAAATAATTTGCAAAATAATATTGGGCATTACAAATGAGTTTCTGTTTTACTTAAGGAACAGACAAGTTCAAAGTGAAGCTAATTCTGGAGTGGTTTAGTTTATCACACAAAGACTAGTTCAACACTGTAATGTAACCATGTAACCAATAGATCAGGCAAAGTGTTCTCAAATGAAGAGTGTTTGTATTCTTGTGGAAAGGCATTGGGGACATCTCTGGAATACTTAGACCTTAGGTAAAGTTTTAAAACCAGACAAACTTTGACATACTGACTTGAGGGCAAAATGCATGGCATCTTATGTGAAAAGGTAGGGATCAGACATGATTCTTACCTTCAGGCATTACAGTTTTTATGATTCTCTAAACATATTAAGGGAGAATCATGTCAGGAGTTTGTGTATCTAGGATATTGTACTCTGAACGTGAATTTTTGCTTGTTTTATGAATCTAAAGTAGTTGAACGGTTTTAGATTGACAACACAGGAGAATGGCAGCCAGTGAGTGATTTTTAAAATCTACGGTAGAGAGAACAATGTGGGGTTTTCAGCTCAGTTTTATCAGTATATCTACCCTGGGTAGGTTCAATTAATCTAGAGGAGTTTGCTCTACACAGAGTTTTTAATCTTTGATCTCTGTAATTCCTGTGCTGTGGTGTAAAAACAGGCTGAGAAAGAACAAAACCTTCTTAACTGCTTAGGAACTGAATGCAGACTACTGACCTGCTTTAAGGAATAAAACCCATTTTGACATACCACTACCTGAGATGGACTGCACTTTAAAACACAGGGGGTTTTGATTATCTCCGATGTTGCAGACTTAATGGGAGCTGCCTGGCCAAGTTTATCATATCTACCCATCATAATGCATCAAGAAGGTAATAAAATGTATAATTTTCAAAATATTACCTTCCCTTGGACTGATTGTTGTAACTGTTGGAAAAATACCATGGGATTTTGGGACACTTGCTTGATCAGGAATGGAAAGGATGTGTGCAGGAGGTGGTACTGTATTCTACCCACATGGTGGAAAAACTGGAAGATACTTGGAACTAAAAAGCGTCATAAATAGCTACCTGAGCCATCCTGCTTCCAGCTCTCACAGGTACTTTGATTAGGGGGATATATGTCCTTTGGCTGCATACTAACAGAAAGCTATAAATTCATCAGTCCGTGTTGAAGTTCAGTGTTTCTGACAGACTTGTGATTGATGGGTAGCTTCAACTTTTCCAACACCAGTAAGAAGTACTGTAAAGTACAGCTCAGTTAATGAATTATTTCTTCCTTGAGTATTCATGTTGGAGCAACACTAACTTGGAAATGACTAATGAGGTCACTTATCAATAAATCTCCCTGTCTCATCAAAGAAAGTGATAGACTTAGGTTGCAGAGTGGTGTGTGAGTCACTACTGAAGTTCTCCACTGGAAAGGGCTCATTAGACTTATCTCGGGTTTGCGAGGCCCTTTCACATTTGCGTAACAGTGATGGTTCATGGTCTCTCTTATCAGTCATTTCCTACAAGTGAGTCCGGAATCTTTGGCAGAAGTTCTGGCTCTAGTCCTGAGTGAACAATTGGTGTAATTTTTTTCTGCCATTTGATTTAATTTGTCTGTGCAGATATCTTCCGCAGTTCAGGGTGTTTACACATTGCATGGCACTGAAGTGGAAGTTACGGACTTCGGGACACTTGAGCTGGCCTTGTGCAGAGCTGACAGTGGTCAAGAAGGTTTGGTTTGCAGCCTGAGGCAGTAAAACCTTATCATGTTTGAGACAGCAGTGACCTTTTTTTCAGCACATTGATGGTTCTGGTCCAAGTGATATGTTTGTTCTTCAGTGTACTTCACTGAGCTTGTTTCTTTTAGCATCAGTCTTTATTTATCTATCTCACAGTCATATAAAACTCTGTAGCCCACAGTCAGCTCAAGCTAGAAATAAAAGGTCACCTAATCAGCTCTTAAATTATGTTGATATACAACTGGATGTGGTACATTTCATATCAAAAACAAGAGGACACTACTTTTTTCTCCTTTTTTCATATATTTTTCTCTTGCTTCTTGCTTGTGATCTTATTATGGCCATCTCATTTGAAATAACTGAGCAAGCTGAAAAGAGAAAAGTGTAAATAAGCACAAAAAATCAAAGAGTTTCTTACTGATCTTACTAAGATAATGCCAGATAAACTTAATTGGTATTAAATATATAAAAAAAAGGTAAACAACTTATTGTAAGACATGTAGTAAAGGGTGCCATATGGGTGCCACTGCAGGAAAGAAGAGGTTGAGATTTTTTTTTTCCCCTACAGTTTTGCATTTTCTTAGTAATGGCT
This sequence comes from Irena cyanogastra, assembly GCA_013397155.1. Lineage (NCBI taxonomy): Eukaryota > Metazoa > Chordata > Aves > Passeriformes > Irenidae > Irena > Irena cyanogastra. The sequence goes on from VWZV01010970.1 coordinate 201,575, forward strand.
ACATTTTTGTCCTTTGAACATAACTAAACTTTCCTGAAGTTCACATGTAGTTAGGATCCCTAAAGTCTGAATTTCTTAAGTATAATCCCCATGCAAGAGACTATCTAAGAGCTATAATGCTGCTCCCAGTAATTTTGTGAAAAGAATGATCATTACACATGATCTTCGCTTCTGTTTCTTCTCCAAACATAAAAAGATTTGTTAACCTACTGATCATTATTTGTGGCATGTTGTCATCAAAAATTTCAGACTGATGGGTTATAAACCAATATTTGAGGTCTTAAAGGGCTAACCAGTCTTCAGTGCATCTGTGCCATGCACTGGAAGGAGAATGTTTGCCTTTGACTGCTGGGGCTTCTTGGATATCCACTGCCCTATAGAAGTGTAAATGAAGCCTTCTAGGACAGTTCATGTTTGTTGGAGAAATGTTTTTCTGGAATTTTGTTATTCAGTGGGTGTACATTCAGCAATACAGATGACGTTTGTAAGACAAATGGTTGCCAATTCATTAGTAAATTCTCTCTCAATAATGTTCTTGCTAGAGAAAAGCTGACTCTTGTAGAAAGATTTAAATTAAATTTTAAATTAACTCAATCATCTTTTTTTAAACATCGATAGAGCGTACTCTAAAAAGTACTCCAAAAAGCACACATATTACATCTGTATATATTAGCTCACGGGTCTGTTAGCATGACTTGTTTTCTTGTCCTTGTTGTGTGATGCCCAGTGGACTCTAAAATACACTCTGCTGAAGCTTTGCATAAGATCATATTGCTGTCTCTCACATGTGAAATTAGCAGTGTTGTGTTAGCTTGTCTCCAGGGAATTTGCTTTTAGGAACAGAACAAAGTGAACACACAAAAAGAGTTGGAAAGGAGTTTTGTTTGTTTCATGGCAAAGGCATTTTGCAGCCACTAGTGTGGGTAAAAAACATTTATGCTATGATGTAGAACTTTTACATGATTGAATCCCAAGGTTTTTGCCCCAGGTCTGGGATTTTAGGATTATGCCTTTACCTCAAGGAAGGACACTTGTTTTTACCGATGTTCAAAACCTATGAGTGGAGACTAGGAAGAGCCCACTTCTGATGCTCTTTTATAATTGATTAATTTTCTTTCAATTTATAAATAATAATGTTGGTGTTTTTCATCTCTTAGAAAACCAAAAGAAAGTTAAAGAAGGAATGAGTATTGTTTAAATAAAGATTTGAGACACCTTAGAAACAGGCAGTGAAGTTGAATTTACAGCAGATATGTTTTTATCTGTAGGAGATAAGTGTGTTGCTTAAATTATTATAGATATTCAAAGAATAATAAAAATAATAAGTCATGATGGCAATGCACATGCTAATTACGTGCTTACTTCATGTTGTGCTGCTGAATTCCTCACGTTGTGCTGCTGAATGACGCCGAGCTGATTTGCTCCATGGAGGAGCCAGTGGCATCTATGTCTGAACATCTGGCTCTCTGGAGTAGAAAGTGTGCAGCTCCTGGGCTTCCAAGCTGTGCTCCCTGCTGGTCTCATCTCCTTCAGTCATGTCTGACAGGCTGGGTGGAAGCAGCCGTGTATTCTGAGAAGAGCTGCTCTGGTGCTATTGTACTAGTACTCCCTTAGGAGTCCTTCACAATTTGGGACACAAGATCTCTGGGATAAAGCAGTGTTCCAGTATGTGTCGTAAATAAGTATTGTATCCTTCAGCTTTTTTCTTACTTGCAGAACTAGAGTGAAATGGAGCAGCACACGAGGTTCTGAAAAGCTACAGAAACTATTTTGTGTTCTTTTTGCTGCTGGTGTACTGTAAATCTCATGAGTGACCACAAGTTAGCACATAAGACAATTCCCATAGGAGTCTGTGTTTATGTTGCCCAACTACTTTATCCAGCCACAGCACCATCCTCAGATCCCTTTTCTTGGCACTGTTTTATTGTGGTAAGCAAGACGCTCTTGTTGGCTGGCTGCTTTCCTGCTTAGTAAAAGCTACAAGCGTTTTTCTCCTGAGTTACCCTTCATATTGGACAATTATCAGGGCTTTAAGCCTCAAAAGTATTATAGCATAGGGTATCATCATGGCCAAGTTCTTGTGAAGTTTCCTGGCCTATCGAGGACTCTCCACTGGGAAAATTAGGAGACACTCAGAAACAGAAAAGGTGACAAAATCCATTTTGCAAACTAGGGAATAAGGCATGTTGCTGGGAGACAGAAAATGCTTCTGGGAAAAGGAACTTTGTAGGATCTGGTGTTTCATGTGCTGAAGGGAGCTGACTACCCTGCATACCCTCCCTGTATTTCACCCTGGGAAACTTTCACCAGAAGTTTGACTTCAGCGAAGTAAACTAGAAGTAGCCTGGTTTTGTGCAGCTCTCTGGCTATGCTGCTGCAGTTCAGACACCATTTGAATACACATGTGGGATTTCATTTTCTTTTCCAATTAAAACTTGCTGTTTGCCTGGGTAGTGCAGTTCCCTGCCACTGAAGTTATTGTTAAGTTATGTACATCAGGCAAGAAAAGGCTCTCTGGGTATAAAGGCTGGCTCAGGAATGTGCTGGCAGTCTGGGAAAGGACAGCTAAGGAAAAGCAGCATTTTGTTAGATTTGGCCTATTGCATTCAGGACAGTTGTTGCTCTGGAGCACATCAGGACAGTTCACCTTGGAAAGTTTTGGTTTTGTTGTCTGTGTTTGTCTTTGATACTCATTTGAGGTTTTGATAATTTTTCTTCCACTGAAGTTATGTTTACTCAGTCCAAGGATACTCAGAGCTCCTCATTATAGTGCCTGATGCTAAAACCATGCCTAAATGGTACTACCTATTTCATACTGACATCTCTCACTTGAAATCCAGTGTTTGGCACACCACAAAAACTGAAACAATTTGCAGACTGGTCATCTGTTGCTAGCAACTGCCTGGATAGGCTCAGCCAAAACACATGCCTTTGTTCTGGTTTTATGAGAGGGGGAGGAATGGACCCCACTGAAAAGAGATAGCAGAACTCTTGCTTATTGATCCTTCTGTATTGTGGCCTCTGGGTACAGGAAAGTAGGGTACCTCTGGAGCAGTGCCTACCTGGCAGAAAATTAATACAGTAAAGTTGCTACAGATGTCTTGTGTCCGTATACGATTTTCACATAGTTGCTCAAAAAGCACTGGCAAAGTTAGGAAGAATACTCATGAATCCTCATTCCTAGTTCCTGATATTGTGCACTGTGAATAAGTGCTCTATACATATATTGCTTTTTATAAGGACCACCTGAAGCCAGCCAGGTATAGCAGGCTTGAAATTTGTAGTGTCCTATTTCCTTGAGAGACTTGTCCTCTCTGTTTCTCCTCTATTCTTAAAAGATTGTTGGTTTTCATTTCTATCTCCTTCTTTTGTTTGTTTTCCTTCCATTTCTTTCCTTTGCAAGTATTGAATGTCTCCTGTGGGAGCAAGCTCAGCCACATGTGCATGCAATGATGGTTTATTTTTACTGGAGTCATTGCCTGTGACTGTTATTCATTACTATAGGAAGAACTGCACTAACAAACTGCTCTGAGAGCTTTTTTTTTTCCTGTTGTAAAAAGTCCTGTTTTGTCCACAGCCATTGGGAGTATCTACTGCCATCATTAAGATGTTCAGAGCTCAGACACTAGTACTGCCTCCTGAATGTTCTGTTGTGTCTGGTGTTGAGATGCAGAATCTCAGCACCTCAGCTTCTTTGCATGGTGTCTCTTTAGGTCAGCTTTTCAACCATCTGTCCACCTCTCTGCCACCTAAGCAACTCAATTGACCTCTGCTTGGGGAAGAATTTGTTGCACAAAGTGCAAGCACAATCACTGGCTACTATTACGTACTCTTAGGATAGTAGGGTGTACAGCCAGAACATCACCAAGCCAGGTCTGCCCAAGATTCTTCTGATTCAGAAAAGACAAGCAAAAAGTACTATAAAATGCTTCTATTTCACTCGCACTTCTAGCCTTCACACTGGATAAGTAATCCTCACTTTTTTTCAAGTCATCACGTATTTGTGTTCCCATGGGCAAGGCCATGATGTCCCAGAATTCCTGGTACTTCTTTAAGATGAATATCTAGCATAAATAATAAAACTATTGGTAGCTGAATTAGGAACATATGCTTAACATAAATGTAAGCTAGAACTTAGGTAGGTAAGCAGCCTAAATAATTTCACATAAGAAATACAGAGGTGTAGAATTAATTTTTATTCATTAACCACTTCTGAGAGTGGGGCACAGAGAGAAAGGTGAAGTGGTCTGCCTAGGCTTACACAACGGAATATATGCTCATATCCTAGAAGTTATTGCTAGGATGAAACAAAAAGACAAGAAGTGATTTATCTGAAATTTGGCTATTCTTACATAGCTTCATGATTTCTAAAGATCTGTTTTAAATATTTTAAAAGCTCTGCTTTGCACCAGCACTGACTCTTACAATTAAAGATAATCTGTTGTAATTTGGCTGAGAAAGTTTGATCTCTTTGATGGTAATTTATGTTTGTTAATCTAAGTGTCATGCTGGTATTTCAGGATAGGGATTTTTCTTTGAATTCTTTCTCCCATGCTAGATCCATCACATGTTTTCCCTTGAGCTTTTGAAGACTTTGTCTTCATTAATTTTCTTACTCAAATCAGCACCCATGGTCACTGTTTTCCCTGTAAAAATGTCTTAAGTGCCTCTGCATTATTTCCTCTCTTATTTTTTCTCTAGATGATAAACAGGGAATTCTTGGCTTTGCATTCTTATTTTTAATGTATGAAATTTGTATGCATTACACTAAAAGAAAATAAACAGATGTGTTTCTGCATTTTGGGGAATTGAGATGACAGCAAGATGGTCAGTTGCCCTTTGAGTCCATTCACTCTGCTGTTTTTTCCAGATGTGTGCTAATGGACATTTTTAGGATGTACACAAACGCTGCTTGCCTACTTTTCTGCACTAATTGGTTTGTGTTTATGGAATGCCTCTCATATACCATCTCTAGCTCCCACTGTTGCTTTTCCATAAAGTACTAGAAAGGAAACTTGTTCCTAAACAGTTTCCTCTAGGGGGGATTTTCTTGTGAGGAAAGAGGAGATATAATCCATTTAAATTGCTCTATAAAGAATTTTATTGAGCTGTGGCCCGTTAACCAGGCCTTGATGAAAGCTTTTTCAAGCAGCTGGACTTCAGAGAACCACATCTCTCAGGTGCTATGTATAGCAGAAGTAAATTATAGTTTTTCTGAGAAATCATTTTAATCCAAATGATGATTGGTGGTGGAGTTTTTTTGGGGGGGTTTTTGGGTTTTTTTTTGGGTTTTTTGTTTGGTTTTTTGGGGGATTTTTGGTTGGTTGGTGTTTTGGGTTTTTTGTTTGTTTGTTTGTTTTGGGAGTTTTGTTTGTTTGTTTTGGTGGGGTTTTTTTGTATTTATGAAACCAGTAGGGACTCCACATCTACTCTCAGTTCTGGGGCATGTTTGTAGCCCCACTTCACATAATTCCCTCTCTAGTGCTCAGGACATCAGAAGCATGCCCTGTTTCAATGCACCTTTTCTTTTTTTTTTTTTTTTTTAAACAGGAAGCGGTGGAGGAGTCTAAGTGTTTGGGAAAGCTGAAAAATGACGGCATGTATCTCTTTTTCCTCTGCCTGTCTGGTTTACCTCCTTATTCCAAATAATTCCACGGCCTGCCCAGCCTGTAGCTTTTCTTACTGACAAGTTTATGGGTGCAGACAGTACAGCTGGAGTGGCTGAGCTTTCTTCTGCTTGAAAGGGGAAGATTTGTGCATAGAGAGCCTTTGCTTGCAGTGAGGTTTGGAGGAAGATGCAAAGCAGGGGATAATTGTTTTCATAAGAAAATGCAAGGTCCTGATAAAATCAAACTCTACAGTGATGCGCTTATGGAGGCAATAGGATTTAATAACATTATTCAGATTTTGGTACTGATATTAGCTATAAAATCTTTAGGACTGTATTTAGTTTATGAGCTTCAATTTACCCAAGTGCATAATGGGGTCATTTTTGCCCCACCTTTCTAAGGCCTTTTAAAAATCTATAAATTAAATACCATATAAGCACAAAGTGTTGTTATCCCAAGAATCATTTGCCATGAGACATCAGTTTATTGTTTATAGGTATAGCTCGTGAGCTTAGTAAATGATTGCAGGAGACCTAACCTACTTTTTTTTTCCACCATAACACTGGAAAGGTGTTAGGGTCACTCTCTGTTTCTGCAACAAGGGGCAGTTATCTCCCAAGTCAAATCAGAACCTGTGGTGGGACTGAAGCCTCACAGAGCTCCAGGGTCCAACGCGCATTGGTGTTTGGTAAGGCTTGGCAGGAAACACAACCATTTTTTCTCTTATGTTGTAAAAAGCCATCCCATTTCCCTAAAGGATGCTTCAGTGTAAAGAGGGAGTGGGGAACAACTCTGTGAAGCCTTAATGCCACCACAGTGTTGGTGCGCTTTAGGGATCTCTTGGTTCTCTCCTTGGGTACTTTTCTGGTGGGCTGGAGGCAGTGTGAGCTGTGGAGATGGGAAACAGAGCTGGCCCTGGGAACTGGGTTACAGCTCCTGCTCAAAAGTAAATGATCTGCAGAATAAGGACTGCTGCTTTAATTTTCAGAATATATCAAATTCCGGCACACTGGGCCTAAGAAATAGCAGAAGGGACGGCAGAAAAAGCAGTTATGAAGTCTGCTGGGATATCTGATGCAAAAACAACTTTGTTGTTTTCCTTACTGGCTTTTTCCTGGGCTCTATTGCAGCTGAAAAAACAACCCTTCTGATCTACAATAAAAGGGGAAATTCTGGCGAGAAGATTGTCCACCCAGTCGATTTGGCACAATTATGGGAAAGATTTGTTTAGCTTAGCACTGATTTTATTGGTACATGAGTCTAATCAAACCTTGAGAGATAGTATTCTTGCTGTTGAGTGACTCTGTCAATGGTATAGGCTTCGTTCTCAATTCTCATGCTCTTTCAAGTGAATGTGGTGTTACTGAAGAGTTCTCCTGAAATGCACCAGCTTGTTCACTGCAATAGGACAGCAACATGAATTAGCAAAATGTCCCAGCAAGCCAGCATTGTTTCAGTAAGGGCCACAAACGTAATGAGAGCCAGACTCCTTTCACAAGTCTCTGGTATTCAGTCAGTAGACCTGAATTCCAAAATATTTATTGACTGTAAATGTGGGTTTGCTTTTCATTCATTCTCTAGTGCATGTATATGCATTTTGTCAGTACAATAGACAAGAATAATATGAGTCTAGGAGAAAAGGTAGCGTAAGAAAAAGCTTGACACAGGATAAAATAAAAAGAGAATAATCTGTTCATTGATAAGAAATTGACATACTTTAAAGGAGGCTTCAGATAGTTTTATTTATGTTCCTCAGTCATTCCTAAAAACCAATTTCTTGTAATAGTTTCCATAAAAAAAGGGACAAAAGTGGTTGTCTTTCCAGTCTATATGGAAATTATGTATTAAATGTTAATACAGATTATTTTCTCAAGTATTTCATTGAAATGTCTTAGTCCATTAGTTTTGTTAAAATCATTAGTTTTCCATTATAAAATCATAATTTTTCAGTCATGTGAGAGCTGATAGCTCAGTCCAAATCATCTTGTTCTTTCACTGTTTGGTAGTTTATCATCCTGGCATTTTGATGACTAATTTGATATAAGACTCTGTCCCCTTCATCATCTTTAGTTTTTTTTGGCAGGACATTGGCTTGATTTCTGGTTGTCAGAATCCCTCTGAAAGTTCATCCAATAGCTTTACCAATTCATCACTTTCTTTGCTATTGACAGGGGGTGTTGTCCCAACAATTACTATTTTCTGCCGGGCTTCTGTAATCAGTTCTGTGATTCATCTCTTCCATAAAGCTTATAAACAATAAAATGTAGTATTAAAAATGCTTTCCCTAACTAAAACAAACATTAATGTACAATATTTCTGCTGTCATCATCAATTCTCTCTAAGCCTTTTGTTTCTCAACTGCTCTGCTTGCCTCACATTTATCTTCCTTTGTCTAATCTAAGGGCATCTATCCAATTTCTATTCACTTTTCATCAAGGTGATGTATTTCCTCTTACATAGTATCTTTGTGTTCTTAGCATGCCTTATGGCAGAAATCATTTTTCAGACATTTAATATTTATTCTACATTGTTGTCAAATAATAAATATTTATTACAAACCTCTTGACAGGGAAATGTGATGCTAGAAAGAAAAAGGAAACTAAGACTTGACCATTTTATAGTGGTTGGACTTGGCAAAACTTGAAATTGCTTTCATTTTTACTTCCCTCATTGATCTCTATCATTTGTACTTTATACGGACAGCAGCATAATAACTGCAGATGGATTTTATATTCCATTCCAGAAGCTCATGTGTAGCTCATGGAGAGCATGTTGGAAGTATCATAGGGTGAATTAGAAAGACTCAGTACTGCTAATCATTTTTCTATGTCTGTTTTCTATTAATTTCACTATTTAAAAAATAATTTTTGTAATCAAAATGCCTGTTAATTTCTTTAGCCTGTTACTTACCATTACTGTTTACTCATATCAAAATGCGTACAATGTTTTGTGCAACTTTAACTGCACTGAAGTGTTAATAAGAAAAAAAAATGGTGGGGCCTGGATTAATTTTTGATTCCATGATTAAATAGTGCTTATCACTAAAGGTGTGTCTTTCACTTATGTGGCTAGGAAACAGTGCAATAAATTCCTTTACATACATCAGGAACATTAGTGGAGTTCTATTTTCCTTTCTTTTCCTGAAGTGAAAAAGGAACCGAGGAAATCTCCTATGTTGGTCTGAAAATTTTGTTTCATGATCTTAAGTTTTATAAAGTAAGATTGTGGAAAGTGATCTGTGTTTCAGCTTGTTGTTAAATAATTCTGAATTCAGATCCGGGTTCAGATAATACATCTCTCTATACTCTCCCCAGTTTTCAGCCAGGAGTGATTTAGAATTGAAATAAGACATGTACTTGAATATATGTGAGCTTTATAAATTCCTAGTCTGCCTGTGCTGCCTACTTCTGAATAACTCTGGAAGATCCCATGTGTTCTCCACATCCTCAGGTGGCTATTAGGAATCTTATGGAGAAAAGCAGAAGCTCACCAGAAGATACAGGTGAGAAGACTTTAAATTACAGGTTCTGTATTTGAAAGCTAGCAACTTTTTCTTGGTTTATTCACCACAAAGATCCTTACTTGTACGTCAGCCATCAAAGGACATTGTTAGTATGCATTGTTCGAACTCTGTCAGTTCTGTCAGCATAAAACATGAGTTGGCAGGGCTTCGATGCTGTCAGGAAGCCTGTAGGACTTGGAGACTTAACAGGTCATTAAGTGCTCCCTAGGCACTGTTTCATATCCCTTTCATAAATATTTTAATCTGAATCCTAAAAACAAAGATTCACTTTTTAGCTCTGCCTCTTTGAGTTGAAGGCTCTTCCAGATTCTCACTTTATTGATAGTTATTAACTTTAAAATTTCCAGCCAAGATGTCTTAATGGCTGCAAATCTATTCTTCTGCCAGTGTTGTCAGTTTGAGAAGTTCTTCTTTTTCTTCCTGCTTCATTCTCTCATTTGCTCTCTTCCCCATTCACTTACACACACAGACACTGTCAGCCTTCATTTTTGCCAGATTTACTGAGCTAATGTTTTTCTAGTGCCATCTCAGATGAGCACTCCACTCTCCTCACCAGCATACAGCCCATCTCTTGCAGTTTGGGTTCATAAGTGACCTGTACAGTGCATGGTCTCCCAAGATTAAACCTTGCTGGTGTCTTGTGCAGAAACACCCAGGTGTCCCTGGTTTTACCAGGTGTATGTGGTGTTGCACTGTACAACTGGGTCTGTCACTGTCTTGACTATGTCACCTTATGGATCAATCTAAGTGAGATCCTAATATCTCAGCTACATCTAGGAAGTGTCCTCTTTCTAGTAACTGACTGTTTCCCCTTTTGTCTTATGGTTTCTGTGCTTATCCTTGTTTTCTTCATTACCAGTTCTCATTCAGCAGTGTTAAAAGCTTTACAGAGATCTGAAGAGATGAGTTCCAATTTATATCAGACTTCTAAAAAAAAATCAAAGAAGGATGTCATGTATGTCTGGCATGACATCCATGTTTTCTTTTACCCCATTTTCCAAGACTTTAGTTCGTGGAATCATAGAATATCCTGAGTTGGAAGGAACTTGTAAGGATCATGGAGTCCAGCTCCTGGCCCTGCACAGGACAGCCCAGGGATTGCACCATGTGAGAGTGTTGCTCAAATGCTTTTTGTACTTTGTCAGGCTGGTGCTGTGACCACTTCCCTGGGGAGCCTCTTCCAGTGCCCAGACGCCTTCCGGATGAAGGATTTGGTTATAATATCCGACCTAAACCTCTTCTGACACAACTTCAGCCATTCCATCCTTTCACTGGTCACCGGAGGGAAGAGATTGGTGCCTGCCCCTCCTCTTCCCCTCCTGAGGAAGTTGTAGACTGCAATGAGGTCCCCTCTCAGTCTTCTCCTCTCCAGGCTGAACAGACCAAGTGACCTCAGCTGCTCCTCATATGTGTTCCCCTCAAGATCCTTCACCATCTTTGTAGCCCTCCTTTGGACACTCTCTTATAGCTTTGTATGCTTCTTACACTGTTGCACCCAAGACTGCTCCCAGCACTGGAGGTGAGGCTGCCGCAGTGCAGAGCAGAGGGGACAATCCCCTCCCTTGCCCGGCTGTGATGCTGTGCCTGATGCACCCCAGGACACGCTTGGCCCTCCTGGCTGCCAGGGCACTGCTGGCTCATGTTCAGCTTGCCACAGACCAGGAGCCCCAGGTCCCTTTCCACAGTGCTGCTCTCCAGATTCTCGTTCCCTGGTCTGTCCTTACATCCAGCGTTGCCCCATCCTGGGTGCAGAATCCAGCACGTCCCATTGTTAAACTTGGTGATTGCCCAGTCCCCTAAACTTTCAAGGTTTCTCTGCAGGACCTTCCTGTCTCTGAGGGAGTCCACAGCTCCTCACAATTTAGTATCATCAGCAAATTTACTTACTATGCCTTTGAGTCTCATGTCCAAGTTGTGTTATTCCTCACTTCAAAATTTCTTCTGAAGCCCTGCATGGTACAATTAGGTTATACGCATCAAAGTTTACTTTTTTTTTCTCTTCTTTTAGGGGGACTAAATTTGCTGCTTCTCAGTTGTGTTGCATCATCTTCAAGTTCATAGGAAAGTGACAAATACTAGCTATCAGACCTAAATTCACATGCTGTTTCTTAGAATGGTTTCCTAATAGAGATTATCTACTTCTGCTGAATGTGCTAAATTCCTGGAGTTTTCATTCCACTCAGTTGTTATTTCTATATCTATATGATATGGATAATTCCTATTACCTGCCTTTTCTTCTATTTCAATATTGTCCTACTTGAGGAAAAATGATTTTTTTTTTCCACTTATATCTAGGAATATATTTAATCACTATCCCAATGTCATTTCATTATAAATCCAACTTTTATTTACTTTTTGCTATTGTTAATAATCTTTCCAGAGTCAACATTACCTGGTTTTTGCTAATCCTTGATTTATACTTCCACTTCCTGGCCTTCAAAACATAATTTTCTTTTTTTGATGTGTATTTTCTTCTATGCTTTATAATTTCCTTGTCTATATGTAAAACCTACTCTATGCTGACTGTTCCAGCTAGAGGATAGTTTGCAATGAACTTTTACAGTTTTTTTATTTTGCTTGAAAAACAAATCTAAATACATTCTTACTTATTTTTTTAATGTTATGTTAAATACTATAGTTTAATGTTATAAAAATGAATTCTCTGTACTATATCTGGTTGTGAAATGTGCAGTTTCACTTTAAAGGTTCTTTTTCTCAGTGAGCAGACATTCAAAAGAAAGCAATACCTTTGAATATTCTGAGGTATTTCCATTTCACTGAACAGGAAGCTAATTCGGAGTCTCAGATGTAGCTGTGCAGCAGCCACCTTTCAGAGGGGCCCTGTGATGTGCTGCTGAAAGGATGTGATTTATTATAGTTTTTCATTGCTGTACATAGCTATGCACACACTGTAACTGAATAAAAATACAGCAACAGAATGTACGTAGAGTTATTTGAACATCTGTCCATGTGCATGTATAACTGCCTAGTGCACATGCATATGTAGGTTAGCATTTATGTGCATTGTACTGCATGGAATGCCAAAAATTTGACCTTAGATGTCAGAATTGTAACTGTTTCACTTCAGGCCTTTCCAATTAAACAGCCAGCTATTGTGGGAGACTCCACCTGAGTGTTTGCACCATTTTTCCACCCCATCCTCTCCCTTGCGTTTTCAGAGGTGAGGGAGTATGCGAAGTACCTGGAGGCAACTCCTCTTCACTCTACTTTCTTCCTGGCAGTCTTCCTCCTGCTGTTTCTGTGGCAACCAGCCCCACAGGACCTGAGGAAATGGCCTGAAGTTGTGCCAGGGGAGGTTTAGGTTAGCTGTTAGAATAACACTCTTCCTGCAGAGGGTGATTGGGCACTGGAACAGGCTCTCCAGGGCTGTGGTCACAGCATCAAGCCTGATCAAGAAGTGTTTAGGAAAATGCCCGCAGGTACATGGTATGACTCTTGGTGATGGTCCTGTGCAGAGCTGGGAGTTGGATTCCATGAACCTTGTGCATCCCTTCCAGCTCAGCTTATTCTGTGATAATGACAGAATAAGGCAAGGGAATTCAGGTTTTGTTAGAGTGAATCAGGCATGCGGGATGTGACTTGCCCCTCTTTTTTCCAGAAGATAATCCCAGAGAGAATGGTAATTAACATGGAAGAGGGGAAAGTGCTACTACAGCAGTTTTCCTACTTGGAGTATTCACAAAGTATTCAAAGTATCATATCCTGAGGTGGTTTTGCCAGCTTCATAAAACAGAAAGGAAAACATTGACATTAGGACTGGTCTGATGTTCTCCATCAGACTGTATTTGTGGTCTTTATGTGCCTGCCTTTATTTTGCACTTTCAAAGAAGAAGGGAGATTATGTTTGGTTTAAATGCTGAAGCCCACAAAAATATTAGCTGGCTGTAGGTAATAATGGTTATGTTTGAAGAACCAGATACAGGGACATTTTAAATTCAGCCTGCATCAGAATCAGATGAGAAAGAGTTGCAAGACTAAGCATCTAAGCATGGTCCTGTCTGCAGATTACGTACAAATACAAATGAAACTACCTACTCTACAGACAACCTTAGCATTTAAAGTGCTACAGGAAAATCACACGAGCCTTGATGCTGCAGCAGAATTTGCTGTCAAATCTTTTGGATACTCAAAGACACTGCAGAGCTCAAACTTCTGGTGCTTGATATTGCTATTACACTTAGGAATAAACGTCCAGTTCTGTATGTCTGTATGTTATTCAATACTGTCTGGCTTTGTGAGGAAAGGTGAGAAATTTTGGTGAATGTGAACTTCCTTTATTTCCTGGTAGTCTCTCTTGGACTTTGTAAAACCTGCTCACTGCTTCCCCACTGACTGAGAGGCACCACCAGCTAGGGTTATATGCCATAACCCTTACAAGTGGTCGAATGTTGGGCAAAATTAGGGCATGCCCTTTGGAAATAATGGGATTTTTATCCATACTTGGATGTATCTTGACGGAAGGCTGCCCATCATGGGCTGCGAGGGTGCGGTATCTGACAGGGCTTTGGAAATTTAGGCACTGAGGTGCCTGACAGGGCTCACAGGGGGCTTGGATGAAGTCAGTGCACTGCAAGGGAGCCAGCAGGCGGGCTCTGCTTCCTCAGCCCTCATAGCTCAGGCTCTGCCAGACTGGTCTGCTGGGAGCACATCCTGCTGAAGCTCAGCAGGAGCTGAAGGGAAACCATCCACCCAAAACATATCCCCAGGGAACGGAAAGGCAGGAAGGCTCTCCCAGAGTAGATGGCCACCACTGGGAGGGCTGGTTTGCAGATCCCAGCCTTTTCTAGCTGTGGAAGAGGTGAACAAGGACCATTTTTCCAGTTTGTTCAGCAGCTCTGTGCTGGAGGCAGAGCAGCAGCATGCTCTCTGCTTCAGCCACTGCTGTCAGTGATGTCTGTGGGGCCACGTGGGCATCGTCAAATCAGTGTTTGTGCTGATTACATTTTGGGTAGAGTGTATTAAATTGGTTATAAAAGTGTCACTTTCATGCAAGGTGACAGCATGAGGGTTATTTTAGGCAAGCTGCAGAGGAACAGTCCTTGGCAGTGAGCAAAAATCAAACAGTAAGGCAAAGCTGGGCACATTTGTGTGTTTTCCACCTGCAGGTCCCACCTTCCCTACTCTGCTAACAAGCCCATTTCTTTCTCTGCAGTTCTGCTGCAGCTCATCTTTCAAAGAGGACAGTTCTACCATAGTGGAGCCAGGGAGCTTGGTTTATTTCTGGTGTCACTCTAATGCCAACCTAAATTCAGTTATGCTATACACCCACCCCGAGGAAATTCCGGTTCCTATTTTGATATTTCAAGGACAAGATCCTTGAGTAAAGCTTGACATGGTTATTACCCGTTTTGCAGAAGAGGACATCCAGATACTTGCAATGGCATGTTACCATCTCCAGTGTGATGACACATGGGTGGACATGCTGCTTCCAGGGGCTGGGTGAAGACACTGGGTGGAGTTCTTGGAGAAGCCAAGGGGGTGTTATCTGTGGAATGGCTAATGGCAATTAAAAATTCCCTGTATATGGCAGTAGCAATTTTGTTCAAAATCATCTTTGAGTGCAAAAGCCTGAACCAGCAGGAATGGTTAAGCTTAACAGGATGCCAGTAAGACAAGCAAAAATACTACTTTCATGACAGTGGTTTTTTAGGACCTGTAAATCCTTTTAAAAGTGCAGCATGATCTATATATGTGTATGAGAAGATCTCAACTACTTAGAAGTGACAGGGCTAGATTAATAACTACATGTTATTTCTGAAGTATGCTTTACTGCTTCAGGAAGTTAAATCTGGTGAGATGTTTTTGCAGATTTGAGCTTTGATCAGTCTGTTATAAAGATACATACTTACATCATACTTTTGCTTTGCAGCTCCTGGTTGCTAAATCACCCATTGCTCCGTTCTCCACTTTTTTCTACGCCATCAAGGAATCAGGCTTGGTTCTTCAGGGTAAGACTAGAGCATTGGTTGTTTTGCCTTTTCAATTAGTGTATTAAGCAGACTGAATGTCTTGAATGTAGATAACAACAACTATTGTTGAAAATGGTGCTGTTTATACCGGATTAAAACCCAACATGTTTAAACATTCTGGTTAACAAGTGGAGCATTCTGCTGAATTCACTGCTTTTTCTTGGACTACACTAAATTAGTTCTTGCATATTGCCATGGATGTAGAAATGGGCCCTGAAATTATTAACCAGGGCTCCCTGTTTTTCTCCAAGGTAAAGTGGGATGGTTTGTGTAACATGGGTTCCTATGGAATAAATTTCTTCAGGAGAAATATACCCATCTATCATTAATAACCTGCTATAATAAATGGTTCTTCTTTAGCAAATGGCTTGATATCAGTAAAAATACAGGAAATTAATATTTGTTTTCTGTTTTTGTGATCATTTTAATGCTAATGCCCTATGGTCTTAAATTATACTCAGAGTCTCTAGGATATGAAGTGGTATACTGAAAAACTGGATATTACTACCATGCTGACAAGGAACTAGGATTCCTTGTGGCAGTGTCCTGAATCATGTACTTTTAGACACAGCAAAGAGGGAGATTCAAATCTTCCCTTCTTTTCCCACTTACCCCAACAAACATCCATAGATCAATTTTGTTAAGTTGATGTCTTTTGATCTGTTCCACATCCTGCTACACAGCCTGGCTTCTTATCACTGTATCAGTTTAACAGACTGAATAAAAGTAGTCAGTGCCTGCCACTTTCTGTTCAGGGAGGACACTATGATATGCAGCCAGGGCAATAAGACAAGTGAATATAGCTGGTTCTCAGTTTCCAGTGATGGAGAATCACTGATCCCATGAGGAACTATGGACATTTTAAGGGATGTGAATAGTTCTCCTTCTGATTGCACATTTCTCATATTCAAACAGGCTGTACCAGACTAATGACATATTTATATTTCCTAGTGACTCAATTTGCTTACATCTCAGGTGATGCAAAACGTCAGAAAACAAACTAAATGAAAATGTTTTACGGTGCATTTTTGCTTCCATTTGATACAGCTATGTAATTGTAATGAGGGCAGAGGTGTCTATACAGTGTTTCCTATGCCTTTGGTTACTATTTTCAATATATTCTTAGATAGCATTTTGGGCACTTGATCTGCTTTATTTAGTACCAGTAATCCTAAAAGTCTACAGGAACTAGAAACAATTTTTATTAGTTTAAACAGAGATCACTTGCAAGAGTTAGTCTTGATGTGTTTTGTTTCAGTATAGGGCAGATGATAAGCTACTTTTCTGTCTTGGATATCTTGAGTTACATAGATGTTTCTGGTCATTATTAAAAAAGGCAGACAATTTCCTGCCCTGTCCTCAGACACCAATGTAGTGAAACTTTGGAAAAGAAAGTTTTCCCATTTCAGAAACAAGGAGCATTTGTTCAGAGATGATCTTAATTTTTTCAGCTCTTTTCTGTGAGCCAGGAATATAGCTTTCCCAGGACTGAACCATACCTTTAAAGATCAAATGGGCCTGGTTACACGTAATGATAGAGCAGCACTCGGATAGGAGGATGTCACTGGATTAAAAGTGTGGCGATTGCTCTTTCCCTATACCTGTATGTTTCTGGGGTGTACATTTACAACATTGTTTGCTGTTTTTCTACAAACAGATAAAATACCAGTTTGGATTTCTTTAAGTAATTGATATCTTGAGATCAGCCAGTCTTTGTGCATTTTGAAAGGCAATGAGAATGTCTTCTCTGTGTGAGCCTTTTATTACTTTCTGGCTACATCATTTTGTTTCTATTTTAGATATTTTTCTCCAAGATGGGTAGCAAGGAAGGATACGGTTCCCCTGATAATGTCCCCCAGAATCTTCTACAGAGACTTGAAAGCACTTACACATGAAGCATCTCACTGATTTGTAAAAGTAAATATTGCATGGTCTCATCCCACATTTCAGTGATCATTATTTCTGTGGAAAGAGAAAGTGAACAAATCACGAGGAAATGACCGGTTTGGATAAGATGCAGAAAGTGGCACTAGGCTGCCTTGTTCAAGAGAGGCTAGAGTTTTTCTGAGTGTTGTACTTAGTGCTTCCTTCCAAAGGGAAGCTGGGTGCAAGGTAAGATGACAGTAAGGCAGTCAGTGACTGCTTGAGGGACATCACATAGTGCTAGCCAGTGGGATCTGTCCCGCAGCCTGATTGCAAAGGCAACTCTCCCATTCAGACTTTGCAGTTTAATTCCCTTGGTGTCAGGAGGTGAGCACATTGAGGGTGGCTGATGGGAACAAGTGGGTGGATATGGGAACTGATGAGAAGCAGTAGCTGGCTGAAGTGCCCAGGATTCTTTCTTTTTACTCAGGGAGTCCCGTCCCAGGACCATTAAACAATAGGCCATAAACAAATTGATATCGGAAAATGTGGCTAGAAGCTCCCTGATCAGCGAGGGTGAATGGGGAATAAAAGACAAAGTGAAAGTGTGATTTAACAGTTCCATAAGCAATTTCCATTGCCACCTCTGAGGGATTAGGATGTGTGGAATAGGCTAAAATAAAAAGAGGAGGAGCTCCCCCCCGCTTTGTTCTGTGGGCTGGAGGATAATAAAACGGCAGGAGAGGCAGTGCGGCTAGTTAGGGGTTTCACAGACTGCTATTTGATGCAGTTTAAGGAGCCCTTCTGCTATTGTTGCAGTTAAAATGGGAAGCGGAACTGTTCTCCATTTGCAAAAATCTCCAGCGTCCTCAGGAAGAGGGCTGAGAGCAAAAGGCTATTAAGATGGTAATGCTGCCCCATTTGGAGGAGTGTATCAAAATCCTCTTTGTCAATGTAAATTGCTGCTCTGTTTCCCTGGTATCTTTGTGTCTCATGGCTGCAGTGCCAGCACAGAAATTTTTGGAGGAGACCCTAGTGAAGGCAGAACTGCTTCTCTTTTATTGTCAGAGGAGATCTCCAGGCTGCCCAAGGGTCCCTTGGAGAAAACTTCTTTGCTTTTATAAACTTGAAGTGTTCAGGGGTGAAGAGAATCCATTTATGCACTCACTCTTTTGTTTCCACTTTTGAACTAGAGAAATTAAATGTGATGATTGAAAAGCAAGATTGGACAGTCAGAAATTCAGCAAAGAGAAGTCTTCAGCCTCCTCCTTTCATTGCTTCAGATTGCTCTGTGCTACAGGGGGAGTGGACTGCAGCCCCCAAAATGCCCTCAGTTGCCTTTACATTGCAATGCAGTGTCATGTTATGTTCTGCCATGCTGTACAGTGTCATTCTTTGATGAACCTGAACTGTGAGTGCAGAATCCAGTCTGACAGCCAGTCTCTATTTTGTAGAGATCTTAGACAAAAAGACAGAAACCTAGATCAAGCACAGCAAAATATTGGAAGTTTTACTGTTGGCTTGTGTTTGCTGTTCTAAGAACTTGCTGTCGCTTCCCTGTTTCAATATACCAGTTCCAGTGAGTGAAGTCATATCGTTAAAAAGGAGAATAAAATTAAAAGAGCTCCAGATCTACTTGATTAAAAGTGCAGATCTACTTGATTAAGAGTACAAGTTGTAAGTTTAGTTTTCTCCTTGGCTATGATATAATTTCTGTTTTGATTGGAAATTGCTAGCTGGTAATTCTGCTCTTGTATAACAGAAGAAATTTTGAGCTACTCTTGCCTAATTGTAGTTTCATTAAAATCGAATGTAGCACATACTGGGTTAGGCCAGCTGAACTAGAAGATGCTACTTAGCTTTGTGCACGCATATGCGAAAAAGATAGGCTGAATGAAGCTGATTTGAAGCTGTATTGTGTGGGTGATCATACAAGTCTAGCTTTAAAAGCAGCAGTGTTCTGGGGTACAAATACAAGCTAGCAACAAGCCTAGCTGTTACTTACCAACAGCTCAGCTGTTTGTGGGAGTCTCATTCCATCTTACTTAAGCAAATGCCTTCTGTTACCAAGAGGATGGTGCTGTGGACAGGGACACGGTGGCTGTTTGCCAGCTGAAAAGTCTATTGGGACTGAATGCTTTAACTAAGTGATTAACGTTACTCTTCATGGAAAAAACTCAGAAGCACTGAAAACATTATGAAAATTATATTAGTGAGCTAGGACGTGCTTTTGAATAATGATATATTTTCAGTTTCATAGTGTTTAAAGATGGATAGAATTATCAGTTTGTCCAAACTGACCTTCCATATATCATACGTGTTTCCTTCAGGTAATTTGTTGCACTGAATAATTTCTTCTAGAAAAGTAATCACTATTACCTGCAGACATAAAGAAATGTGAGTTCCTGGTTTGCCGTGACAACGTTTTCAAGTTTTAGCTACCTTGCTGCAAAACCCTTGTTTTGTATTTCAGACTAGAATTTGTCTGCCTTCAGCTTTTGGCCTCAGTTCTTGTAATGACCTTCAGTGCTAAAAAAGGCAGTGTTGCTGTTAAATTATTGCCGTTTTTCATGAGTGTACTTGGCATAATGATTTATCTTCCTATGTGTTATTCTTCCTTTTTGAAAGGTGTAACTGTCTATAAATGTAACATGAAAATGTTGTGTCTCCTGCTGACTGGCTCCCCTTACTGCTCAAAGAAAGAATAGAATACCTTGTATTGCTAAAGGGAAGAGTTTGGGAGTTGTGCCACAGGAATGGATAATTCATTTGTTAATCCACCCTTTCTTTTGCCCTCTTTTCCACTGCACACAACCTGTCTGAACACAAATGTGCTCACTTTGCATGTAATGTCCTATTGAGGCAGGTAACTTATTATATGTAAAAACAAAAGAATGTGGCACTTGGAAGAGAGAGTCTTAAGTTTCAGTAGTAAGGGAAAAGATCTAGTAACAGTTAAATCTGGGGAAACTTTGTTACATTATGTTTCATTTGTCACTGAGGTAATGAAAGAGGCTCCTTTTGATCTTAAAATAGCATAGGGTCTGGGTTTGTAGGGCAGCATGACAAACTGTCTCCAAAGTGCTACAGCTAATTTCTATGGCTGAAGCAAGTGAAAAGTGTCTCATTTAATTTGTAAAGAAACAAGTAGTGAGATAGAAAAGGAATTCTGAAAGAAAGGGCAGCATTATTTGTATCGTATTGTGTGGATTTGAACAGTGAAAGACAATGATCTACTGCATCAAAAGCTTTTATTCAATTGAAGAACTGTAACTATAAAGTGACCTTTGTCTGGAGCAACATGGATGTAATCTGTAAAATGAAGCAGGGTTGTATTTGATGTGTGAATGGGTGGAAGACAGATTAATGAGAGTAGAGTTGTGCATTGCTATTGAGATGGTAAAAGATTTGCAGTACCACTGGTGATTTCCAGCCCTGTTGGAGGGATAAAGATGAACTGATCATTGTTAGGATCTCTGTGGGGTGGAACTGTTTTTGCTCGTATTCCCCACAGGACACTGAAAGTCTCATGCTATTTCGAACAGGTTTGTAATAATGAGAGCAAAGAAGCACTGTCAATTTATAGGTTAAGTCCATCCTGAGAGTAAGGCATGAGAAAAAATAAGACTGCCATCATCCCAATGCCAGCAACATCACCCACACAGATATAGCTGACATCAATGAAAATATCCTTTTGTTCTGGCATTTTGAGGAGTGGCTTACTAAACCTGGCCCTGGAACGATGTATGCTTGGGTGAGGGTGTCCTCATTAAATGGATTTGTGGGAATTGCTCTACTGCTCTGCAGCAGCACTGCCAAAGCCTTGCTGGAGTAGCCAATCTCCATGGCTGTCAAATGAAGGAGGGCAGAGAAACAGAGCACAGATGCAAAACCAACTAAAAATGTTAATGATGAGAAATGGAAGGAAAACATTTTAATGGTGAAGGGAGACTGCTTGAGGCATCTTGGGTTTGGATCCAGTAGAAACCAAAAAAACTGTGATTTCAATAAAATTAAATGTTTCTCTTTGCAACCATGACCTTTCACATAGTGGCATAGTAGATAGGCAGTAGATTGATAAAGTTTCTGGCCATGCTTTTTCCTATGAGCTTAACTTGTGAGAGGATATTATGCTGGATAAATCCAGTTTAGCACAATGTTTTGAATTACTTGCTTATTTCTAAAGATGCATGTAAAGATACAGTATTGCTGTCTTGCACTGAAAGCCAAAAATGTCCCTAAATGCTTAACTAGATTGCAACTGAAGTGCCAGATTTAATTTGTCTGAAGTTCTACTAAATATAATATGAAAAAAAACTTTAGTGCAAGCGGTGTGCCAAATCTGTTCTCATTTACAAAAGTGTGAATCAAAACTAATTTCTTTTAATCCAGTGTTGTTAAAACAATGAGCTGAAGAGCGTAAGTCTCTTCCCCTCTTTTCAAGGCTGGCATAGGCTTCCTAGGACAAAATGATCTCACTTTAGAGAAATCTTCTCCTTACCAGGCTCTCTATAATGAATTCCTTATCAAAGTGGGCTTCTCCCCTGGGTTTTCAGCATAGTGCTAAAGCAAATGGCCTTTCTTCCAAAAGGCTTTTAACATAAACAGTGTAATTGTCTGTTGATTAGAGGTAGTGTCTGTGATTTGTGACAGTATATTGTTCTGGGAACAGAACATTGTTGTGGAAGACTAAGACTTTACTAGTAATTGCCTGGATTTAATGTAGATGTCACATCTTTCAAGCTACAGATTTGTAAAATAAGGTCAAATATACCTAAAATGGACTTAATGTTTTTAAGTGAATGCATTCATGAGTAGGAAGCCAAATAAATGTCTGTTCAAAAACATGTTTTTGAGCCAGAGTAAAGTCTTGTGCTTTTGTGTGCAGCTTATGAAGGTAAAAGACAGTTAAGTCTCATGTAGGCACAACTAAATTTCTTTCACTGTCCTCAAAGGTTATGTCTGTACTGGCTTCATCACTAACATGTTTGGTGAAGCAATCACTGATGTAATTTGATCTTGTGAAAATACCGTTAGCAATAGAGGACTACGACCCAAATTACTTACCCTTGGTAATACAAGGGCAACTTTTCTTTAGCTATAGGAATTAATATATTACTAAAATCTTGCAAAATCCCCAAGTGTACAGCCTGTTTTCCAAAGAGAAATGCTGGACACTTTATTGTTCCCTCTACTGAGGAGATCCAAGAGTTACCTACAGTCTAAACTCTGGAAGTCTCCAGAGTGCAATTCTGTGTAGGCAAGCACATTTGAATAGCACTTCATCGAAACTAGAAACCTTTAACTGAGGAGAGGCTCACTAGCACAGGGACAACACTTTCCAAATCGGGCTTCCACTGCTTTGACCCCAGTGCTGTTTTTATTTGAAACTTTCTCTGTTTCGAGAACTAATAGACCCTGAACAACCTCATGTATCTCTGCATTTGGTGTGTTGACTTGCCCTGTCACAGATTTAAGTTATCTTCTCATATAATCTTAAATCCATTTTGATAAGCTGGAATAGGAACATATACAGCACTTTCTCAGAAACAGGCACATGTGGTAAACCTTCTCAGCAAACTGTGGTTTACTTTAAATGCTTTTTCTCATTACAGTTGTTCCCTAAAATTCATAATATTGGGCTGTACTGTATTTTCTGCAATGTTCCTTTGAACTTTAGCACTGCTCCTCAGTGTTTATGTTGATGTGTAATGAAACCAAACCTGGTCCTTTGTCATTCAGTTCTGTGAAGCCCCCTGAAAAACTTTTGAGATTAAATTTCAGTGCCAGATTGAGTTAAAGAAGCATTATAGAGATAAGAGAGGCACCAAGGTTAGTCAGCAGTTTGCTAATGTGGTGTATCAGCCCAGGCTGTTCCTTGGTTTGCCACCTGAATAACCCTAGAGGGTCTGCCTGAGGGCTCAGCAGCACAAGCCTGCAGGGGTGAAGAGGAAGCAAAGGCAAATGATACTACAATTAACAGTTCATCAAAAGATGTTGTTGAAAATATTTTACTTTATTGTCCACTGAATCTCATTTTCATTTAAACTTCCTAGTTTTTCAACTACAGAAACATTCTCCCATACAATCCAATGCTCTGTGAAGGTGCGCTTCCCAGAAGCAGCAGCTGAGATGTGAGGAGTGATGTTTGTAGAAAATGCTGGGGAATATTAGAGTCTGAATAGTCTGAACTGAGTGTTGTGTGCTATTGTGGAGACCTCAGCTGAGATATGCCTTACTATTCAGTGAATAGGCTTAGCATAAGCAGGCTGAAGTCCAAAGTTGTGAACACCAAGTGTTGCATTGGTGAAGATGTTCTGCATGAATTTAGGGATGGGATGAGATTCTTTCTTAGTAGCACATATAAATACCACATTCCTCCTTCAGGCTGCATATTCTTGATGAAAGACTGCAGTCTTGAGACAGGACAGGTGGGAGCTGCACAACCACATCTTTTACTTTTCTTTGTGCTATATTTGTGCTGTGAGTGAATTACTCAGAACAAGGTATTGGGCAGCCAGGCACGTGCATTGCAGCTGTGAGTCCTAGCTGAGCTAGGCCATATCCTGTCTGCCGTGGCATTTGCTGAAGTCCACAGAGGAGCAGAACATCCTGTTTGCTTTGTTTTCTTTTGTCTGCCCCACACTAGCACAGGGAGAATATTACTCTATATCTTTCCTCTTCTGCCCTGAAATTGGATCACAGCACTCATGATTGTGTTCAATAGCTGGAAATGCTGAGGATATCCGATTGCTGAGGTCTCTTATTTTAAACACCACATGCCAAGAAAAGTATGTGGGATCCCACCAGCTTAGCATTGGAGGGTGCAGGATGCATCAACAGGAAAACCAAACAAAACATGAACTGAAATTCATTTGAAAAGGGAAGGGACTCATAGACCACCAATCAGCAGTGTTTAAACTCTTTGTATCTACACAATAGGCCTTTTATTTTCCTTCAGTTCTTCTCGATATGCAAACTATCTTAAACTGATTTTTAGAGCTGCAGCTGTCACCAAAGGCAGTGGGACCTGTAGTTGCTCATTACCTTTGAAAATCAAGCCAATGTATTCTAATGTGGGAGTAAAAGCCAAAAGCACTAAATCAGGATGTTGAAAACATAACTTTGATAGTTCTGTTATGTGATCCTGGCCACCTTCATGTTTGGTGCAGAGGCAGGGCCTCACACAGAGCAAAGCAGAGCTCAAAGGTATGTTGTTTCTTCTTTGCCTTTCAGCCTTCCTTCCCCTACAATTCTGTTGCCTTGCTTCATCACTGCAGTCCTTCCAGCTGAGTAACACTGGATAGGACTTTTGTTAAACAGAGGTAACTTTTATTCATCCTGAATACTTTCTTTTCCTTGAGAAACAGGTTTTCTCCCCTTTTTTCTTCCACATGTGTGTTAGGCTGAACTGGGGAATGAGTGGTCACACAACTAACCCATAGCCAAGCGGGCCAATTTGGCTAGCAGTACAAGGTAGCAGCAGCAGGGATGGGCAGCCACCTGAGTCACAGTTTGGTTTTCATTTGGAAGACTTGCCATACACTAGGGAAGGTTTGTCCATAATGGATAAAAGTCAGAGCAAGCCTTGATTACTCTAGGGTAGAATGAACCAAATTCCACTGTCACATCTGAGCACAAAGGGAGTAAGAGGAGTAAGGAATCTCTCAAGGTGGTCGCAGCTGCCTGGTCTCAGGAAGGACACCATTTACTGTTCTGTCACTTAAGGGTACAGGAAAACTTAGTACAGAAACTGAATTTGCAAATTCAAGGCCTCTTCTGGCAGAAGGGGTAAGAGAGCTGACCCACTGAGGGCTGCAGCCAACAGTGTGGCATTAGTTTACAGGGACAGCTTGTTTAACTGGCCTTCTGGTACTGCTTGCCTCAGACTGGAAGCTTTCTCAGTTCGTTGGGTGTCTTTTTTATTTTTTTCATAGTGCCACATATTGTTGGTACAATAAGGAAACTTGAAAACAAAGGAAGTAGAGGTAATGTTGATCTTGAAACACCAGCAGTTGAAAAGACCATTCACAGTTTCCTTTAAAACAAAACCAAGGGGTAAGATAATGCTAACCAGGGCTGGATGCCCAAGAGAGCATCATAACGAAGCATCCACTGTTATTGTTCAACTCCGTGTTTGTTCTTCATGTGAACAAAAGGAAGGAAGAGCTCTGCTATCAGGCTGGAGAGGAAGGAGTCTTTGTTGCCCTTGGCTACCCTAACTTTAAATGTGAGGAAGTGCAGGGCACTGCAACATAACCTTTCTGTGGTATTAGATGAGGAAAATTGATAGTTCAGGAGGTTAAGGGCAGACACTGTTTATCTAGGCTTCCCTTTCATGACAGCCCCAAATCAGGTATGTCAGTGCTAGTATTTATCTAGGTCACGTGAGATTTTAAAAACCTGATTTAAAACCCTGGTACTTCTGCTTTGCTGCTTCTCTGCCATTTGATTATTTCTCTTTGTTGTTGCTCACCATAGGGGCAGTAAGAGATGCCACTTCCTTATTGAATGTGACAGGAACCCAGTGTCCCGAGTGTAAAGTTCAGTCATGTTGCTGAATGTATCTGCTAGAGACTGAGTCAAGTTTACTGTACTTTTCTGTTCCTGCTCCACTTCATTCTGCTGAAGTGGCAGAATTCCTGCTGTCCCTCTCCCCGTCTTTCAAGTCATGAGGATGACACACTATCAGATTAGTGATAAAGTTTACCATGCTCAGAGCCATTGTTTCAAATTTTCGGATTACTCAGGCAATGATTGTGTCATGGGCATCTTTAAATTGCAGCCTGATGTTAGCCAAAGCAATCATGAAATTCTGATTAGCTTGCTGTGTGTTAGTCCTACTCTGGCTTTGTCTAGTCCATGCACTGTCTCTGCATACCAAGAGACACTGGAGAAACAGCTTTGCATCCCATTAGAGGCAAGGCTGTGGTCTTGGGATGTTTGAAAACTGTAGGTGTGTATTTTGATTCTGATATACAGAGTTCATTCCTTGTGTATGATGCTTTGAAATTTCTGGGCAGACAATAAAAGCATCCCACAAATATATATCAGCCTTGTCTCCCATTCAAGGTGCATCCCTGCATTGATTTCCTGTTAATTTAAGGTTACCATGGTGCATGATGAACAAAATGACACTTCCACACATTTATGTTAGTCTGTTTCCATAATCCTGAAATCTAATTCTTCTCACAACAGTATGTTTTGTGAAAGTTCTACCAACATTACTGTAGACAGAGAAAGAACATGAATTAGATAAAATAGCCTTGTTTTGTTTAAGGCAAGTGGTCTGAGGGTTTGGTGATTTGTCAGAGTGAAAGCATTTGGTAAGAATGAAAGAGAATGCGGAGAATCCTGTGAAATACTGAAAGGGTCAAGTGTAAGAAATGTTCTTTAAAGTGTCATAATAAATCAACTGTATACCATTGAAGGCAGGAGAATTAGGGCCAGGCTCAAATTAGATATTGGAGGTATGATCGCTGTATGTTTAAAACCATGCTGGATACAGGAAGAAATAAATACCATATTACATTGTTGGTATTGTGGCTCTGTAAACCCACTAAGTTCAACACAGAAAATGGAAAAAAAACCTCTGAATGTCCTAAGAAATTAAATTAAGAAATAAAATTAATTCAGACTACTGACCAAAGTAGCCCTCTGAAAACGAATTAGTCTTTATTTCACATAATAGATACGAAAGCTCAGTAAAATGTTGAAAATCCAGATGGGCCAGTGGGGAATGACTCTGCCTGTACTTAGTTTTCTTACATTACTAGCATCTTGAAGTGTGGAGGTTCTTTGAAGAAAAAATTCCAATATTAGATTTAGCACATTTTAGTCAAGCCACAGCAAGTATACTCAGTTTACAAATTACAAATGCTTTGTGTTTGTTTTGTTTTCCTAAGTACTACCTATAGAAATTATTTGTTTCTTAAAAGCTAAAAGGACTTCTTTCCTTCTCGCAAATCATCATGAGTGGTTTTAATAGAATAAATTGTGTCTTTGCCAGTTTAAACAGTTGTCTTCAGTTAGGCCAGTCATGGTGGCTTATGTATACAGTTATAGTTTTTGTTACTTGGGTGTTAAAATAAATCTGAAGAGGCATGGAAGAAATAGAATTTACTTAGGTTTTTGGTGACTCCTTTTCTGAACAGAACTAGCAAGGCTGAGTGAGTAACTAACATTCATTAGTGCGGTTAAAGACAATGGATGAGCTTCTAAGTACTGTCAGGGAACAATTATCTTCAATAAAAGTAGGTGCTGGTTTGATCCATCTATAATTAGAACTGCCTAACACTGTGGAAAGGGTTTCCTCTCCCTCTTGGGGCTAGAGGGCTTGGCAAAAAATCTCCTTTGGGATGAAATTAGAGCATTTATCAGAAAGGCTTCCTGGGTAAAGGACAACCCTATGACTTTCTTTATATAAACTGGTTTTATGACCATCCATATCTATCTATAATAATTTCAACTTGCAGAGGATGTAAAAAATCATGTAGCAGATACAAGAGGATTGGAAGTCTGCTATCAAAGCTGTGCCTGATGGAATTGCTTTTCATTGCAGCAGTATCTTTGACAGACTTAAGCAGTGGTTTTAATTAAGATTAAGGGTCCCATTATAATAGAAATGAGGAATGGCAGTGGATAAGGCCATGGTCTAACTGGAAAAAAGAGGAGAATCACGGGTAGCAGAGTTCTGTGTTGCACTGCAGCAGTACATGTCTTGCAGGTCATTAGTGGAAGGGGGTAGGCTAAGCTGTTGCAGCATTCCCCATCTCATTGCCTCATCTTTACACCTGTTTGGAAGGGAAAGGCTAATACAATACCATTTTACAATGCAAATCAAAAGACAACACTTTGATGCAATGAAATTGGGTGAAATTTCTTCTTTTTCTTTGGATAGAGACTTACTGAACCCTGGACATGAGGAGAGAGGTGCAGTCCTTATGTGCCTCCTCTAATGAATTTTCTCACCAATGGACTAGACTTGATAACAGAGCAGTTCACTGTAGTAGAAGGCTGAATCCTGCCTGTGCACAGGTAGAAGCCTTTTATAAAAGAATCCTGTTAAAAAGAGTAAATCTGTTACCAGGAAGAAATCAAGCAAACTGGTCTGACAAAAGAAACAAGAATAGATGACACAGTGTTAGTAAAAAGCTGTTTTTTAAAGAAGCAAAATGGTTTTGTTTCCACAAGCTAGCAAGAGGGATATTTGTTGCTACAGCAGGAATCTAATGGCATCAGATTCACCAGCCTGGTTGTTTATTTGTAGGGATATTGTCAGTGAACATTTCAAGCACTCCAGGAAGAAAAGAAAGACTGAGGACTTAGTTGTGTTTTATTAACATTTTCTTTCCAATAGAAATCAAACTGAAGAAGACAACAGATAAATCCTGATTTCACTTTATTATTAGTTGTTGAGATATGCATTTATCAGAAGAAATGAGAAACAGATTA
Source organism: Irena cyanogastra (assembly GCA_013397155.1). Classification (NCBI taxonomy): domain Eukaryota; kingdom Metazoa; phylum Chordata; class Aves; order Passeriformes; family Irenidae; genus Irena; species Irena cyanogastra. The sequence goes on from VWZV01010970.1 coordinate 230,014, forward strand.
CACCAGCAAACACATCTGGCCTTAGACTGGCCTTCAAGTCATCCAAAAAGAAGCATGAAATATGGAGTTGTTTACGGCCAGGCACTTAAAATCCCACACAGCTGCAAGGGTGAGAGGCAGCAGAATAAACTCTCGAGACAAGCCGACAACAGCTCCACTGCTGAGGTGCCCTTTTTGCAGACGAGACAGCAACAGATGAAGAAATCTTGAGAATGACCCAGAGCAGTGCTCATTAGTGAATGAAGCACAGGCAGGAAATGGGACAAGATTTCTTTTGTCATAGTTTTTCACCCAGCTGTCTGCCTGTCCCACAGCCACCCACATGCAATCAAATATAGTCATAGTCAATCTCCAGAAAAGTTACACAAATAAAACCTCCAGTGATTGCATACAGACTCCTTCCAAGTTGCATTTGCCCCATTAGCAAGGAATGAAAAATTACTGGGTTTAATCCAGGCATGTTTATCATTGCAATTGAAACTTATTAGGAAGCGTTGTATTCAGGTAAATCTGATAGAACCATGTGATTCCTCTTACTGATGTCATCTGGACATCTGTTTCTCTGCATATCTACTACTTATTATTGATTTACTAGCACTTTTACTACATCTATTTTGTTTCCTTCTTATGGCAAAGCTAAAGTGATTTTTACTTTATACAGGTATAAACTCCGTGTTAAACAGATGTGTGCAATTCCCAAAATGAGGGCATTAACAAGCAGAGAAAAATTTCTGGGCTTCTGAAATGGACGCTGTGGAATCAAATGATATTTTGAGATTTTTAAGTTACCGTAATGACATTGAGATTCCAGCTTCTTTGGGACTTTTCCTTTATGAGTACAGCTCACTTAACATCTTGCTCATAGGCTGTAAAAACATTTTTTTTTCTTATGGATTGAATGTAGTTTTTTATATGTATTTTTCAGCTGGACTTAAATAACAGATGTCTGTTACACAGAATTCTGTAACTCTTGTTTTTCCAAATGGCAGCCATCCTGTTGCTCTCCACCAGGAGACACCTGTCTGTAGGGCACTGTGAGTAGTTACATTCTACTCCAGTGCTGTTCATTGTGCCTTCATGTTGCTCAGCTGCAGTGGCCATTTTTAAATGGAGCTGTTGTCTATGAGCTGTTCATGAGAGTCTTCTAAATGGAGACTTTGAACACATCAGCACTGAGATTGAGCATCAATAAAAGTGAGTGTCATATTTGCAGCCTAGAGCAATTATTTTAAAAATCATGGATTCATGCAGTCTTGAGCTATCCAGTGTATAGAGTTCCAAAGTGGCATTAGGCAGACAGAGAATTCAAGCAGGCATAAAAAAAAAAGCTCAGCCCCTTCCCACCCAAAATTATGTCAGCACCGATCTAAGACATTTTCCTCTAGTGTCAGGACCTCTATTCAGAAATCCCACTTGAATCAGTCCATGTGAGTCTCATGGCATTCTTTCACACTCTAAAGTATCTACAAGGAGCTAGTCTGAGAGCAGCTTATTCCACCCTAGCTACCAGAGAGACCCGAGATACAAAGAGGTCATAATTGCTAATTGAAGTCATTTTATGTTTAATCAGGAGGGGTTTCTGCAAACTGTCAGAACAGTCTTTGAGGCATCTGGTTTGCTGCTTTTGGAGTCCCATTAATATCTCTTCTGTGCTGTTACAATGGTAATAGTAGCTATCAGACATTACTGCATCTCCTCTTACCCTGGTGTCTGGGTGCAGTATCACTAGAGCTTTCAGTTGTGTATTTTTCTCCCCACATCTCTCATTTTTCGTTTTTATTTGAATCACAGTCCTGTTCAACAGGTCAGCTAATGGAGAGCAGGTTTTTTTACTCATTCTGGTTATTTTTTCCCTTTTCCCTCTATTTATATAACACACAATTTGTAATCTTTTTAGAACCAAAGAAGAGAGAAGTCTTGAGTTCATGTAGATTAAAATCAGCTGCAGCCTATTAATGGACTCAGCCCAAGACTGAGACTTCAGGAAACAAAAACAATGGACTAAATTATACTGAACTGGCCTCTGTCTCCTGGTGAGGGGATTCATATAGCGAGAGGAAAGGGGAAAAGGGGGGTAAAGGGAGAGGATCTCCATGTGGTTTTAATTCATTTTGATTCTCTTCCTGAAGCTAACTTACCGAACACAAAGGCTCTGTAGTGGGCCGCCAGCTTTTTAGAAGTTTGGCTTTCACTGATAAACAACTCACTTCCTGTTCTGAAGGTCCAAGATAGCTCAGACCTGTGTGTAATCAGCCACGGTTTAATGTGAGTATTTTGGTTCAGGGTATTTCAATTACATATTAGAGTCCTTTCATCATCTGTCAGAGTGTATCCTGAAGACTTTCAGATAATTGATCTAACTCCTCCATTCATTCTGTCCCCAGAAACAGACAGTGAATTGTCTCATTGAAGAATCAGAATAGCAGACACATGGGCCAAAACAAGTCAGGCCAAAAGTGCTTCCCCTGGTATGGCACTCATAGAAGGCACTTCTGAGCTTCTTCTGGGCATAGGAGCCTTTGCCACCAAAGTAGTAATGTATTGTTCTCTCCTAAAGGGAAAAAACTCATTGATTCTATTCATCCCTTTTGACATTAAATCTTTTTTATTGCATTCTTAGTCCCATTACTGTGTGTAGTCCTCTAGCAACATGCAAGAAGTTATGTCTTTGCCCTAAAAAAGCCAGACAGTGGGTGGAGAAGTGAAGCAAACAGTAAATCATTAGCTGGAAATTGCTTGATTAATTATGTTAGGCCCAGACTGTCTTTGGTTACAGTTTTCATGTATTTAGTGACAGTAACTTGTAATCTAAACAAAACTAGAAGTTAAATGGGGAGATAAATGAAGGGACTGAGATGGAGGAGGGAGTGGAGCTGGGCCTTGGAAGGAAGGGTTGACTTGAAACAATAGCTGTGCATGTATGGCTTCCCAGTGCTTCAGTCCCAAGTGCAAATATTTGTTATGGGAAATGAGTATATGCATGGCCCAAATTTATCACTGCCTAATGAGCCACAACAATCAGCACCAGTTGTTCACTGCTCTGTTAATGTGCCCTAGGAATGAGTAACATCAAAGAAAATACCGCTTTAAGATCGAGATCTGAGGATATCTGGCTTCAACTGCTAATTCTTGCTGGTTTTGTGTAATTATGGACAAAAGAATTTCACCATGTCCTGTTTTCAATCTTCTAATTTACAGAGATGCTGAAATGTTCAGCATTATATGAAGGATGCTCCATTTCTGCAGTGTTTCATTCTGTATACGTATAATCCAGTTACTGCGTAGTTGTCCAGGAAGCCTTATATATCCTTATCTGGACATGTTTTTCCAAAGTGAATTTTGCATTTTCATTACTTTCCTGCATTAATGAGTCAGTTCAAGCAAAGGTTTAAATAAAGAGAGAATCCCTTCTACTTTGCTTGACTAAGAATTTCTCACATTTATAGCAGGTCATCTGGAGACTAGGTTGAGCAGGACATGGTTTTTCCATGAGCTTTTCCTGTAGTTCTTCCTTCTCCTAAGCACATGCTGTACTTCTCCCATCAGCACCCAGTTCATCTCCCGTGTGCCACAGTGCTCTGAAAACAGGCCAGAGCTGCTGCAAAGCTTTCAGGAATTAGACTGTGTTTTTTAAGGAGAAATCAAGTTTGAGTTGATGTACTGGAAATCTTCTTAGCGTTTCCTGCCTGTATTTCTTCTTTCCAAAACTTAAAGCACGATGTAGCTGAAATAAAGTGACCCGAAGGCTTTGGGATATTGTAAGGTGTTTCACTTTTTCCCTTGGACTTCCTCGAATGCTGCTAGAAGCAAATTGGTTTTTGGTTACTTTGTTTTGTTCTTCTGCTTTTATTCTGTGAGTAAGTCTGTTATTTGTCTAATGCTCAGACAGATCTCCAACGGAAGTGGTTAAAACTTTATTCAGAAATAACTGGTAGTAATTAGCCATCTAGGACTTGGCCAGAGATTTATTTTAGGGCTCAAAGTAACCTAATAGTGTTCTGAGAGAGTAAACTTAATTTCAGATGACTTTGGATTACTTTTGAAAGAAGAAACCTTGTTTTGGTATTCTTTACATACACACACACCCCCCAACAAAAACAAAAAGTAAAATAAACAGTTGTGTGCTTTTACTATTCCGTATGTTTTGAGTGACAGCTAGCAAATTAACAAAGGAATAATTACAGTAGTTTGATATAGGAAAAATTGGGTGAGTAACATTGGCTTACAGTAAGCTTCACATACTAGGATATGCTTTCTCTGTCGACAAAGACACCATATTCATCCCCAACACTTTTAGAAGCAGAGCTGCATTTCTCATTGCATTAATCTCCACATTTGTGGCATCTGTTCCCATGATTCCCTTTGTCTTGTGAGGTCCAGACCCTGCGCAGCCTGTGTCTTTTTGTAGTCTTTTGTTTTTAGCAATTACTAAACAAAGCAGTATTTAACTGTAGCTTTATTTAGCTTGAAAGGAAGTGCAAGGCTAGAGCAACCAGTTTCAATAGGTTTTAACCCAAGACATAACAAAAAGCCATAGTCTTTTTCTTTCATTGATTCCAACCTGAAGAAACCAGATAGTTCAAACAAAAAACTTAGGAGAAGAATGGGGTTCAGTCATTTCAAGGCATCGTGCTATGACATAGTTTTGAGAAACCTATTTTACTGTGTTTGCAGACTTGGGCTACTTATATTACTTACTCTTGGTTCCTAACATAAAAGTTGTCATCACAACCGTAAAGCACTTTTGAAAAATGCACTTTTGAAAATGAGAGAAAAACTTTGAGAGCACAATATTCAGTTACCAAGAAAAAGGTTTTATCTTGATATTCTGCTCTGACGCTGTCCAATCTGATCCTTTGCTGTCATACAAAATGGTGCTATTGGTAAAGTGTTGATCCTGGAGGTTCCCAGGGATCTGGCACAGCAGAAGTGATGTGTTATTACCAGGCTGAGCTCTAGTCACCTGTGCACTGTTAAGGTCCTGCAATATTTGCTCGCATTTTACCTGTAGAGAGGAGAAATCGCAAATTTTTTTTCAGTTTTCAACTACATAAAGTTCTCTGCATAGAGGAAGAAAATGGAGCGAGAGAGAGACATCCTGCTTTCGTGTTCTTCTCATGGTCCTGTAGCTGGCTGCACAAGCGCGTGGGCAGCCACGTGTGCCAAGGCACCCAGAGCTCAGAGCTCTTGTGCAGACGAGCACACGTGCACTTACGTGACTCAGACTAAGTTTCACTCCTCTGCTCTGGTGGCTGTTACAGGACAGGAAAAAGGGCCCACTGGGAAAGTTTATTTTAAGAAGTTGTTATATGATTTTGGTTCCTTTTGGCTGCAGTGTTCGTTGTAAGCATAGAGCTGCTTTCTTGGGGATGCTCTGTGTGAGCTGTTGTTTCTCATTTGCCCTGCTGTGCTCCAAACTTAGTGTGGTTTCAGAGTACTCCGCTGATGTGTCAGGTCAAGCTCCTTGGGTTCCACTTCTCAGATAATCAGGAGTAGTTTACCCTGGCTGCTGTCAAACTATTCAGCTTTCTTTAAAACTAATCCTACTAGTGTAACACTCTACCAGTATTTTACCATGAAACATATTCTTTGTGGAGCTTCTGCATCTGTGGTAATCTGAGGAAGCTATAGGCAGAAGCTGCTATACAAGGTGTACATGTGCTCACAGTCTGAAACCAGATTTAAGTATAAAAAGCAGAATGGTATGCATCCTGTAATATGATTGAGTTTACAGAAATTCTGTTTGGAGGGTATTTATAGTCATTGCCATACTTTGCCTGCGATGCTTTTTAATAGTTTCTGATATGAGATGGCTTTATTGTTTAGAGAGCTTCAAGAAATAAAATTGTCCTTAGCTTGGGAGTTTTGCTGCTGGTTTCTCTAGCAGCTATTGAGGAACAGGCCACGAGTTCTTCCTTACCACTTCTGCCTGGGGGGTGAACAATGCATTTGGAGCTCTTTCATTTTGCTTTTAGAGTGTCGGGGAACATTGGCATACAGCCTAAAGCAAAATGGTGGAGAAAGAATGAAGTTATCATAGCTTGACTAGCTTTAGTCATCATCAGTTTTTAACAAAACTAAGACGGCTCAGTCTGGTGCATTTTCCATTAATTGGATGTATTGTACATGGCTTTCAAGATTTTCGTGCTGGGCAGCACTTACTTTGTAGAACTTTGATACACTCAGACTTCCAAGCAATATAGACTTCCCAGTGTAGGTCAAATTCTCTTACACTTTCTATGTTCTTTCATGCAGGACTTTCCACAAAAGTATTCCAATAGTATCAGATTATTTGTTTCTTTTCCTGAATTACTAGTCCTAAAACATCTTTCTCATACTGTTCAGAGAGAAACAGCCTAGTCAATAAAAGCAGAAATTGGAGACCAGTTGACTGTTTTAAGTAGAGCTTTGAGAACCCAGTCATGCTGGTTTTCTGGGTCTAGTTAGCATTTTACTTTGATGCTGTATGCCCTGTACTTTCACCTTGTGAATGGTGAATACAAAAGTAGAATGTTGGTGCTAGTCCAAAACTTTGTTTATTATTCGTTACCTGAATTTCGCATAACTGTAAAACTGTACTCGAGATTCCACAAAAGAAGTTTTGTTTGGAGGTTTTTGCTTTGATTTTGGTTGGATCTATCCAGAAATATCTTGTGGCATATTACTTGCATTTTTGCAGGTTTTTCTATCCGTCAGGAAATAAATTTCCTGAAGTTCTGAGCCAGCAGAAGGTGGTGAAATAAGATAGAAGATGGTCATGTAGACAACTTCATGTTTGTTCAGAGGATTAGTCTTCCGATTTTTGCCAAGTTTCATATAAAAGTTTGGTCTGGCTCTGATGTAATCCACAGTGATTCATCTGCTTCCCACTGTCTCCCAAGAGGGTGAATCACACTGTATATCTCCAAGATAAACTATCAACATACACTGACAGAGGTGTCATTCAGGTAAGCAATGATAAACAAAGTACACTAGAAAACATACTGTCTTGAGGTCAAACCTTTCCCTGTAAGTGACAACCAGCAAATATATGGAAATGTTCTTTGCTGGTTCTAGATTGTCTTGTTTTGTATTTCCTCTGCTTAGAAAAAGATGAGACTGAGAACCATACAAGAATAAGTTTCTTTCCTAATATTGAGTACCATAGTTGGGAAGGTTATTTTCTTCTTCCTGCTAAGTTCCCTGGCATGTGTTTTTTTCCTGAGATATTGCTTGGCAGTATCAGCTGGAAGAGATGGTTCAGTTTGGGATAAAACCTTATTTATTTCCCCCCCAATCCCACTTCTTTTTTTTCCCTTTTTTATACTAGACAACTATGTCATTTGAAGAATAAAAATAAATTTTCTGTTTCTATATCAGATTTTCTCCCCGACCTTTTATCTATTGATTTGACCGATTTGCAGTCCTTCTTCCCCTCTCTCCTTGCTGATAACTAATGGACTTTGCTATTAAGCCAGGCTTTCAGTGCACACACCACCATGCCAACGAGAGTGTGTGCAGCTATTCTGTCTGCTTTGGAAGCCTACAGACGCAGCCAGAGCTAGAACAATTCCCGTATTGATCCCGCACTTGTCAGTTAATCTGTCATAAGGCATGGGAATCCTAGCCCTGTCCACATCTGCCTGCATAACTGCAGGGGGAAAACCAATCCTCTGAAGCTCTCACCAGGAAACAAGAAAGCAAAGAGAAATGGGAGCTTGCTGGGAGAGAGGGCTGTAAGCTGCAGGGAGAGAGGGCCATGAGATTCTCTACCTGCTCTACCCTTTCCCTCTGACTCCTTTTCATCCTCCTGCAGGTCAGCAGGATCACGTTTATGTTAGTGAACCATGAAGCTTATCAAATAAATGTTGCAGCAGCAGGTGTTTGGCTCTCTCCACAGGCCAAATCTAACAAGGTTGATATTGTGCCTGTGGTCAAAGTAATGCAGTAATTACTTTTCTGGGCTTGGAATGCCCAAGAGATTTCTGGGAACCAGTTAGAAAAACAAACCTTGCTAAGAGCAGGGGATTTTTAAAAAGGAACAGTGGTGCTCTCTGTGCCAGAAGGAGAGGACAGGCATTTTGAGTGCAGCGTCCAGCGTGGTGCCCCATCCCCTCATAGACTGCTCATGCTACAGGGGCCTGGAACAGAGGCAAAGTGCCTGAGTTTGGTTGCTCATGTTGGGATGGGCAGCTTATTTTGGCCTATGGGGGCATGTGGAAAGGCAGCTGCTTCCCTTAAAGTCGCTAATGTGTACTGTAAGAGTTGCATAGCATAGCATTCCTACTGCTGTCTGTTTCTTGCTTTTTGCATTTCCCTTGTAAGCTCTGAACACAGGTACTGAGTTATAGGACATGATGCAGCCTAATTACCCTAGAGGAAGGATGAGATCTCACAGCACAGCTCTGCTGTGCCGTGCCCCTTTATCTCATGTAGTCCCTCTCAGGCCAGGAAGAAGAAAGTTAAAACAGGTCTGTACAGTCATGACATTTAAAAGTGGCAATCTCCATCATTATTTTTGAAAGAGTATTGATCATTTAGGGCAAAGCTTTTTCCCTGCAGCTGATTATTATATGTGATAATGTTACTATAATGTCATTTAAACGAACTCAAGTAATTGCAAAAATGGCATGAACTACTGGAAATTTCTTCTGTTGCTGTGTGGTTGCCCAGGAGACCAAAATTTGAAAGTGAGAAGAGGAAGAAAGCAGAACTGATTAGACATTCATAGGGTTACACATTAGACTCGAACCTGGTATGTTTAAAAAATTTACTCATTTTTATGTAAAGAAACTATGAAATTCTTACTACCTGTAAATAATTCTATAGGCATCCTTCTCTGCTGTTGAACCATGCTACAAAGTAATGTCTTTGTAGTGGTGAATGAATTTTCCCAAGCTAGGAAAATCAGCATTTCATTAGTGTCTGGCAACGCTTTTCCATCCCTGCTGTTTATGTTAAGCTGTGTTTTTGCATATCACTTTGGATTATGAAGACCTGCTGCTTTGGTGGTGGTCCAAAGATACTGCACCATTCTCTCAGTGTTGTTCAGCATTTCTGGCTGAGCTGCTTTGTTCTTGGTACATTGTGCTGGGCATAGGGTGCCCGGGTGTGCTGTGGTGCCCTGCTGTGAATGCCATGGCCTGCTCATCCCCAGAGCCTGACTTTGTGCCAGGAATGCTGTGCCCTTGGAGGCGAGTGCCATGGGTAGGTGAGACACCTGCTTCCTCAAGGTCTTCTGTGACTTTCCATAAACACTGAGTGTAGCAAGTAGTGAAGAACTGCTGTATTAAGACTGCTAGAAGGGAAAGTAATGGAATTTGCCTCAGCGTTTTTGCATTTAGGGCAAACCTTGTCTTCTCTTGAGAAATGGCACCAGGGTTCCTTCCACAGCAATTTCCCCATTACGAATGCAATAGAGATTAGCCAAAAATCAGGCAGGTTGTGTATGACCGAAGATGTCCTTGATTGTGCTTATAGAGTTCTCTACTTCAATCTGGGACACATTTGCATGATATAGACAGGTTTTTTTACATGGTAGTTTAATTTGATTTTTTAAATATATATTGTTGGAACCTACATTTGAAAGGACACATGAATCAGCTTAACTAGGACAGATTTTTTCATCATGTACTCTGTAAATATTCAGGAATGATGTCTGAAAATTGTCATTTGGAGGAAGCATTGCTGCAGAATTTGGCCTACCTGCCTATCTGATTATCAGTATCAGATTCTGAGGGAAGATGAAGCCCATATATTTATTTCTATAAAAAGCAAAGACCAACAATGGCTAACTCTAATAAATCTCCACTGGAGAGAAGTGAGTGAGCAAGAAGCCATTCAGGACTGAGTTATATGGCAATGTTAAAGAGAGCCTAGAGGCATGTTAGAATTGGTGTTGCAGTGCCAGAGCTATGTATGAGAACCTCACATATGACTTATCAGTGTTCACCTGAGTGTAACCAGACATGAACCAGAAAATATTTACTATTAATATTTCAGCTGGGTTTTTTTTTTCCTTTACTTTTGTGATTAGAGGAATGTATCAGCTGTGTGCATGCGTGTCTTCTGGCAGTGGAAGGATAACAGTGCTTACAGTTTCCATATGAAAACAAGAGCATGCCTTCCCTAGGCCCAAAACATATACAAAAGTACTTCATAAAGCTTAAGAAATAATGACAAGGAGGAAAATAAGTGGCAGTGGATTAGACCAAGGTATTTTATGTACTGTGATGTTTTGTATAGTCATCTGGAAGAAATGGAAGAGATCTTTGAAGATCATTGATTGGAAACAATCTTTATTACTGATCAAGTTCACCTTTGTGAAAAAGGATGGTTATTTAAATATTAGTCATCTTTTACTCCCATGGCACAAAACTGATTCAAAGACTTGATCTGATAGATAAACTGTTAAATGGCTTCTTAGATTAGATAAGGGAATTGGAATGTATTTGATGTTAAAATTACATCCCTACATATGAAATCTCTCCTCATCTAGCAACTAGAAAAAATTATTACCTGATTACAGAAGGGCATCTGCATGTTGTGTAGTTTTCTGAAGGTTGGGGATTGGTTTGGACATTACTTTTGTATTTACTACTTTTTATCCCCAGTGGAAAAAAAAATGTTTGTATTGGCTATACGAAGATGAAAACATGTTGAAGTTTTCAGGTATTGGTGGTGGACACCAGAGTTCTCACCTAACAGTCAGTTACATTAAGATCTGGGCTACATCAGAAAAAAGAAAAAAGGACTGGTAACCAATCTAAGAGAGTTATTTCATTCAATTCTTTAATGGACCAGATTATTCCTGGCCTATTAATGTAGAAATTGTCAAAACGAATAGAATTACACAGACCCCTGCAAAGACTCTTCTCTAATACAAAATACCTAATATTGTCCTTTTTTGTCAGAGTCCCAAAACAAGGTAATGATGTGACTTGACAAGGATGCTAAAAGCACGTCTACCAATGAAATTAATTAATTCTTTTTTGCTTGATTAAGAAGTTCCATTACTCCATGGCCCAGAATAATCAAACTTATTTTTTCTGTAGCCCATTTCCATTCATGGCTTATGGTCAAAGCAGGAGTTAAAATCTCCCTAATTAATCTTAAGCCCTTAATACACCATGTGATTTCTGATCCAGCAAGGACTTGGATCTCACAGTAACATATGCAGCAACAAAGTGATATTAGTCTTCCTGTTTCTTGTCTGAACCTGCCAAGGGCCACTGTGGATACATGTCCGACGCAATACCGTTGCAGTTGCTGAAGATGCTATCAGTGATTCCAGTGGGACTCCTAAAAATCAGAATGAAACAAAGTCTTCTTCCTTGAACTGTTGATCATGAGAATGAAAAGGTTTTAGTTATAATTTGGCTTTTCATTGTGTTTTTTAAGCCTGTGGTGAGTAATCACAAAGACTGACAGGTTACTAGCATGGCATGTGCATGTATTTTGTATTTGGGAGCCAGTCCTGATGGGACTGGGAATTATGCTTAAAGGCTACCTAAGCAGAATTTCTCTTCTTCTGGGCAGTGTTGTATTTTGAGCTTTTAAGCATCATTTGAACACTCTGTGTTGCTTGAAAGACTTGCCATATGTATCCCAAATCTTCTGCACCCTCAGCATGGGCAATTGTTTTTTTAGTGAGATGCTTTCAATTAAAAAGTGATAAAGTCAGCCCTTGAAAAGTTTAGCATGAACTAATTTCAAGTGCTCATGTATTCCAAAAAGTGAGTCTGACACAATGGTTGGAGGCTCTTTGTGAAACATGAAGATATGAACTCTCAGAAGAATACACTGAGGAGGCTTTCTTGAACAACTGCCTGGGCAAAATTGCTTCTTGTCCCTCCCCAAGACAACAGGTTACCACTGTGATTTCAAGTCTCTGGAGACAGTGAGACAATTTTTAGGAAACATATCCAGCAGAAAATACTCAGGCCATTTTAGGTTAGTCTGAGTAGCCTTGGGAATGCACACAAAATTATGCAGTGCTTGCTATGAACAGTGGAAGACTCAGTCTGACTTCCAATTTAAAAAATTCAGATAAAATTTAAGACAGTTCTAACTGGAATACTGAGAATTTTCCTGTTGATTTTTGGGACTGTGAGCCATCTTATAAATGGTTCAAGCAGTTAATGCTTGAAAAAAATAGGAGTTTTGAGGTCCATTCCATGGGAAATATATGATATTTGTAGTTTCAGAAGGAAGACCAGTGTGCCTGGAAATCACAGACTCAAATTTTCCATGTTAAGCGATTTGATTTTCTCATTTCCCCTCTTTCTGAAGTTATCTTACTCTAAAGTCCTCCTTTAGTCCATTTTTCCTTGCATATATCTTCTCTGTGCTAGTTTCTGAGGAACTGGCAAGAGTATTAAAATATATGTAGCTATATATAAATATCTGCATTATTTACCCATGTAAATAAAAAGTTCCTTCTCTTTTTGGGAATAGTGGTCTTAGGCAGCCATTAAGATTCCAGTTTCCCAATCATTTAATATGTTGGAAGTTTAATCAAGGAATATTGAAGAATATATCTTTGGCCAGGGAAAAATAGTTTGGCAAAGAAAAGGTAGGAATGTTAGAGATAGGAAGTTTTTTAATGTGTTTCCATGAGAAAGGACAGAAAGAAAACAAATGCAAAAGAAGACTAAGGAAAGAAAATAACCATAAGGCAGAAAAAATTAAAGGACAGTGCCCAAACTGAAAAGCCATTGAGGAGAAAGAATAATCTAAGAAACTCCAAAGGGTGGAGAATGGAAAACTGAAATTAGGAAGGGACCTTAAAAAAAGCCTAAAGCTTTGTCCATGCTGCCAACAAATCTATTTTGCTCAATTTTGGCTAAGCTGGATAAACATTTTTTCTGGCGTGTATAGGTGGTTGCCCAAATTTGTTTGTTACAAGTAGGTTGGAACAAACATCCCAAAAATGTTTTTGCCTAGTCTTGTGAATTATGCTAAATCATATTTTTACTTTGAGTCAAAAAAAAATTGGCCCCACAGAGACCAGCCAAACACCAAGGCAGCTCAGACAGTTGGATTTCACAGCTGTTTTTACATTCTGTGGTTTAAACTGTGGGGATGTGGCTTAACTGCAACATCCCGCCAGATATCCGAGGGAAGGAGCACCCCAAGGTAGCATTCTCCAGCTCTGCCAAACATCACGATCAGCATAAGCAAGGGAGAGTCAGCCCTCAATGCTCTTGTAGTATAAAATTGCAACAAAATGCCTGCAAAAGACTGTAACACAAAGAAACCAAAGACACACACAGTCACCGTGAATGTGCTTGCTCTACACAAAGGTGTTTGGCTCTGTTTAGTACAACTGCAGTGGGGCTGGGGCTCAAGGTGGGTCAGAATCCTGCTTGAAGAGGGAAGAGAAGTGGCCTTTGCCTTTAGTTTCACAATGGTTTGTTTGTCACTCAGAGTAGCACTGCATGCTGTGTCTTCCTAAGGGAACCATTCTGAGTGAGGGTCACCAGATACAGATGTTTGACTGTGACACCCACCTAAGACCATAGCCAGGTCTCAGGTTGTAGTGATGCCCTGTGAAGGCTGACCTAGAACAGAGACTAGACAGAGCTAAAGAATATAGTAGGTATTTATTAAGAGACCTCAATGGATCCACCTTGGGCAGTACAACCCAAAGTGGCCACAAAATGGATGACTAGTCACAGGGTCTCACACTTTTACAAGTTTTGGTCCATTAGCATGTTGGAGCTAATTGTCCAGTTACAGCTTTAGCCCATGAAGTCCCATCTGTCTTGTCTTCTCTCTTCAGTCCTCGTTGTTTATGCTCTTAGGCCTGAGATCTGGATCAGCTGTCCTTGGGTCCCCAGCTAGAGAAGGAATTGTTTTGTCTACTTACTCTGTGAAAAGAGCTTCCCTAATATGAAGCCTAGACTTACACGCTAAAGCAGAACAGAATCTGAAAAATGTAAATGCTAATACCTGAGGCATCAGTAGTAATGCTGATCTCTCATCTCCTGGTCATCAACAGGTGTCCAAACCAAGGCCAACTTCTGTATCACGTCTGGTACTCATCAAACCCCTCAGTGAGTTGTCTATAGGAATTAAGCAATCAGTTTGCTTTGTACTTGTGGGTTAGCCTTTTGCCACCTTTGCTGCCTGAACTGATTTCTTGCGGAGTAAAATGAGCACTAGAGCAAGGAAATCAGGTAAGGCTGGGTGAAAGAGAGATGGAGGACATGGAAAGAGAGACGGGGCCATGTCTTCTGTTAACCATTCACAGTTAGAGCAATTTGGCTCCAGTATCAAACCATGTGAAACAATGAAGTAAAGCTACTTGTTTCAGGACAGCATACTCTCAGCTGCAGGTGCTGCATTGCAGTGATCAAAAAGACTAATAGCAGAACCCAACAAAGCTGTATGTTTCCACTTTTTCCTATGAAATAGGCAACTTCTAGTTTTTTTTGTGAACTGTGGCAAAGGTATGAGCATAATAAAATGTGGCTTGGTACAGATCTGTACCTTGTGGTTGGTTGACTGTATCTACAGGTCTTTCCTGTGGTTAGTACTCAGAAGTCCTCTTTGTTGACCTCATGGAATCTAATAATGGGTAACTTAATAAGCCAGCCAGGGATATTTACAGTCACTCTCTCCTCTACTTGTTCATCACTTTTCGCTGAATTTCTGTAATCTCACTTATGTTTGAGAACTCCTATCCTTTGTCAGATTTGGTTGAAAAAGTTGTAGGGATAAAAGCTAGTAGAATACAGAATGTGACTGCAAAAGTGTTGTCTACGTAGAAAATGAGACTAAAAAAGAACCTGATAAGCAGTATTAGAAGAAAAATGACATAACTGTATTGTTTGACATTAGTGATTGCAAACATGATTTTCTCATTTCTTCCTTCAAGCAGTGTCTAAGGTCCTACTGCTTCAATTCATCTGAAGGCAACTTCAGTCTGTTTTTTCATTGAGCTGAGAAAAGACTGGGCTTATAAGTGCCAGTCTAACTCTTATGTCTGTTCCAGCACATGCAGAAGGACTAATAGGGATGCGTTAAACTGACTTTGGCCGTTAGAAATATGGTCCACATCCGTGGTCCTTAGGCAGTTTTCAAGGCTCACAGTACTCTATGGGATGCAGGACATTAGTTTGGGGCAGCTAGTTAAGGCATCTTCATCCTATTCAGCACCATTTTCTCTGACATGCCTCAGTTGAGAGGTAATTGAGGAACAATGGTGGATTGAACCGCTCAGCCTGATTTTTCTGACAGTCCGAGTACCTAAGGGTCCTTATGCTGTTACTGGTTGTTTTGTGATAGCATCTGTGACCCCTATTCAGCATCCAAAGCTCCACAATGTAAGGCAGTGTGTACTCACAAAGAATAAAACTATGGCCCTTGCCGACTTCAAATATGGTTTATGGTTCATCCAGCAACTCACTGTGTCAAACTGAGCCCCAAAACTAATGGTCAACAAATTCACAAAGCACTTAAAAACAAACAGCAGCTTAAAAAGTCCCCATGGATCACCAGGTAAATGTTGTCCTGTTTTACTCTGGAAACATTTCTGACTTCTGTTGGCATGTTGATAAATTCCTGCAATCACCATCATGTGACAAAAGGGATAACCTAACATCCTAAGGTTAGGATTTAGGATTCCTAAGTGCTCATAAATGACATCACCCTTCTTTAGAAACTCTCAGAAGTGGAAAATATATTTTTTTAATTGCCATATTGGCAAATAGGAAGGACAAATAGGGAAAACCAAGAACAACATATTTAGTTGCAGTAAGTGCCCAAAACAAATTACAGTGCTTTATGACTGCTGCAAACAATTTGAGCAGTCCATTTTCTCACAGAGTTATCTAGTCGTAAGCTATTTACAGTAGATGAACAGTGCCCACCACTGTTTGCCAACCAAAGAAAAAGAGGGGAAAAAACTTCACACTTAAGTTGCTGTGGTCCATTTTTGATTTACAGTAGTTTTGCAAAGCAGTGTTCACAGTCATTTGTTCTGTTTTCAGCAGTGTCCTTGACCATACTCCCCTGCCAGTAACAGGACCTTTAAGACCAAGAGAAAGAAACAACTTTTTTTTTTTTTTAACCCAACTAGTAGAGGATGTGCTGAGCCAAAATAGAAATAGCAAGGTCAGGTCAGGGCGAGGCAAGGCACTGCATTTAATTAGCTAGGCCTGGCTAGGAGTGATTAAATATCTGCAAGAGGCTTTGAATAGATTCAGGGACAAGGGATGACATTGTGGAATACAGAAAAATCATTCTTTGGTGCTGTCAAATGACTAAGTACAGGATGGTACCTAATTAGAGAGATAAAAAGAATTTGTTTTAATTATTTTAATTCTGTACAAAAAAGGGAATTTTTTATTTTCTGTTGAGTGTTTTGAAGAGAAGGAGAGAAGGGTCTGGACAAAATGTGTCAGCCTGGCTTAACAGAATCCAGATAGCCTCAAGATACGTGTTGACCAAGCTTGCAGTTCTCATGAATTTAACTTGATGAAGACCCAGTAAAAAGACAAAATTATATTGGCAGTGAAATCGAGGCTCTGATAAATTTTGGAGGTGCTCTGGTTAGAAACTGAGGGCCTTCAGAGCACATTACTCTGTTTCATCAGACATGTTAGAGAATTGGAAAGAACAGAGCTTTGAAGCCAGAAAAAGTACTGTGTCAAGTAGTGCTCTGGCTGCCCAGCTCGAATTTGCTTTTGGTGCTACCTGACTTTACTGACATTTTATAATTGTATTGTAAATTCTTGTATGGCAATCACATTGTTGCATAGCCACCTAGGCACTGAATGCCCACAGTTTGCAGTCCTTTTGCATAGAAAATGCCAGCCCAGCTGGTTGAAGTATGTTTACATTTGTCCAGAGCACCAAGAATAATGTCTTTGCAAAATTTCTAGGGGATATTTTTTTAGACCAGCCCACTGGAATATGAATTTCCACTTTATACCTCTTCTGAAAGATGATTCCTGCAGCAGCATAATACTCCTTATTGTCATGTTGGAAGGTCAATTCAGAATCAGCTGGGAATTTCTGCGTAGTCATTTTTGCATGAATGTAATGTAAAGCATTGTGAAAGCTTGGATTTAGTTGCAGTAGTGCAATCTCTTTGTCTAGACACTAGTGTATTTACAGTGGTTTAAAGATTCTAGTATCATTCATACTGGTTCTTGCTACCTAAATAGTATATTTTTCCTTCTGGTTCAGTGTTTCTTAACTGCCTAAAAAGTGTTTTCTTGGGCAGTGTTGTATCTACTTTGCTCAATCACAGAAAATAAAAAGCTTATGAAAAATCTTTTGCTTTTCTGAAAGTTATTTAATAGTGAAGCTGGTGTTAATGGTCAGTTCACTGGCAGAGGTATATGGTTTGATTTATGTGTTTTCTTGCTAACATGTCAGATTGACAGCCCTGGAAACAGAAATCCTCAGCTAATTGCCCAAACATGCAGCGTATTGCAAACTTTGCCAACCTTTCACAGCGATAGTATCTTGATCCTCGAGCGTGAGAGCATATCTAAGCCTTCAGAGGGCATTCAGTGCTGAACCTGATAGGGCATAAGAAGTACTTTTTGTTAGCTCTCTTCATGATTCACGAAGGTAAACAATGACCCTGAGTTTTCCTTTGTAAAGCTATTGAACAGCCAGCCTGGCAATAACAGCTCCGAGTCAGAATGAACAAGAGCTACATTTCAAGCCATGGTAACTTTATTATGAAAGACTGCAGATCCCACTTTCCGTCCCATGAATGAGCACTTGCCCCTGCTCATTGTATCTCTCCCTGTTGTTCCACTACCAGGAATGACCAGTTGTGGGCCTGGAAAGTTTAGATCACACGTTCTTGAAGATTTCTAAACTAGCACTACTGTAAATTTTGTCTCTGATGCTTGGTCAGAAATAGTATTTGTCAATAACTGGTCTCTGCATCAACATGGATGTTCTCAAGTACCCATCACGGCAAGTCCTAACTGCTGGCTGATTGTGGAACTTATCATTCTTTCCCTGACCTTTCCTGCATCTGCTCTTCTCCTCCTTTTCAGGTTTTCCCGCTGCTGCTTCTCTCACCCATGACCTTTACCCTTCCCCTTCACCTTTCCTCCATCTACTCCTTTTCCATTTTTCCCTCCCACTCTTGTCAATTCCAGTCCTCTTGCATGCTCCTATTCCTACTACTCTCCCTTTCCTGCATTATATTTTTTCCTTCAAACATCTTCACATATTTTTAATTTACTCATCTTCCTACTGCTTCCTATCTCCCTTCCCTCATTGTCACATGGCATAAGAAGTGGTGTTAGGGTAAGGGGGATGCTATTAGCAGCACTGCAATTGATCTATTCTGCATCGTTCCTCTGTCTTGTCCGCATAGTTTCTTCTTACCAGTTGCCATGGTTTTTTTTAATATATTGAATTTTATTCTTTTTTCTTCCTTTTCATTAGGAATCTGGGAGAAGGAGGGCAAGCAATAGGGGTGTGTTTATTTGTCATTTTCCATGCATAAGAAGGGGTAGAGACTCTCTCTTGAAAACCTTGGCTTTTTTCTTTCCTTGAGGTTTTCTTCCAGGCCCTTTCCTAAGTGAATGGAGAGGAGTGATTTTCTTGTATCACCGGCATTCTTTTCTTTCCCTCCTCCTCTCTGCCCAGTCACAGCCTTAATTAATTGAATTCCCTGCTAGATCTTTTGTGAGTCATTTCAATTACCCATTGGCGAAGCAGCCTGGGATTTCTGCTGTGTTTTCACTCATCTTCCTGGAATTTCTCTTCTCCTCCCTCCCCCTCCTTCCCCTTTTAGTCACTCTGCTCTGTGAAAAGCATTAGATGGACTTCAGCGCCGAGTGCTTATATTGTTTGCAGGCCCAGCTGCATACTTCCACACTCTGCCTTGTGCGTCACAGCTATTCATCTTGTTTTGTACTTAGCTCTGCTGCAGATGCTATAAATATGGTAATTTTAGATTCCCTGATTGGAAAGGGTTGCAGGGCGGGTGTAAGTGGTAGGAGCACTGTTTGATTTACACTAGTTCATTCTGGTTTCTCAGGGTTTGAGGTTTTACGAGTATAACTGAAATGAAACATGCTTGTAAAAGCAGCCTCTCTCTTAGGGTTAGGAGAAGGATAAAGGCAAGGGTATTTTTGTGTGCAGACATGGAAAAGCTCTGCCTCAGAAATTCTAGGGAGACTGGAAAGAAATAAAGCAAAAGCAGGAGGCAACTCCTCAGATTATTGTGTAAGATGCCTTCACACCCAGATAGCTGCAAAACATGGATGGATCTGAAAACTGCAAAAATGGAAAAGATCCAAGACAGAAAACTGTGAAAGGCAAATCTGGAAACTGACAAAAATGTCATCAGTACTCAAGTACTGTACACTTATGGCAATCCCAGAAGAACAAAATCAATGAGCAGCTTATTTCTAAAAAATCTTTGAAACACTGGATAGGACCGTAGCAGGTAATATGCATTATATTTCTAAGGAGAACCAGGCAGTGATAAAGCCAGCTTGCTAAAATTATGGTGGATGCAGTGACTGCCTGAAATCTGATATAGGGAGAATTGCATTTCTATTCTGAAATTGAATTTTTACAGCACATGAGTCTTTCATGCTTGGGGTAATTCTCAAGTGATACAGAGAGGCAAACAGCACGACTGGGAACCAGCCTGCCGGAAATGTGCCCCACATATCCCAGGTTACAAAAGTAATTTACACTGCTCAACCTATTATGATACTTTCGTATTATTACGATACTTGTTCTTGTGAGGTTAGAGTATTTCATGAGAGAGCAGACTTCTGATAATCAGGTTTTTGTGAGAAGACTCTCTCTCATGACTTCCCAGGGGGAGCTTATTTGTTGGACTGACAGGAAGCGAATTTACGAGGGCTCCCTGCACATCGGTATTCATAGGTTGTTTTTTTTTTTTCTCCTCTGAGCTCTTTATCCAGTCAAAGGAGAGAAGAAGGGAACAGTGTGAAATTACCACTCAATACAGACACATTAAGATGTTCTTAGAAGACCTACTGGGAATTATTTTACCTTTAACGTCTTGAAATCTTGGCCACCTGTTAAGTAGTGGTGGATTTCAGAGGTTCATTAGATGGGTCTGGAGTTCTGCCACTTCGCAGGGTGACATTACTTGAGTCAAGACTGTGAAAGTGAGAAAGGAGCTAGTTAAGAGTTGCGTGTGTGAGCCCCCTCTTTCTTTGCAGGGCACCCAGCAGCAGAGCCTGTAAAATTTTATCTGAAGTTACCAGGTCATGACAACACTTTTTTTTATCTGTCTGCAGTGTTGCTCTGTTTTCTTGCACATACCATTGCTAGTATCATGTTACGAGGTTTAGTGATTTGGCAGCTTTTACACCTTTTCATTTCTTACATGTCCTTTTAGATTAAGTTTTCCACTGCAGAATTAGCCTGGTGAGGACTGCGACCCAACTTCTGGGCTGAGCAGCAGCAGCATCTGAAATAGAGCTTTGGGCCTTCTGTCATTTCACCTGATAAGCTGCCCAGTGTGTGCCAGAGGATGCCAGCTGTGCCAGAGATACTGACTGAATTGCCCACGCTCTGGGCAGCTTTCTGCACCTTTCCATAGTAACTCCTTTCTTTTCTCAAGAGTACGCAGTGGAACAAAAGACTTCTGCTTCACTAGACTGAGAAAAGCCATTTGTCACAGCACAGGGCTGGCTTCTGTATCATTGGCAAGATGGCACATACACTGCAAGTGAAAACCCTATTAGCCCTTCCATGCCAAAGAGTATCTAATGTTCCTTTACCTTATGTGTTCCTTACCTAAGTTCTCCTCTTGTAATGTCATTAGATTTCTTTATATGTTTTTTTGCCACTGTGTAGCACTGCTTGCCTCCTACAAAGTACTGCTGTGTTTTGCTCCACGGTTGTTTTCATCTTAGCAGATGAAAACCTGACACAAACTTAAATTATGTGGTTAGTTCAGTTGGTTAGTAAGGGAGCTAAAGAAATTTTAAGTTTATTGCATTCATAAACTCTCTTGGAGTTTTCACAGATAGGTTGGGTATATATTAAAAATGCACAACTTCTGGAAAATATTGTTCGTTGTGCAGCTATTTTGGACTTCCAGGGTTCTGGGCTGTAAAATGCTCAAGACCTTGGTAGATTCCCAGTTGTGGGCTATTTTCATTGCTGTATTTTTTTGACAGAGCGGCAAGAAAAACTGTGATATCTCAAACAACTGAACAGTGACTGGGTTTTCTATTTTTACTTCTGTTTTGATACACAAAAACTAGATTTAGAATATGTCCACTAAATCCCTCTTAAAAAAGCAAAATCCCTCTGTAAAAAGCAAAAGATAAAGATTATTTTAATTTCTCTTGTCTCAAGACTATTCAAGAGACTGGCTCCATCTCTGTACACATATCACATGCTAGTGATTACTCCAGTTGTATGCCCATTTATAGCATTTCTCTTACAACACCTTCTCTCTTGACTGACTGTCATTGCTTGTACTCTAGACAAGGTGCACTGTTTGGAAAAGGAGTATAATGTGTGACATGAGAATTACTGTGTGCCAATGTAGTTTTCAAGGATTTTTAGTGGTTATCAAAGTTACAGATATCTAATACCAAGGCTATGGAAGCAAACCCATAAGATGTAAATTAAATATCATCTGCCCAATCTTTTCATTTGCATGCTGGCAAATTACTTTTTGGTTTAGACAGAGAAATGATTCTTTGAATGGGACTTGCCAGGAGAAAGGGAAAGGTATCCATGCGTGCAGCCATAAGGTTTCTGATTTATCTGTGCTCTGTATGAGCACTTGGTTACTCCTCAGAGCTGTAGAGCTGAAGACAGGATAGCCCCATGGTAAGTGAGTAAGTAGGGAGTGAAATGATGTGTTGATTTAGTGACGTATGTAAGGGACATCAAGGAGAAAAGAATTCATTTAAAAGGGAAGTTCTGGGAAAGAAGTTACAATGTAATAATGGGGAAGTAAGACCTTACTAGATGTATTATTTTTGGAAGATGAAGAAGGGATCAGATTAGGATAATCAGAGGGATCAGGGAGGGAGAGATAATTTGTACAGACCAAACATTTAAGCATGATTCTTCAGGTGACCTGTTGCCAGGTTTGTTAACAAATTAGATTGGGTATATTATCAAATTAAATGAGTACATGCATGTAAAATACATATTCAAGAATACTTTGCAGAGCTGGGCTCAATACTGTGTAGTACAGAGAATTCCTAACTCTGACCTTCTTAGCACCTTCCAAGAACTACTCAATACTTTGTTTTGTTCCCAAATTAATCTTCAGCACTACTCTCATCCCTACTGGCAGCTCTTCCCATCTCCAAGTTGCTTAGTACACATAGCAGCTTTCAGGGCTTCAGGCTTCATTCACATGCCACTTGGAAGTAACCCGGCATGACCTACACATGTAACAGAGTGAGCCCATTGCCAACTCTTGTCCTTGCCCTGCCTGTTGCTGCATTGTCATCTGATGCATGAAAATGGTGGTGAAAAGTGAAAAGTGTCCTTAACTGGGTTAGTATTTGAGTGTAGGGTAGTCTTTGAGCTGGTTTAATCCAGAAATTCCTAGGTCCCAATTCTGTATCTAATTCTGCTCCAGAACAGATGTCTAATCTAATTCGGTCCATCTGCTGGGTTACAAATGGCATGTTAAATCACATACATGCAACACAGTCATTTAATAGGGCATGCAGTTTACAGGGTGAAAATGGGGATAAATCTCATTTTAGTTGATTTTCTTACTCACATAGAACTTGTACACAGATATTTCTTTTGTAAAATAAATTATTAATCACACTACCCTTTTTTATCTAAACAGCTGGATGGCAAAGGTCTGGCCTAGTCACCCACTGTATTTGATTTTGCAAAGAATTGGCACTTGGAGAGAGTCAGTTGCATTTCTCTCTCTTCATTATGTTGTGTGCTTAGAGGGGTTTGTGTGGGCTATTACATTTGGCTCCCATGAGATCCCACATCTGGTAAAGGATAGAGTGTATGACCCTGCTCTCAGCCTCTTCCTTACCTCCAGCCTCCCCCCATCATCTGAGAAGGTTAAACTAAAAGCAACATGTATGATGGCAAAGGTCCAAGTTTGAAATATGTCCATTGTATGTGTTCAGCTCAAAAACAACATACCAAGGCGAGTGCAGTCCTTACAAGTGGCACCCCTGGGCCTTCTTTTATTCCAAAGCAGAGATATTTACCCAAGGAAAAGATGGAAGTGATGGGGTAACAGAGTACACATGTTGGGAAAATATGCAGGCAGAGACTGAAGAAAAAATAACATTCTGCCACAAGTAGCTGCCTTGTTCCTCAACTTTTTTTCCCCTTCAGATTAGAACCAGCCATTTCTTGTGCTCTTTCAAGCACCTTCTGTGGTTTCCTGACAGCTGGCTAGAGAGGATTGAAATCTGGCTTGAAAAATAGGCCATGGGTCATGTTATTTTCAAGAGGGGAGAAGCAAAAATTCCCATAATGGTCAAAATTCACAGGCTTGAGTTTTGTCGGGTTGTTGTTTTGTAGAACATCGGTGTTGGATATTTTAATAAATAACTTCAGTTAAAAATTCGTAATAAAGAACAATTACAGATTAAGCTCTTCGTTTCTCTTTCCTCTGATTTATAATGGCATGCAGTATTTTGTGTAGAGCTGCAGAATGTCCTTTTTCTCTGGAGTGTGACAGGGAAATGTTCAGCTTCATAAAAGAGTGTGCTAGGGTTTTCTGAAGGTATTTTTTGTTTTTTTTTTTTTTAAGAATATGATAACACTTGTCTTGCAAATACTATTTCATTAACAAAAAGATAAGTCTGAGTAACAGCCTGCAGACTGGTGTTCTTTTTCCCAGCTCTCTTGAGCCTGAATTGAAAATACCAATACATTCTCAGCTTTATGTTCAAGCAGATGGTTTCTGTTAAGAGCTATAAACCTTTCTGGTGTTTTGTTCTTTCGTGAACAAGTTCTCTTTTTAAAATATTATGAAAAGAGAATACTTAGTTCACAGAAGTGCTAACTTACTCGACCTGCATTTTAGGGCTTGAGGCTTCTTCTTAGGAATACAGTTCACTACTCCTGCAGTCAGAGGGCACAGCCTGAAAAGGCAAAAGCCTACTCCTGTCAACTGGGTTTAAGAAAAGAAAGAAGAAGCAGAGCAAGAAGTACAAGAGAAAAATGTCAATAGGAGGCAGACAGTGGAGAAAGTCAACTGTCATGCCCTGCTATATGGGGAGAGTCAAGAATTCCCGTGGAAGTTGTATTATAGTAGAGCATCAGGAAGGTGAAAGTGTTGATCGATTCCCGACTTTTGAACAGATGGAGGAACGAAACAACCCCTGGCAGTGGCAGAGCACGACTGAGTCATGTATAGCATCATAGGGAGTGCAGGAACTGAATGAGTGGAGAGCTGGGACCATGTCACCTGACAAGGGCATACCCTGCATCAGCAACTCTGCATCCTCCAGAAATGTCATTCAGAGCATCTTTCTTCTCTTTAGCTTTAGTAATGTGTTAGAGTCCCTTCCACAGAAGAACTAGAATGGGGTCAAAGGAGAGTATTGTCAGCATTGGCCAGTCCATCCATAACACTTCTAGAGACTTGTTTAAGGGCAATTTCAACAAGGGTGTTTTTTGTGTCATGAACAGACATTCTCTAAGAACTGCAATAGAAGCCCATGCCATACAGCCCATTCACTGAATAAAGGGGTTTTTGATGGGTAACTGAGATAAAATAGTCATCAATTCTTACTCCCAGCCAACTCCTTCAGAATGTGAGTAAGTAGCACACCCTGATGAGTAGAAGGTGTTGTTGGAAACTAGGAGCTCAGTTCTAATGTTTGCTCAGGTCTGGACTTGTTGAGGCAAAATGGATAACACTGGTGAACAGTTTCAGTTAGTAGTTAGGAATATTGAACTGCTTTGGGAAAATGCATGGAGTAATTAGTTAGCATCTACAAAATGTTTTGAAGATAACCAATTTCCATATTTCTGTATTCCCATGCGGTGTAATGGTGGCAGTACATCGTAGTGCATGGTGTAAAAGAGACCTGTTAAATTAACTAAATAGATGAATGTGTCTCATCAGATCCCCTCATGTGCATGCTACAAGTGATAAAAACCCACCGATAACAGATTAAATTGATTGAATTAAATTGTTTCATCACGTCACTGAGTTTACACTGACATGAAGCTATGCCCATCTGTAATGATTTTGCTTAGTAGGTCCAACGTCTTTATACAAAACTTATAAATACAAAATTTATCAAGTGAGAGGGTCTGATGTCATAACCTATGTCTATTTTCATTAGGGATTTCTGCACCAGAGGTACAAAAGTCATTGTGCATGTATGTTTTATAGTCTTCAGTTGTAGACTGAGCCCTTTCAGAGGTATTAATGGTCCCACAGTTACACCAGAAAGTTGAGTTGGCTTCTGGAAGTAGTATTGAGTGCCAAATCAGATTACTACTGTGTAACCAGGTTTCACCTGTTTTTGTGTACTAAGGCAATAATGAAAGAATCCTTCCTGGAACAGTTTAATGGTTAGAGGAAGGTAGTGCTATTCATGGTTTTGCTAGGCAGTAGCCTAGGTATATTCAGGGATTGTTTGCAAACCACAACAAGCCACTTTAACTATCTGTAAAGAGCCTTCCCTGTCAGAAAAATGGGTGTAAGAATATTTCCGCTTTTCAGTCTTTGTTACTCATGAGCTGTAATGCTTAATGATCCGAATCACTAGCTATTCTTATTGTAGCACCTTTTTTTTTTGAAGTCTATTTTTCTGTTTCTGGTATGATTGACTATCATAGCAATAGCCCTATTTTTCATATGACGTATTGTACTCACTCTTGTTTGAAATTGCCATTAAAACATTTGACAATAACGTTTTCTTTCCAAACTGACTTGTATTTTTTCTAGCACTGATTTTTTTTTTCTTTTCCTTTCCTGTTTATCTAAAATAGCTGAAGGAAAAGGACAGATTGTGTCAAGGCTGATAGAACAAGAATTAGACCTACTTTATGTGCTGGTTGTATTCAGGCCTATGAGCACTTCCTTTCTCCTCTCCCATAACCAAACCTAGCTCTGCTCCATTCTTTGGAGCAGGCAGGATACTAAGATTTACAAGGCCTCTAGTCTTTGATGTACTGGGAGACCGTGGCTCTTTCTCATTTCTTTACAAAGCCTGAGCCTGAGCAAAACGAGTGCAGGGATCGTGAGGATGGAAAACTTCATATTCCCAGCATTTCAGGTAGTGTGTTTGACCTGAGAGTGATAGTAAAGGAATACAAGGTTTGCTGTAATTTGGTGTTTGGGATTAGTTACAATGTAAAACTTTGGTCTGGGCTTAGTGCAGAGCCAAATTCTGAAGTGATTTAGTCCTACTGCTTACATGTTTACTCCTGCATGGATATAATGGGAGAATTTACCCTTACAGAGTTGCAAAAGATTTGTTAACACGTGGAATTCCCACTGCTTTAATTTAAATAAGTTTAATAGGTTTACTGGAACTTGTGCCACACCCATGTTAGTCCTCTGTTTAATCTGCATTTCACTAAGTGCTTACACAAGGGTTTGCAATAGTTTAGTTAAATTGGATATAAACTGTGCATTTACTTAAAGCAGTGTAATTTCCCTATGTAAACAAAAGTGAAGTCAAAACCCATGGACAACCACCTTCCACCGGACGCAGCTGGAAGGCATTGCTGAGATCAGTTACTTACCACAGTCCTCTGTTGGCCACTGCCAGCTGCTCAGCCATGGACAGGGTTTGAGTGTACACTCCCGAGAATGTTTTGGGGGTTGGGTAAACGTGCATTAGCTCAAAGCACTCATTTAAATTGATGTGATGAACCCTGCCTGGAAGCGCTCACACCAGTGGCTCTGCCCCCCAGACAGCAGCCCTGAGCAGGGTGGCAGATAGAAGCAGCTGGAGGGCAGCAGTCTCTCAGACTAAGACAGCTGTACGCAGAGTGAGCAACTCCCCATCAGCTAGTTTTCACACAAGCTAGGGTCCCTTCCACCAGCTTACTCACACTTTACCCTTTACTAAAGACTTCACAGTTGATTTAATTTACAAGTCAAGGAAGATCGACTTCTATCCATTACTGTGCCATTTCTATCCACTACATTCAGGCTGTCAGACATCAGGAGATTTGTCTACTGTAAATCCTTTCCATTTCCCAGTTAGTGCAGAATAGTCAAGAGAGCAGGTTTCAGTTCAAAATCCAAAGGGGCTTCACTTGCCATTTCTCTTCGGGGTTTCTTTGCTGTCTGTAATTCTAATTGTAGAATGTCTTTGCACAGCTGCTTTTCAGTTTCACTCCTCACTTGGTTTGCCATTGTTGACTGAAAGCAGCCTGTTTTCTTTCCACTGCCTTCAGTGGAAGTGCTGCAGGGTCCAGTTACCTCTGTGATAAACAGGGAAGGTCTTCTATAAATATCTGGAAAAGTGCTTTAGCATTAAGAAGTGAACATGTAGGAGCTCATGTGCTGCATTCAGCAGTGACTGAAAAGTGGATCAAAGCTCCACCACGGAGCTCCACCGCGGTTCAGCTCCATAGCAGTTTAAACTGCTCAGTCTGCTCTGCTCCTACTCATTCAGCTCCCAGCTCCCTCTCCTTCTCTTGCTCTGGCATTTTCCTGACCTGAATAGTTGCTTAAACTGGCTGAAAAACAATCCAGAGGGTGTTTTTTGGGCCACTCAGCTGAGACTGGTTGAAGGTGCCATGGAATGGCTTCATTAGATAATCGTTCATCAGTTCCTCTAAGCTTTCCTGTTACATAAGACAGCACTGGCTGGTGCTGTTTGCGGGACAGTTTCTGAATTTGGTGGCCTGTGTTTCACAGCTCACTTACAAATGCAATTCTTCATGCAGCTAGGACCTTCCATAAAAATGTACTAATAGGTATTCTTAAAACCACTGAAAAGAGAGTCCTAAGTTAATTGCTGTATAGGCTCTTTAACACCATGAAAGATTTGCTTTCAGTAGGATAGTGTAAGTCTTCAGACTTCTATCAGATATTTTGCTCTGTAAGATTGGGCCTACTTTGTCTCCAACAGTCACTAACAGTAAACTAACAGTTTGAATGCATTTGCCTTTCAGAAGAAGTCTCTAGCAAGAGCAGGGGATAGAATTCTCATTGCTGTAGTCTGTTTCTTTTCCTTCCCAGCAGACAGCAATTGATCACCTTGATTCCCTCCATAAGGGATCCTTACTCCATGTTGACATACAGGGCTGCAGAGCAGCATACACATCTAGGATGGGACTTAGGCCTGTACTCCTTCTTCTCATCTTTGGTCTTTCTGATAAGGGTCAATGGTCCAACATGAGGTTAACTAGGGAAAACCACCTGAGACCTTTGTCACTGATGTCAGCAGAGAAGTCCCAGAGTGAATGGTCAGAGGCAATACATCTTTCCTGTCCTTAGTCTTCCTCTGCCTGAGTGACCATGCAGCATCAGACAGTGGGGAAGCTTGTGCTGCTGCTCATCCCTCACGTGTGTTTTGTAGTTAGATTCCAGCATTCTTTGGGCTTTTTATTTCTGGGCAATGCTAATTTGCAGGAAGAACAGAATAAAAAACTTTGATCATGCAATCCTGGTGTGTTTTCACCATGTTTTCCATTTCACTATGTATCTATTGAGTAATCTCTGGCAAAGGATGGTGATAAGGAGTTAATGGATAGCTGTGTTTGTGAGCACAGATGCACCACTATACCTGCAATACCAGAAAGCATCTACAACAAAGTTGCAGACACCTGAAAGGCCAGCCAGTGACCTCCAAAGGAAGTACATGGAATAAGACTAGTGCAGAGATAGGCATGGAATTGCACCTGTTATCTAGGAAGCAGGAAGCATCTGGATGTATCAATGTGTCCTAAGAGATCTGTTAAGGAGTTTAAGCTCATTTTTGAATGTATTTGGTCATGTGACATTTGGAATTGCTGGCACCTTATTGTTGATGGACAGGCAGAGCTAGTCACCCTGTGATTGTTGCAGTTGTCTTAGACCTTTCATTATAAAATCCTGTTTTCATCTAATTATAATTTACCATAACATTTGAGCCAAAAAGGCTATTATAAGGGACTTATTTCTGAAGGGTTTTGATAGAAAGATTCTTCCAAAGTTTGTATTGAGTTATGAAGAAAGTGGTTGTTTTACAAGTGATTCAAAGCAATTCTTGTTTTCTAGGAAGCTCTATGGCCTCCATTTTTGACATGAGTTGCACATTATTGATGGACAAATGAAGTATTGGGAGAAAAAAAGGGATGGAGTTTTATATTCACATAAAAATTTACCACAAATAGTCATATTCTGGGCATGCTCCAGCACAAAGTTGAGTCCATTTGCTTTTGAAATTCCTTTTTCTAACCTTTAAGAACTGTTGAGTCACTGTAAGGCAGTATTAGGACACAGGAAATTAAGATGTGCTCCCAGTTTCACAGTACACATCTGGGCATCTTGAAGAAACCAGAATGGAGAGCAGCGAGCAGTAGAATCATGGCAGTGATAAGCTGGGAACCTGTTGAACCAGAAGGCTGTGGAAGTAACAGCCATGATGAGGTTTAAAATTGATGTGGTGTAAGAGGAGATCCATGTAGGAAGATATAGCTTAAAGGAACTCTCCAGACCTTAAATATATGCTGAGGTTTTTGAATCTTGCTGTATTTCACTGTTGCATAGCAATTGGCTGACAAGATATTTGTTTAATTTCCCTCTTACCTTTAGAAAGAACAGTATGCTTCCTATTTGTGCATGCAATTAATAGTATACACCTTAGATCTAAAGCTACCCAAACCCTAGAAATACTAGCATTTTTCTCTAATGGAATGCAATTTGACATTTTTAATTAATAAGTGTTTGACAACACTAAATCAAAACCTGATATTTTTGCTCTAGGATTTGATGTCTACTCAGTAAATTTTGCAGCAAAATGCTATGTATGGCAAAAAGTCCAAACACTGATGTCTATTCTGTGAAAACATTAAGAACATCTCATTTATGAATCCTCTGAAGAAAGCAGTTCGGTAGTTCTGTCCAGAGCAAAGGAGACTTTTGCTGAACTACAAGAATTCTATCTAAATATCAACTTAACTTCTAATGGTCTCTTTGGTAAAATTTTATCTATTTCTTTAGCATGAATGAGTTCATGGTAAGGACATCTTTTTTACTGTCCCTAAGTTTCTTTAAACTTTTGGAGTGCTTGTGAATGTAATTTGAGTTTGACCTATTTCTAGCAATCACAGAATTTGCTCCAAAACTCTGGCTGTTCCGAAAGTGCTGTTTTGATATTGACAGCATTTAAGCCCTTCTCATATCCTCCCCAAAACTGGAAACTCTCTCTTGATTTGTGAGGGGTAAGAAGTGGCCTAAATGATAAAATTGTCTTAAGAGGCTATAACTTTTATCATGAGATAGAGTTCTATTAGCATGTAAAATTGTCTTTGGCTTGATTGCATCTCGAAGTTTAACAGAACATACTCAAATAGTTTCTAGTTCTAAGTGTGTAGACCTCAGTTTTACATATGGCTCTCTCTCCAAACCACAAGTCACTAAAGAATGTCAGTGTGATGTTTGGCGAGTTAAAGGAGGGCAGCACTCCTAAAGCAGACTTGTGGTTTTATCCCTGCAGTAAGAAGACTCGAATGTTAGATTATTTTCTTTCGCATGTATTATAATTTTTTTTTTCCACAGTCTGAAGTAGCAGCACCTGTGTAACCTTATTTAACTGCCTTCAGACATTTTTCTTTCCCTCAGCTAATATTCTGCCAAAGTGACAAACTTTCCTCACTTTGAACTGCAGAGCACCATGAAAGCCAGCATGTCTCAGCCTTGTCCAATACTATGTCTTCTATGCACTGTTCATTGGGAGCTGTCATTTTATTATTGCTGTAAGAACATGACTGCTCTAAAACAAGAATATATCTTAGAAAGAAGCTGTTACAACTTGCTAAAATTAAAAAAAATAAAAAGATTGATGCTTATCTACTATCTGCTTAGGCCTGAGTCTTTCCCAAGAGTGGATCATTCCAGATAACTTGGTGCTGTTCTTTGCTTAAGAATTTTTCCTCCAGCAGGGGCTGTGGGGATCATAGATCCATAGGCTTGAATTCAGTGTCAACAAGAGGAGCTTGAAATTATGTTTCCATACCTTTAGGTCGATCAAAAAAACCCAACTTTTAAGTCCTTCCTCATCGTCTGGGGACCTGAAGGATATTCATTCAATTTTTGGCTTTTCAGCTCATTCTGATAATGAGAATGCTAATTAGGCTGAGGTATTTGAAACATGTATATAAGTTCACAAAGGACAAGAAAGGCCTGAGACTTGTCACATATTTAATTTCTACTCTCTGGGACACTACGGAAAAAATATTATAATTACTGTTTGCACCCAAACCAAGGACTCTTGTCTCCATTCCAGTTCATTTTCCACTCACAAGAGTCTATCCTTTTCCATCACAACAGTGGTGTTAGTTCACAGCAAATGATCTGCTGTGTGGGTAAGTGACATTCAGTTCCTCACTTGCTTCCTTCTGCCATCTGGTGCTATTGCTTTGCTATCTGTTACTTCTTATCCTGCCTGACAGAGCTTACTATCCCTGGAATGGCCTAGAACTGATTTCAAAGAAATGCAAGTCTTTGAAAAGATAGGTATAAATCCCAAAGAAGAGGCAATTCGTAGCTTCTTTTAGTAGTCTTTTGAGTCCAAAGCACCTGCCTTTCAGTGACCAAAAAATATTATTTTTATGGTGAACAGCCTTTTTGTTAAAGGTCTTACTAACATAGGGAATGGAATTTGTTGAAATACTAATTTTATTTCCATACTATCTCTTTAAACATGAGCCAACTCTATGTTTTCCTGAGAACCAATGAGGCTTGAGATTTTTTTTAATTAAAAGCCAGCAAAGGTGAGGATTTTATTTCCTTTCCTGTCGAATGCATTTGAAGCACCTCTGTCTCCAGCTGACTGTGGGAGCAGAGCCAGCCCATAATGGTTTCAAGTCCAGTGTTTGCATAGGGGAAAGGGTTTTCACCTGATTGATGACTCTGGAAGTGCTTGCAGCACAGAGTGTTGAAGCTGGTAGCACTGGAGTTGTTTAGAAGATAAGAGAGAGGAGGTGGATGTGTTTTTCAAAAGCTAGCAATTCTTGCCAGTCAAGTGCAATAAATGGCTCATGAACCATCTCATTTCATCGGCTTGTGGGCACTCCACTCCAGGAAACCTTTTGAAATGGTTGCCAGAGGTTGAAGCTGAGATTGGTTGAACTTTCTTGCTGTCCTGATCTCTGGCCTTACAGCCATTCCTTCAGGTACGCTGTCAAAAGTTTTGTTGCTGAGACTATCTATCCTTTAGGACTTTGCAAGAATAGACCTGAAAATTACTGTTCCACATATATTGCTTAAAAATGCAAAGCAGTGTGACATTGAAGTATCTTCTGCAATTGTGGTATCCTTTCCGACTTTACATAAGATTTACTGCTTTCCAGGCTTCATATTGCTCTAGCAATGGATTTCTTAGGAAATTCATAGTTTCTTATCTCTACCTGATGCATTGCACAATGGCCACATTGTCATTTCCTTAGGTATGGTGACATTATTGGCCAGAGTGACTTAACTTGCTTTAGGGCCTTGTGATCTTGCAGTCATCTTTATAGCACATCTCTCATGGGAATGCTTCTAGCAGTGTGCCGTAGAGGAGAAGAGGAAACATATTTGTAAAGGAGTCTGCTCTCAACCATCACATGTAGGGTAGAAGTGA
Source organism: Irena cyanogastra (assembly GCA_013397155.1). Classification (NCBI taxonomy): domain Eukaryota; kingdom Metazoa; phylum Chordata; class Aves; order Passeriformes; family Irenidae; genus Irena; species Irena cyanogastra. The sequence continues at coordinate 262,725 of VWZV01010970.1, forward strand.
GGTGTATTGTGTTCAAGGTTCACAGGTTAGAGGACCAGGAAGGAGGATAGGTTGTTAAGCAGAATGTGAAATGGCCTCAGGGTTGCACTCTGGAGGAGTTGACTACTTTTTGAGTGGAGAGGACAAGGCATCGTCAGGAGCACTTAAAAGTACAAATAAGGTAGAGAAAATACAGAGACTAGAAAGAGGGAAAGGAGACTGAGGAAAGAGCAAAGAGAAAGGTGGCACACATCTTGTTCATGTGTCTGTAAAAATGGGGCTGGATATTTGAGAATGTCCTTGTCTGCAGGTTTTCAGGTTCCTGCTTCTCACCAGCTCAGAAGCTGCATGCATGGCCTGTTTCATGATAGTTTAGTGTTTCTGTGTGGAACCATAAAGCGCAGACATGTTTGAAGATGGGCAGGTGGCAAGAGAAATTATCTGAGCTTTGTGAAAAGCCAAAAATTCAGGGAGACAGACGTTTGGTTTCAGTTCTGGGCAGATGCTTAGGTCAAGTCTTATTTTGTCCAAACCACTTCCCCTGCCCTTAGGCGCGGTATTTTCAGAGTGAAAGGACAGACAAAGCCCAGGGAGATTCCAGAGCACGGCTTGTTTGCAGCTGGCTGGATGTGGAATTCATCAGCCACAAAGCAAGACTCGCTCTTCTGCTGCGGATATGGGGAGAACTTGGATTTGTGCACGCACACGCTGGAACAAACCGGTTCTTCCCCGTCTGCTGGGGAGGCTTCAGTTACAGTATCTGAAGCCAGAGATTTCGTTTGAGCCATTTGGACCCATTCGGACTCTGAGTGCTGTAGCCTTGCTTGTCTCCTTCGCCTCTCAACTCCCAGCCAGAAAAATCCTCCCCCTCGCCGCCCTCCCTTTCCAGCATACACAACACAGAAAGCAAAAACCCACCCAACCTTGCCTTTACAGCTGGGGCTTATCAGCCAGAACACACACATGTAGGTCATCCATGGGAACTCAGCAAAGTATTGGATCAACAAGAGCACTGGCGGGGTGGGGGGGAAATGCAGGGCAGCAGGAGGAGCAGGGACAGAATCTTTTTTTATCATTATTATTATTTTTATTATTGTCTGCTTTTTTAGAAAGGAAAAGGAAGAAAGATTACAGCAGCTTTTCTATTAAATGAAAATATTAGCATGCCGTGGATGCTTTGCAGGGGCGTGATGAGATTTGCAGCAGATGAGTTGGTTGCTAGGCAATGCTAATGAAAAGCAGGCTTTCAAAACTTCTGTGCTGTGTGGGCCCAAAAGTTACCTAGCCTCCCTCCTGCAGCCTCCACTCCCCCCATCTATACCCCCCCACCGCCCCATGCAACCTCCCAAATATTTATAAAAGATAGATGCTGAAGTGGGCTTTTGACAGCTCACTCTTCCTGTGCTACCCAGGATGCACACACACACAAGTTTGCTGATTTTCTTTTCCTCCTTAGAAAGGTAAAAAACAAAACCCCATCCCCCAAACCAAACTCAAAAATGAAGCAAACAAAAAAAAAAGAGAGAAGAAGAAAAGTTAGCAGTGATTTCCAAAGCAGCTCGGCCTCGGATTTCAGAGTTCAGTCAGAGTTTAGGGCTTGCATGTGTATGTGTCTGTATGTTGGGGGTAGGTACATGTTTGTTTTCAATTTGCCATACGTTTTCAAGCTGCTCTAGCTCTTCCCCTCCTCCCATCCTGCTGCAAGCCTCCTTTCCCTTTCAAGGCCTTCTGACACAATGAGCTTATTTTCCCATGCTCCCTGTGAAAGCCGGGGTATGTGGATGAAAGCTGCGGCCTCAGAGGACTCTTTTAAATACAGAAATTGAACGTTGCTGAAGTTACAGACAGGGTTTCTGCTATTTTTACAAATGACCCATGTCTTGCTCCCCTTCTCAGAAGTATCAGCATTCTCAGATATCTTACCATCTGCCTCTCCCAACTGTTTTTTCAAGTGAGTTTAATGTTGGTATGACAGCATTGAAGGCTGATGTTTACTGCTTGCTCAAAGTTCTCCTTACTGCTGTGCCTTGTGTGCCTCAATCCTAAGGCAAAGTCCTTTCATATGAGCAAAAAAGAATATTTCCATGCTGAGTTCTAGGTCAAAACTGTTGAAGAGGCATCATTTAACAGAATCTAATTCTAAATAATCCAATGGAGTAATATAGTTCTGTCATGAAAAAGCAACATTTCAGAGTTACTGAGCTATCTTGGGCCTGTAGATTGGGCAGGGGAACCTGCAAAAGCAGAGCCTCACTGCACTGCCCATTTTGAGATTTCCCCCATCCTCTGCTGCAGTATATCACGTTGGATATAAAGTCTCCCTTCAAAGCCAGTGTTTAATTACTGTGCAGAGTGAATACGAGTGTCATATGGTGGTCCTATATAGTCCAAGTTTGACAGTTAATGATCTTGGTTGAGGTCTGCAGAAGTCAGTGGCACTTGGCCTAGTGAAAACAAGAGCCTTTGGGGGGTGATGTGGATTTGTTTTGTTTTGTTTTTTGTTATGTTTTGTTTTGTTTTGTTTTAAAACATGGAGCAGCTTTGTTTTGCCTGGACTCTTTCTCACTGATATCAGTATGAAGTGTTAATCAATAAGAAATTCCTCGGGGAGACAGATTTTATGGGACTGCTGCAGTGACCTCTTTATACCATATTTCAGATGGCAGCAGCCTATATGTTCTTTCTTTTTCATTTTCCTCTTTTTTCTACCACCAACCCTGTTTTAGTCAGTGCAGTGTGGATAGTTGATATATTAAGTCAATGTCCTAATCATATGTGGTCTTTGAAAATCTCAAGGCATTCCCTCCAGAAGTTAATCTTTCAGTTATCAGTTAGGGGAATAATTTCAGCTTCCATAAATTCTCCCACTGTTTCAGTTAAATAAGGATGGCAAATTTCTAAATGCTTGGGAATACAGCCAGCTGCTGTGTGCATACTATGGGATGGCTATTCAGGTAACACTCCATTATTTGAAGTAATAATTTTGCCCCTGCATGACATGTTATAGGATGTGTTAGGAAGTCTAGTAAGGGCAAAACTACCATGTGCCCTCCTTCGTTTTCTTTGTCAGGCCAAGCAAAATGCCTAGACAGTACCACATTTTTGAAGCATGGCTCCAGGCATTCCAGATCTGTACAGACATGCCTGCAAGGTATTGTTGGCTATTAGAAAGGCAAACTTATTTGTCATGTTTTTCCTAAGCTGTTGTGTAGTGCTGTCCATGTGGCTAGCTGCTGCCCCCAGCTCCATTTCATTTGTGGATATCGGCATTCCTTTGTGTAGCTTGGTCCTCTCTATTTTGAATTTTTTTAGATTTAAAATTGATGTACAGATTGAAAATAGAGGCATCTCTAAAAAAAATTATCTGATGTTCTATACTCTGAAATCAAACCCACAGGGCTTTGCTCCCACTAGAGTGGTGTCCCAAAGCCTTGCATGCACACACTGTCTGGAGTCACTCAATATACTGCATGTCTTAGCAAGTGGCCAAAATGCTACAAAAATACTTGGTTTAGAATTGTTGACAGAATTACATAATAAATGTAAAAGATGGTCACCTTTCATTCACACGTGACTGCATTTTTTGCTTTTACACTAGCAGCTGTGAATTTGGACCAGTCAGGTCTTACCAACATACTGGTCATTAGGGAACACATTTGATGGTCACCTCTCTGACCACTGTGCATGCTATATCTTGTATTCACATATGCAAGAACTCATAAAGAAAGTGCTAACCCCTTCAAGAAAAAGGAGCCAGACCATGGGATTTATCTACGTTACCTGTGGGAGATCAAGTTGGGATAAATCAGGTCAAACATTTTATCCTTTAGGCTTCACGGTGTTTGGTTTGTTTAAAAGTAGCTGACATATTTCAAATGTGCAGCTGAAAGCAATCCTGATAGCAAACTTTCCCTCACAGAAGACTTGGCTGTGTGCCCACTGGAGTCAGTGGACTTTCTAGGGAGTAAGATAGGGTGCATAAAGGATTTGAGGGTGAGTACTAGCAGACCTACACAAGCAGAGCAGTATTTGCTGATCGAGAGACAGCAAAACATAAAATTTTTCACTAAAGAAATGCTGTGTCACTGAAATTTGCTTTGGATTTCTGATTATATGACTACCACTACCATCCCTACTGATTGTTTGGAGAAGGTCCTCTGCAGATTCACATACACTCAATTGATCATGAATGAAACTAAGAGCAGTTATTAATCTTACTGCCTGGTTGCACTCTAAACCGCCTTCTAATCCTGCCTCTGTTCTCTTAGACAAAGAATGCAGTGAGATGAAGGCAGGATCAATGCCAGCATGGAGCTGCCTTTTTTAGTAGTTGTCATGGCAGGGTTTTATACATCAGCAACAGTGAGTAGTTCCCAGTGTACTGGGGGAGAAGGGAGGGAAGATGAATTAAAAGGGTCAGATGTTGTGCTCCTGAAGGGATGGCAGAGTCCCATCCTGACTCTTGGTCTCTGGTGAATTTTTCAGTTCCTTGTATTTAACGACTGACCTAACGAGACATTACAGCCCTACTGCCCTTTGGAGATCCATGAAGAGCTCAACACAAGCTAAGAAAGGGTGTATTGTGTCTTTGATCCAATGGGCAGTATTTCACAGGCTGGCAGATTTAATAAAATCTCAGAGGAACCTCAGCTCATTTTTTAAGAGGCTTAACATTGAGTTAAAAGTTCCCTTTACTCCTGCATTGTTGGAGACCGTTCCCTTCTTGTGTACTGCCAGAGGACCTGCAGGGAATTGGGGCTTCATGAGACCAGACTGGATGTAGGCAGCTGGTTGAGACTGGTTAGAAATCTGCAGAAGCAATAGCGGGATGCAAGATGCTTTCTAAGCCCTTTTGTTTCTCAGTCTTTGAAGTCATCCAGAGTCTCACATGCAGTGTGACAACTTTGCTTCACACCTGAAAGGAAAGCCGAGCTACTGATAAGACCTTTTGATCAGTAATTTTGAGCTGCATGACATGAAAAACTGTGTAATACCACTACTTCTAATAATGTTATTTGTCCCACCATTAACACTAAGTTATCCAGCTGACTTTGCAACTAGAAATATGAACAAATTCACTGTCACAAAGTCCTCCCCTGATCCAATGTTTACGGACATAGCCAGAAAGCAAGTGTTAAGGTGGAGAATATCTTACAGACTGATAAATGGATCATTTGAGCTATAGATAGTGCCATAGTTTCTTGTTCAAAGCTGCTAATCTAATTTTAAAAAAGCAAAAGGTGGGGAAGAAGAGCAGGGAGACAGGTAGGCTGGAAGAGATTCCTTAAGCAGCAAGCTTTCTTGATGTTCAGTGGTGAGAACTTGGGAGCTTTTGCACCAAGAAGCAAATCACACTGTGGCATTTTGGAGTGCAGGTCTAGAGCAGGTCAAAATCTGAAAACTGATGAATACTGAGAGCTGCAGAGTTTGGTTTTGACCATCTGAACACTTAAACCACTGCTCTGCTCACTTCTGTTATTGTTATAGAGGTGCTGGTTGAGTAATTTCACAGCGAAAGTTTCAGTGTAAGCCACATGTTGATCCATCAGTCTAAATATACATAGAACAACTATTGCTAGGAAAATTTTAGTAATCAGTTTAAGGGGGAAAAAGAATTTTGCTTAGATTTTCAAAAGTGTGAGGTAAATACTTCTTAAGTACCAAGCACTTAAACACTACCCTTTTTTGAGAAACGAAGTATGGGTTGCTTGGTATTTCAGCCACTACTAACTCTAAAGTAGAATCCTTTGCAAACTCAGAAATTCACTGCTGGGTTACTTCCCACTCCCATGGATATGGCAGGCTGCTGGAGTTTTGCATTTGCAGCAAAAATGGAACCTCCACCTAAGGACCAGTAGTTAAAAATTTTATTGTTATTGACTGACGTTTGGCCTTCTTGGTCAATAAATGTTCACATTCTGTAAGAAGCTTTAACATGAACAATTAGTCAAAATTGGCACCCAATATGATTAGAGATGGGAAAGAGTATGCTCCAAACCCACTTTATAAGACCTTTGGCCAACGTATGCATCTCCTGTAATATAGCAGTTGAGGCCTCCCAATGATTGATCCTTGTAAGATCCAGCAGAACCATGCTCCCTTCCTGTTGGCAGATGCAGATTCTGCAGAGATTAACAAAATACAGTCTCCAGAGATATTTTAAGGTAACTTCTTTCTTGAGAGAAGACAGTGAAGGGGGACAAATGCTTTCAGGAAGATGAAACTGCTGTTTGGAACTGGTATGTCTAGGGCCACTGTTGAATATCAAGAGAAAACAAAATTAAATGAACTAGGAAAGGAAGAGGCACTCATGTAAAAGACAAAGATGATTTGTGAGATTTTGCAATAGCCTCCCAAGAGAGGCAAGGCCTTTTGCTTGCCTTTTAAAATTAGACTGGACAGAGCAATGGAAATTCAGTGTATGAGCACCCCATGGGACAGAGTGGATAAGCCACTGGGTCTCCCTTTGCATGTTCCTTTATTCTTTTGTAACTCTTCCTGAATACCTCCATTCCAAATAATAATTTGTTTTCCCCAGATGCCCATCCTGGTTCTCTGTTCCTCCCCTTTTCCTCTTTAAGAAAGGAGCTGTGCTTGATTCATGGTGTCAGCTATCTTCCAAGCTCCAATCCAGTCTCAGGGGTGAGAACTCATGGGACTGATGAGGGTAGGAGTGATCAACTGCAGACTTTCCTGTTGCTGAGCTTGCTGCAGGCCTGACCGTTTTTAAGACCTCAACAGATGTTTCTGCTTAGAAACTATTGGCATCTTTATAGACTGTTTTTTCCATTCTTCCCTCCCGGCCCATGTCCAAGCAGCAATGAATTCTGTAAGACTACATTCTAGCCTCTTCTTTCTTATTATTTCTGTAGATGCAGCTCTAAGAGGTACATCTACAGTTCCCCCTACCTAGTTTTAGGTGCGTCAGCTTTCTCTTTGACCAAAACACCCAGCTACTCCAAAAACACTTATGTGCTTTTTTGTCATCTTTCAGACACAGATGCCAAAAATACAAATACTACAATCCAATCTCGTGGCTTCGGATTTAAGATGTCTTTCACTGTTCATACAGTGGTTTTAATCAATATGCCTTTTACTTAAAAGTTAACCCCTTGCTGTAGAACTGCCTGTATTTGTCTCTTACTGCTGATACTTAGCAAACAGTAATTATTAATAAGTCATGGAAGGAAATTTAGAAACTGCTGCTGGAGCTCAAAATGGCTCCAACAAGCATCATCCTTACCTGGTTTAGTGGTTTAGCTGCCGGTTATTAGAAATGAACATATTTCAGACAGTCTTGAGTTGAATGAAAGCACTGAGCTGGTTTATTTTCACTGTTGATAAGCACTTGTAATCCTGCAAAATACATGGTGTAATGTGTGCAGGGCACCTGATGCAGTCTGGGTAGTCTCAACCCTTTACCATTGTACAGCAAAACTTCAAAGCTGAAGACCGGCTAGATTAAGTTTCTTTAAAAGATGATGTAAGTATTATGTGCAAGACCACATGGAGATTACTTAACTCAGAAGACAGAGAAATTTGCTGCATTGGAAAATTTGGCAGACTACTACTTAATTTCAGATGTATTATAGCAGCAGAAATGAACTGTTTCCTTCTTTGGGAACACACAACTAGAAGGAGACAGAGTAGTTTAGCCACTGTGCCACAGCCAAATGTGGGATTTTCATGCAGGCCTATGTTTAGTTATTACAGCAAAGAGTTGCTGTAAATCCTCTTGATGCACTTAGCAACTGAATTCCCACTAGAAGAAAAGCACATCTTTTCCAGTGTAATACTCTCATTCTTCACTGCCTGAAACTCTTTCTGTGATTGTGCTGCTTTGACAAGGCACAATGCCATTGCAAGTTGTACTCTTGGCATTTTACCCTTTCAGCAATCTAGTGGTGCTGATATAAAGTTATTGAGTAGAAGACTTCCTGTTATTTGCCATATATGGAGTAACAGCCAAGCAGTTGCGTGTTGTCCTACCCAGGTGCTTCTGCACTGGTTTTGCAGGACTGTGAGGGCTAAAAAAGACTCAGTCATGTTTTGACCTTGTCTGAGACTGCCCAGCAAGAGAGTCAGTGGTACTGGTGGATGTGATGTGGCTTTGCATCATGGAGACAAGCGGGACTGGTTGTCCAGCCCCTGGAGTCCCTCTCTGAAGAGAGCAGAGTGCAGTATTGTCAGCGCACGCACTGGATGTATCTCAGCGGGCCCATGTGGCCTGGGCTCATAAAAACCCTCACTGAATTACCCTGCATTTTTCCTTTTGAAAGTAGAGTGCTGAATCTCACCTGGTGAGAACTGAAACATGTGTAGTAGGAGAATATTAGTTAAATTGCCCTATCTTCTTCTGACTTCCAGTAGAAAACCATACAATACAGATTGTGAGGTCAACCAGTTAGGCATCTTTTTTCAGTAATTGCACTTGTGTGGGAATTGCCTACAGCAGGCATTATGGTGAACAAGGATTTTTTTTTAAGCGTTAAAGTATTTATTTATTTAATGGAAGATAAAGCAATGCTAATGGGAGCAGGTATTTCCCTGGATCTGAACAGGGAGTGCCATTGCAATTGTGGACTTTTTGTTGACTAATGTAAAGAAGACACAAGCTCTATGCCCTAATGTTCAGAGAGCTTGACATTGCACAAATATCTTTATTATACATCCTTACTGCTGCCTTGTTTTGCTGTTACTGTTAAGATCTAGTGCTCTACTGGTGAAGCATCATCACAAACTGAAGAGACAAGATCTAAACTCAAGAATTCCTGTGCTTGCTCCTTTGGACTATTGGACTAAGGACTTAGGAGTGTTTAATTCACTTCAGGATCCAGGAGACCTATGAGCCAAGCTTTGAGCCATTATCCACTAACAAAAATCTGCAATAATAGCAAATGGAGCATGTAAGCTGCCTTGCCAAGGAACTTGATGCTCTGTTTTCTCAGAGGTCTCCATGCTGAAGGTCTCCCCAGATCTCTCCCTGTTAAATATGAAATCTCTTAGCTCCCCAGGGCCTATGGCTGACCCCCTGGCTAATGGCTTTTTGCCAGTCCTGTTTTGTATGCTATATTGTTGGCTGATGCTGCATTTTTACAGTTTTGTTTCTCATGGTCTTAGAAGTGGCCATTTTAATTTCAATAAATGTATCTCTTTGCCCAGTACACAGTATTCTCCTGGCAGCTTGGTGCTCACAGACTATAGGGAGCTGTAAACAACACTGTTTATACTTTCTGCTGATACCAGAACATTAGCATATAAATAGGGAGAGATTTAAACAGGCTAAAACAACTCCAGCATGGCCTATTGGGGAGGGTGGACAGTCTGCTTTTCACTCTCCTTGCCAAGGATGTCAACTTTTCTGTGGGACTATTGCAAGAATGAAGGGCTTAAAGAGATGGGAAGCTTTTATCTGACAAAAGAAACGTCAATGAGCCTTAGAAATGCAGAAATACACTGAATAACACTCTGCCTGTTGGGATTTCCTTGTAAGCCCTGTTGGTGTTAGTGTGGGCATGTGGAGGGAGGAGAATTACTTTAAAACCACCACAGAGCTGTTGGATAAGAGCTTCCTTTAAATGGAACTTGCAGCAAAGTGTTAAAAATATTATAAATGTGATAAATAAAAGGGCAAGGAGATCTTCTTCTCCAGATAACAGCCTTTATGAGGGGGTCGGGATGCGCATGCACACCCACTGTCCCACGACGAGTTGAGGAGGAGGAGGAGGAGGAGGAGGAGGAGGAGCCTTTGTCCTCGCAGGATACACCCAAAGGCTCTGTAGAATGGTTTGGAGTCTAGGGTCCTCTGTCTCGCTCGGCACTACTTCAGTCACGGAGGCTTGGCTCAGACTGGTTTAGGGGACTGGATGGCTCGTCTCGATGTTGCTCTTTCACAGTGGTTACTTTCAGCTCTTAATGTTGCACGGATCTCTGTCTTTTGGTCACTTGTTACAGTTATCTCTTCCTCATTTGCATGCGCTAGTTCCCATGGGAACAGTGGGTGTTATGCCCGACGCCAGGAACAGGAACCAGGAAGTGGGGACACAGGAAGTAGGACACACAACTGGGGGAACAGAACTTCAACAAAATTGACAAGTAACTGAGAACTATTAACAATTAACAACAGGAGCTTTAATTAACCTCTGGGGCCTTCTTATTCATTACAATAACTACAACTGCAATGAGCATATTGCTTTAGAAGAAGTTGTTTCACTTACCCTAAAGAAGCATATCATGTGATCTTTACATTTTTTTTAGCTTCAGAGTATTTTAGAAACATGGTACAGCCAAATACTAAATCAAATAACCTCACATATCTTATCTATCTATTGAATTACTAAAATTCCCATCACCTTTGGCACGAGTGAGAGATAGGCATGAATGCTGCAGTTACCATCAAATTGCTTGAGTCCTTTTTTCATGCAGTTGAAGTTTGATTTTATTTTTTGTCACAGAATATATAAAACAGGGTTAACAGGAACATAGATACAAGGGAGAAAAGTGGTTCTCAGATAACAGTCCATTGGAAACCAGAGACCAAGACAAGGAAAAAACCAGCCAGAGATTATATTTCCCGGTGAGAGAGAGGTACTGTGGGATTGTAAAGAAAGCTGTCACGTGAAGAGTGAGGCTGAAACTGTGAACCTAACTGTGTTGGAATTTGTTGTAGGCTTTGCAGATGTGCCCCAGTGGCCTGTAAACTGTTGGACAGCTTTGTGTGGAGCAGCCATTTGCCTCATTTTCCTTCTCTCTGCTGGAAGGGGGAATGTTTGTGATGTTAGTTTTCCTCTTCAGAAGCAATTTTGTGCCAAAACAAGCACTTCGCATGGTTGTTTTGTACCATCACCTTTCTGCTCTAGAAAAAAGAGTGGTTTCAAAGTTACATTCCCAAAACTGGTAGAAGCGCTGTGATTTGCACAGTGTTACTACACGGAAGTTGCTGTAGGAATGTCCTGCATAGCCACCATAAATATGGCAGTGAGTGGGGCACATGAAAAAGAGGAGGAGATGGAAACTAAACTGGCTTTTACTCTTGGCCTCTTCTAGAGTTCTTCATCTGCTGCATCTGCATTTGGTCTTCCCAGTGGTTTGACTCAAGTCCTGGAATAACTGGCAGTGGTGGTAAAACACAAGTCAAAAGGCACTTCTCAAATCAAATTACAGTGCACACACAAGCTCGTGCCTATGCAGTCAGGAGCTAATGCAAGCAGGAGGCAAACCTGTTGCTTGCTTGGAGTGCAAATTGCCAGTAAACCACTGCCTTTGTGGGTAGGCATGACAGCTGCACACTGCTGGGGTGGCTCCGTGAGAAAAGGAGACGTTTCCGTGCTGGGGGACAGTGGGTGTCTTAGAAGGGGAGAGGCATTAGGATTGAGGACTGCAGAAGACTCTTGTATTTCAGAAAAGGCCTTGATCACAAAGCCACCGTATTCTCCCACAGGATTAGTTGCCCTTAGATTAACCTCATTAACAGTAATTATAAAGTCTGACACATTTCTCTGTCGTTATCTCCATTGTATCATGTCGTAGGATTTCTTCCCCCTGCTTCTGTCTTTTTATCTGTCTGTTGGATTAGAGACCAGAGTTTTTCACTATGTTATCTCTCAAGATTTTTCCTTCAATGTAAACTGGCCAGTTTTAGCGCAGGATACATTGCAGTGATCAAAGTTTAGTATCTCACTTTTGTCAGGCAAATGTGAGATGAAAGGGACAGCTAGTTGTTGTTCAGATAGTAGCCTTAATACCACTGGGAGTAAAACTGTGCTTTGTCTTGAGGTTGGAATTTCAGTCCCATGGTTTTTATCAATCTTTAATGAGTGTGGGTCTGGAAAAATGTTCTCCATCTTATGGAATTTCTGTGTCTCTGTTGGGAAGGAGATGGCTAGAGCACAACTGTGCTGATGACTTAAGGGAAAGCTGAATTAAGTACCATGAGTCTTGTGTTCAAAGCAGGGTGGTCAACCAAAGACTTAATAGAGGAGAGGAGCTAGAAAGTGCATATACACTGATTTATTTTGTTTAAAGGATGTTGTGTCCAAATGGCAGAGGAAGGATTCTGTTCAAATCTGGCAAATGTGAAAACTATGCTGAGATGCTCCTAGCTACTGTAGATCTCCAGCACAGAAACCAGAGTGAAACAGGAATTGTGGCACTGGGACTGAGTGAGCTCCTTGATCATGCAGTCCCTATGCTGGATTTAAAGTATGACAGTGGACATTCATTTTTCTTGTGCCCAAAGATAGAGAAGCAGAGGGAAACCAGAGCAAATGCTGTAATCATTAAAAGCCCGAGACAGAGAGATAATACCTGGAGCTGAGCTGTATTAATTGTTCACTCCTGCTCCATAAACTCTGTTTATGCTATATGTGACAACATAACCGGAAGTTTTCCCTTCCTCAGTTTGATTGTCACTTGTAACCAAGACAGGTCCCATTTGTTCTCCCTTAAAAAAAAAAAAAAAAAA